>CM052899.1:10475366-10516359 GCA_028534135.1 Potos flavus | reverse complement strand
GGTGCCTATTTTCAGAGAGAAAGAGAGAAAAGATCAAAGCACAAAGCATTTACCCAGAGGACCAAGCAGATCTGTGATCTCAAAAGAACTGTGACAAAAACATGTCCGTCTGAATCGGTGGCTGATGTAGGTACAGTCCTTTTCTAACAATACGAATAATAGCCACAGAATACGAGCATTTGGTCACACCGGAAAAATCTAACACAAAATATTTCAGGGAAACATCTCCGCTCTTTGGCTGGATCCTAGCAGAGGAAAATCAAACTCTGGGGGATACACAATTTTATTGTCAAGATGTGCACTTCTTCTCGTTTTTTAAAGGGCCATTTTACATAGAAAATAACCCCCACGTGTGTGTCAGGGTGGAAACACTATGGCCAGAAGGCTCCCACAATGCCACACCGAATTACAGCGTTTCTGGAAATGGCTCTATGTTTTTGTCTTTCTAGAAGCTTAGCTGCAGGTATCAATATGGCTGGCTTCTAAGACCTTACAGTCTTACAAAACACCCTTATAGCTGCATAGTGTTTTCATTGGAAGAAATGTAACAGTGCCAATTGTTCCTTAGCTCTGTAGGTTGTCCCATAAACAACAGAAGGTACTCACATGTCAAAAACAACTTTTTCATGGGCTAAAAAAGGAAGATGAGCAGAAAAAAAATGTCTTGGGTAAAACTTTTTAATGGGTCCTTATCTGAGACGTCCAAGTTTTTATAAGATTGCTAAGAAAATCACTCTAGGTGAGAATAATATAAAAGTGAGTCATGGGATGTAATTTGAGCTCTGGTTACCTTTGGGATTAGAGAGTGCCCGGAGAGAACATTCCCTGTGAACGTGACCTCTCTGGGCTGCCTCTGACTGGGTGGCATCTTGGTTCCCTGGGCTTTGCTCCTCAGTCTCTGGAGAAGTCTCTGTGTTCCCCCATCCCATGCTCAGAGAGAACAGCAGGGTGAGGGAAGGATGTCTATTCTGAAGTCTGTCCGGTCTCTCTTTCAGTCACGGTTCCGACAATGAATCGGCTGTGTGACCTAAGGCAGGTTATACAACCTCTCTGAGATCACTTCCTCAACTATAAGATGGGTGATAATATCACCAAGCCTTGCTGTCGGCTGTGATGAATTAAATGAGGGAACAGGTGCAAGCGTCCAACACTGGGTCCAGCACACGGCAGATACTCTCACAGCTCAAGCCCATGTTTACTTCCCTTCTTGTCCCTTGTTTCCCAGAGTCTCCTGGCATTTAGTCTCTGTGCTGTTCTAATTGTTCTCTTGCAATGACTGTGTATCCCAACGTGACCACGCTTTTCTCTCACGCTTTCTTTCCTGGTCTCCTACTTGGAGACCTTCTTTTAGAAGGTTCTGGAAAATAACCTAGAGTCAAGGACAGATGGTGTTCAGGGACGTGCATGCTCGTGTTCACCTGTGGGGACCCTGTCAGAGAGTTAGCCAGCATACGGGAACGTTCCCCAATGTGACCATGGATTCCACTTTCTAGGACTCTCTTACTGGTCAAAGAGTCTGTGAAAGAAAACTAGTCATTCGAAGGCTTTTTTTGGACTTAAAACTAGAAAAAAAACTTATAATTTTAGTTTGGTTCGATGACCATCTAACTTTTAGTAGTAGTTCTGGGAATTCTAAAGACAAGTTAGTGGCCGAGTTGAGTTGTCCCAAGGACATGGAATATGCAGGCAATTTCCCAAAATTTCAGGGTTCGGATGCTAGGCTCTGGTGCTAGATCCGGGTTTCTGGAGCTGCCCTGGAAAGCAGCCGTAGGGGAGGAAACAGGTAATGCTCCAGATGATTATTCATTAGCTGCCTTTCCTTCCTGCCTTCCATCCATCCACCCATTAACAAGCGCTCACTGCACACTTACCATGTACCAGGTCCTGTGCTTGGATCTGGGGATACATACATGACAATGTCCCTGTGGTTTAGATCTCAGTCAATTTAAGGAGATAAATGAGTAATCGGTCCGTTAAAATACATAGTGATCAACTACCATGAGGAAAGCCACCGCCCTCCAGCCTTTTTTTTTTTTTTTTTTTAATGGTTAGTGGCTTTGGACCTGAAAACATCCATTTCCCTTGAACAGGGGTTGAGCTCCCCAGCGGCTCCGTGGCCACAGCCCTTCCCAATGCCACACTCTGCCCAGGCTGCAGGCATCACTCGTCTTACCTACCCAAATCCTCCCAGCCTCCGCGCCCTGTTCTCTCTGCTGACAGCCACGGGGTCTTTCCCAGCTCCTTCGGCTTATATAGTCCGTTCCCTCATTCACTTCAGAGCACCTGCATCCTATAACCCGCACTGACCTATAGTCACATGTTGCCTTAAGATGTAGCCAATAACTTTTTAAGAGCAAGAACCTGGACTTCTACTGTCCCCGTGTACCTCACTGCACCAGGCATGAGTAGAGCCTCGATAGATGAATGTGGAAATAAATGCTGAACATTCATGTCTTTGCAAAAAACACACATGTACACACACAACGAAAAATTAAATAGGAAACATAATTATGTTTATGATACAAAGGTTAATTCCTTGTACTGAATTCCAGCCTGAATAGACATGCCCACCAAACTCCTCAAATATCTACAAACAAGTACTAACTTAAGTATAATGAATTTTCCACTAGTTAACAATCAAATACTAGCTATGCTTGACCCAAAGCCTGTATTTAAGCTACGAGGAAGAGCTACAGCAACATCCCAAGAGCTGGGAACTGGGAACCTGAGACTCAGCCTGAACACTGATGGGGAAGATAGCAGGGAGCAATATTTCTCTAGAAGCCTCCCAATTAGAAAATATGTGTTGTGCCAATAGTCAATGAACAAAGGACCCAAGATTTAAGATGAGAAAAATATTTATCATTTTCCAAGTAGCTCCTTCATGAAAAACAAGTTATAATATTAAAATCTACAGTCAAAAAAAATAAAAATAAAGAATAGAAGATTAAAAATTAAAAAAATTTAAAAGAACTAAAATCTACAAAACCTTTTAGTTAAAAGACTGGGAGTCTTCTTTGAATTGGGTAGGTCTATAACCCACTCTAGCTCCCACACACCCGAAATCAGAGCACAGGGACACAGACAGAACACTTGCCTTTCTACAGAAAACTATTTATTGCCCCTGATCATATTTTCTGTCTGATATAAAAATGGTCTATTTGATTGAGTGGATTCAGAGGAGACTTTTTTGTGGGGTTGGGTAGAAGATTTGCTCCACAACAACCAAATGCTGGCCTTTTTTTTTCAAAACTAAATTTAGGAATTGGAATCTAATATATATATATATTTATATATCTGTATCTATATATAAATGAAGACTTCATGGTGGAGACAGAGAACAAGGAGGTAATTACTACTGACAGTGAAATGAATGAAAACAGTGATCAAGATTACTTTGTACGGGAACGTTTGATCTGTTCTTGTCCCATGAAACACTATCATTTTGAAGCTCTTCTATTCACCCTAATAAAAGGATTGTATGGAGAGAAGGATACATAGTTTAAAATAGCTTTTGCACCAAAAAGAAAAAAAAAAAAGAAAAAAGAAAAAGAAAAAGAAAAAGAAACATGCTAATTCTAAATTTAGAAGAGAATCTGGAACACAGGGACATGATATGCTTTATTGAAATGCTTATTCTGACATTATTGGTGGAGATAGAAGATTCAGGACCAAACCAAGTAATTTTCTTTTAGGCAATGTAAGTTATTTTAGCCATTTATTCCATAAGTAAAATGACTTTTGACATTGTAAATCAATCTTTATAAAGTGTATTAAAATAGAAAAAAACCCCCGACATTTTATAATATGCAGTACATATTATTAAAATGTCTTTCTTCAAGTCTTGACATTTAAAAGTAATTCTGATCTTAAATTTTAATTCTATACATAGGCACTGACAGTGCTTTAGATATGTCACAGAAATTTTAAAATGCCATCAATATTACTATTTTTCAAGAGCGAAATCTAAATATTTTTCAGTTTGGAAAGAAAAATCCCAAATGAACTTTAAAGGCACTTCTAAAAATAATACCACTTAAGCCCATAAAGTTAAAATCCATGGTAAACTTCAAAATAATCTAAACTTAATATGGTAACTAGTTATAAGTAAAGGCTACCTCCATAAATGCCAGATAAGTGAATAGAATAAAATTGTTTACAAAAGCATACCGTTTTCCATCTGAAATTGCTAAAACTATAAAAGGCTACATGACCATTACCTTACAAACTTCATTTAAAAAACAATTGCACAAAGTAACTATGAGAAGAATACTTTCTTTTAGGCCGAAAATCGTATTCAACCTATTACTAATAAGATAAGATCATTTCCATAAAATGTGCGACCCCCTCGGAGTTCAGAGGTTCTGCTATGTCACATGGGGAACTCACTCCCCAGACAATTACCTGCTGAAACAGCAAATCCTCCCCCTAGAGTGTCTTTGTTCCTTTACTCTGCATTTCCAAAAATCTATGCTAAATATTAACTTGTGCCTCTTTGACCCAGATTCCCAAAAAAGGTATCAAACAGGGGAAAGGATTCTTCATGGGGTCCACGCCACCTGAATTCCCCAAGATGGTTTTAAGAAAAGATTCTTTTGATGGTTAATAGAATCAGACACTTGGACTAAAATAGTCCTGTCTCTCTTCTCTTTTGCCGCCACCACTGCTAACAATTATAAGCTTTCAATGCTCTGAATAATTCACAATCTCATCTGTTCTACTCAGTGTAAAGACAATGTTGAGAGGACAAGGTCACTTTTTTTTCCCTTCCCGACTACTGACTTTTCCAACCCGACACCAGTCTGATTGCATGATCCACCTAGTGTTTGACACGCTTCCCCTGATAGTTTCTTAACAGCCGTTAGTCTATTTAGCTTAGGGTATGAAAAATAATAAGGGTGCAATGGAGTGTCAGATTTCTTCCACAGTCATAAACACGGGCTCAGCGTTTTCCTGTTCATCTTACCTCTATACGCCTAAAACACGCTAGCATACCCTTTTGTGGTAATATTGACCAATATCAATCCACAAATATTATAAAATACCAGGCTGCCTGGACATTCATGGTGTTTTACTTCTCGCATGCATTTTTTCCAAAAATCAAAATGATAATAAGCTGTTTATGGGAGATTAACACCTGTGAATATGCCCCTCTGGGGTCATCTGGAAAATCTTGCAAACTTGGAATCAGGCAACCTATAATCTTAGAGTAGAAAGGAAAGTGGCAATCTGGCAATGTTCAAGTTTCATTCATTCATTTCCATCTGAAAGTGACACCAGTCCAAGGAGAAAGGAAAGTTTTTGTAACCCTGAAATAAAACTCTAAGTGTTTAATTATTTTTTTTTTACTTTAATTAAACTCTCTCATGTCTTATAAATTCAGACTCGGTAAAGGGGAAATATTTTTAAAGTTCTTAAAAGGGAACAGCCATACAATAAACACTTGACGCAGAAACACGACCTTGTGAAGTAATAGTGAGGTAATGCCCATGACTCCCTCCAAGAATGCAGTAGCACGAAGTGTCAGAAGACCAGCATTCAGGGACGTCTCTGGGTTCATATTTCTTACACTGCTTGAAAACAATTCCCCCATCTTCTTTTTTATTGTGAAAGATCTCAAACATATTCAAAAAAAAAGAAAAGAAAACAAAACAAAACCAAATGGACAATGACCCATCATATACCCCCCCCTACATTCAAAAATTACTTTCCTATTCCTTTTTTTTTTCCTTAGGTAATTCACAGCAAATCTCAGAGAACCTTTTATTTCACCACATATACCTCAGTACTAAAGCGCTCATTTGTTTTTCTTCATTCCCGTTAGTTATGGACAGGGCAAATTGGCTGATGCGATTTCTTATTCCAAATTATTCAGGAGCTAGCAGGTGAGTGTTACTACTCCCCTCTTAGGGGCGAACCGGAAATGTTTACAGATGCATCTTGATCCTGGAGAGTCTACTGAGAATTAAGAATGAACTACTACGTCTAAATTAATCCAAAGAAGTGTGTACAGATAGTACAACCTTCACTATTTTAATGTCAACCGACCAGAGACCATGCAGAATGAGGAACATGGGTCATCTGCAACAACGTAACAATGACAGATAATTGCAACAAAGCAAGGCACACATCATATGGAAACAAAGCTCCCCTCTGTTTTAACCACCATCTTAAACTCATTCAGTTTAATATGAAGAAAAGTGAAAAAAAAATATGAAGAAAAGTGCAGATCAAATAGATGTGCTTTATTTATATAATTTGCATTTTTTTACAAGAATGGACCTGTAAAATTACGATACAATTAAAAAGAAACTTTTAAAAGAAAACAAAGGACAAAATATTTGCTGTTGCTATTTAATTCTTTTTTTTTTTTTAAGATTTGATTTATTTATTTGACAGGGAGAGAGAGCAAGCATGAGCAGGGGGAGGGGCAGAGGCAGAGGGAAAAGCAGGCTCCCCTCTGAGCAGGGAGTCCGATGTGAGTTTCCATCCCAGGACCCTGGGATCATGACCTGAGCCAAAGGCAGATGCTTAACCCACTGAGCCACCCAAGTGCTCCGCTGTTTAATTCTTTAAAATGGAATAAATAAATTCTAAACCTATCAAAATAGGAAACCCACAGCTTACTCAATTATCCAAGTACTAGGCGGTATTTTCATTGTTATAAATTGTCAGTAGATTGACAAAGTGGAAGCAATTCTATTTTATTCTTTATTTAAAATAATAGTTCATGAAATATATTACTGATATAAGCATATGCCAGGAGATATTTGACTATGAATTTTTATCCAGTTTCTTTTATAGTCTTATGACAAAAATTTCAGGTCCCAGACAAAGAAAGGAACCTTGGTGCTCCACACCTACTTTTCACTTCCCAATGACAGATAAGTACTTTCAATTGTCATATTTACATGTTATTAACACACTGAAACTACTCTTGAAAAAAAAATAATGCAAACCTCAGGATAGAAGGATAATGAAAAATTTTATCTTTGCTTTTTAACACAGCACACGAAGACAAAGAACATACTAATACAATAGAGAAGCCAGGGAACTCAGTATGAAAATACAAACTCTAACAATTCTCCTTGCAATAACTTAGCAGTGACCTTGAAGATGCCTGTCCCTCCGAAACAGTTTAGGAATGGACATGCCCATGGAAGCAGACTGCACTGTGAGACCTATTGACTTCTCACCCCCAAGTCTATCGGTATCTGAATTATAAAGCATTTTATAAGAGTTGCTGTAAAGCCGTATTTTTCTTGTTGATTTCTGAAAAGCTGGCAATAATAAAAACTTGGTTGTTGGATAATAATTAACACACTCTTGATAAGAACTAAATTTTAAAATGACAATGTATTATTACAACATCTTAGAAATTTGGCACATCAGAGTTATAATTACATGTGTTGGTTTGTTTCTGTGTGGGAAGATATTCAAGGTGAATGGAGAATCCAGTAGTATTGTTTTCTTTTCGATGTTAGGGTATCTTCAATTTAAAACTGGAAAGAGTTTATAATGGCCAAAAGGCCTTTTTTTTTTTTGGTTTATGTCCAATCTATGGGAATATCTTCAAATATATCTGTTATTAAAGTGACAATTACAAAGACAAACGGTAAGAAAATGCATGCTCCTATAGCATTAAATATTTCCCAATTGTAGGAAACCCTACCAAAACTGTCCCGGTTAATCATTAGAGACAGAGTGACCAGATGTGCCAGTTTGCCTGGGATGGTCCCTATTAAAGAAAAAAAATGACAGTTCTATAACTTAAAGATCTGGAAGAGACTAGAAGTCAATCTCCTACCCAATGAGTTTTTTACTTTATTAAAAAGGAACAGAAGGAGTATACGGGAGAAATTACCCAAGACAGATGAGCGGCTCACAATCACCAGAGAGTGCTGCCTATCACTCCTTTCTTCCAGAAACATCTCAGTTTAGACAGAGAAGAGGGATCTGGCCTACTGGTTGACAAACTCTGCTCTTTGGGGCTCCTTGGAGGATTTCTTGGAAATGTCTTAAAGGCTGCTGAGCAAAGCGATGAGCTCTTCACTCCCATTTAAGAAAGTCCCTCCACTCTTCTCTCTCTCTCTCTCTCTCTGTCCCTCCACTCTTCTTAGTTTTACACCGTTTCCAAAGATTCTGTGGCTAAAAGAGATTGAAGATCCCCTTTTTAGACATGACCCCTAGAGAAGTCAAGTTATAAGACCGTTCGACACACCAGCTTCATGGCCACAGCTGAAACCAGCAAGAGGTGTCTGGACGGCGCTCAGTTTTCCAAACTCTGCTGACTCGCAGCCTGCCCTGGCTACCGAAATAAGGCTTCTGATGCACAACATGAAAGGGAGCGGAAAAGTTTATTTTTATGCAGTGAGTCAGGTTCACACTTGGTAAGAATAGATTTTCCATAAAAATAGAAATTATCTATTCTAAAATTGAAGAGAAACTCCATTCTATGCAAGAGAGGCAGCCTCAGTGTTCTTGTCTGCTTTATTCAAGAAGAGAAAACCTTGGGGACCACAACTTCTAGGGGATATGATGGACCGACTAGAAGCAGTGTGCCCCTTCCCCCCAGACTCAACCCACAGAGATGCTGCATAAAATACAAATTTTATGCTAAGTAAATTGTGTGTATATGTACACACAATTTTGTGTGTATATATCTATATAGATATAGATGGTCATTCACTAGAGGCCGCTGCTCAGCGTACACAGGTCTGGATAACTGCACGAGTGCACTGGGGCCCTGGCACCGGGGAAGCTGCATTTGTTCTCTGCGCGAACCTAGGTGGTAAAAGGACCATCCCATCTCTGAGAAGGTGCCGGGAAGAAATTTCTGCCCACAAGCCCGTGGTCTGGGCGCAGGGGTGCTCCGCATGACAGCCAGAAAAAGAATCTTCTAGAAAGAGAGGAACCTGAAATCTCTGCAATGTGCATCTGTCAAGGCTACATTTTTACCAGCCTGGTGAAGCCTGGACTAAGATATTAAATAAAAATGGATATGAAAGCCCAAAAGCCCAGCAGGGGCAAATGTGAAAGCATTCCCCGGGAACACTGCAGGCTGCCCAGAGCATTTGGGGTTCCGGCTGAAGATGAGTCTTATCAAGCATGTGGGGAAAAGGACTGCTAGGAGCAGCCACGATGGGCAGAGAGCACACTCCAAGACGTACAGAAAAAGAAAAGCTTCCAAAAGAGAATTAAAAAAAAAAAAAAAGGGAAGGAAACAGGGACTATGTAAGTGGTTCATAAGCATTACATACATCCCTATTTTCTGCTCTCATTTTCTTTTCTATATTTAATAATTATGAAACATGATTCTCTGTCTTGATACATGGCTGGCTTTGTGAATTCAGCAAGCCTTCCAAGACGGCTTATTCATTTATCTCGTCTCACGTCAGAGAACCCCGCACTGCACATGGGAAAACAGGCATCGCTCTCAAAATCTCATATACAGGTAATGAATTTCATTGCACTTCTAGGGTATGAAGAGTACCCACCCCCATTTTATCCTAAAGATGATACTAACAATAATTCCAAGCAATCACATAAGCAGTAACTCTCTATTTATATACACACACCTATATATGTATAATCTGTCACACTCGACAGAAATATTTTTAAAGCCCAACCGGGAAGAAAAGAAAAAGAAAAGGAAACAAATATGTGACTCTGAGCAAAGCGCTAGAGCAAATAAGGAAACTGTAGATCATTAAAGACAAGGTAGTAATTTTAGTAACTGATGTGGGTTTTCTTAGCCTAGCTAAGCATCTCTAAATGGTTGGTTTGCGCAGTGCGGTGTGGAGGCTTCCTTATTCTTCGGTCTTGTAGCAGATCTTGCCCAGGCCCCTGTGCCCCAACTGCTCTGCTCGAGTCCCCTCCTCTCTGCGTTTGGCCCCCGGGGGTTTGTTCATAGCCTCCCCTCTGCGGCACTTACTGACCGTGCTGTTGGTTTTAGCACAAAACACAGAGCACGCCAGGCATGACACAGGGGTTTGTCTGAAATCTCTTTTTATTCCCCAAACCTGCACTAGCACCACGGGGCACACAGTTGGTGTTCAACCAATTTCCATCTCTATTGATGACATGCCAGCTCCACCGTACGAGCCTGTTGCATTAAATTAATCAAATCATGAAATGTCACAGAGGGACGGAGGTTATTCCAGCTCCTTTTTGCACACGAGGGGCTTCTGGCCCCGGGAGGGGTCAGACGATAATCCAGCCAGGGGCAGAGTTGGGTCCAGAACGCTTGGCTCCCAGACACATCTCCTGTCCGTTACACAACCCCTTTTCATCATCGGAATAACAAAAGCGAACATTTATTGGGGCTCGCGGTGGCCAATGCACCCATCACCCCCAGAGATCGTGATTAATGTGATCCCCATTTCACCAGTGAGCAGACAGAAACCCAGACATGCTACATTGCACAGGCCACCCTGCTGGTCTGTTTCTTACCGGAAGTTCCGGTAGTTCCTTCCTCCTCACTTCCGGTCTGCGGAGGAAACATGTAAATGGCAGAAGAGGAAGGAAGAGACAAGTCTGAGGCCGGACGAAAGAGAACCACCGAAACAGGGAAGAGGCAGAGGGAGTCCCCCAGCTCCCTGCACGTTCTCTCCCTAAATAGTACACGATATTTAAGTAATTTTGCACTACTGTTTAAATAGGGGGGCTTCTTCTAAAAACGTCCTCAGGGGCCTGGAATTTGAAATTGCCTGTCAAACAGCATGTATCGGTAGAGCTGGACCATTTGGTAAAAGAAGGAAAAAACAGTGATGTTACTGGCAAGTAGAGCAGTTTTGCCTTCGGCAGTTGGACATGTTAGGGAACTGGGACTCTAGCCTCCTTTGTCACCCTTCATAAGGCAGCGCCGTGCGGCTCGGATAACTCATCTGTCCCCGGGAGATGTCTAGGCAAATGACTCAGCCAACAGGGTCTGCACGATTATGAGCGAAGAGTAGCTATAAGAATAAACAATGGTAACAGCACTCCTTTTTCTGAACAGGAAGCCTATTATCTTGTCTACCTTTGAGCAGCTCACAGCCCAAAAGGTCATGCATAATTTTGTTTTTTAACAGTTGTCATATTAAAGAGTGCTTGAAAGTACCTGATTTCTCTGTAACAGATGGAAAAGGAAACAATAAATTTTTTTTTAAAAAACAACAACAAAAAAGCCCGCCCCTCTACCTCCACGAACATACTTGCCTAACATAAGGTTTCTCTAAAATGAGATATTTTCACCCCAGGAAAATCTGTGGATTTGGTTAACATTGTTATCTAATTTTGCTCTGAATATTCAACATAAATTAATCCCACCAAACTCGATCTTATTCTGACCACATTGCAGATTTAAAAAATCTATTATTGCCTCTTTTATGCTTTCTCTTTAAACATTCCCCAGTAATGGGACCTGACCTCACAGTAAAGCTATGTTTTAAAATTTCCGTTTTATTTTCAAGTCAGGACATTTTTGTCCCAACATGTAAGCATAAGAGGCCACTGCCAAGTAGGTCTTTTATAAACGTTTCTTGCTCTTTCTATACTGTTCTTAATAATAAATGAAATTAACCCAGCTCTGTTTAACAAGGTGGTGCTGTCACCAACACAGAATTCCGTTCATTTCATTTTATTTAGGAGACTCTACACATAGCAGAGAGATATCGAAACTTGCCAAGTGGAAAGGTCTATACATACATACAGACTATACTAAATATGTCACTTTGAAAGATAATAAGCACAAGATAAACAACGGAAAATCAGATAACCTAAGAAAATTCAGCTGACAATTTTCATTGAAACATTCTTTTCTCTAGGCAAATAGCAAAGCTAAATGCTGTACATTACTTAAAAAATTGGACAGCAGCACTTAAAAATATGGCAATGATTAATTCCCTTGCAGTGGGAAAATACCTTTGATGATTTTATTGAGAATTTGTTTATAATACTTACTGATTCTTGGCATTTAAACAAATGATCCACTGTGCATTTTTTTTTCAGAGAGGGTAGCATTCTAGTCAAAAGACTGATGAAACCTTATGCTCTTTTCAACACACTATCACAAATGTTTATCTCAGAGAGAGCTAAGGGGCAAATACCCTGAAGAGTGTTCTACCCTTTGAAATGCTAAAACATGATGTCATATATGGTTACCTGATAACTATTTAAGTTTACTTGAATTCTACTCTTTTCACTTGATAAAAGGTCAATAAGGGACATCTGGTTTTGACAATAAAGGGCAAAACACCCTCACGCCCCATGCTTAAATGGGAAATGATGTGTCCACCTGGTGATGCTGGCCTTTCCATGCCAGGAAAACAACAAAGGCCATTTCTCTTAGGCTCTGTGGGCTAGCTGGTGCCTCTGTCTAGAAGGCCCCCTCCCTAAATCCTTGGCTAGCTGGGGATTTCTTCTTATTCTGGACTCAGTACATATTCACCTTCTCAGAGAGGCCTTGTTTGATCAGACAATTTAAGTAGCTTCCTTATTGCTCCAACACATAACACCTTTTTTTTTTTTTTTTTAAGATTTATTTATTTGAGAGATAGACAGCATGAGCGGAGGGAGCAGAGGGAGAGGGAGGGAGAGTCTCAGCAGACTTTGCGTTGAGTGGAGAGCCCAACGCAGGACTCGATCTCAGGACCATGAGATCATGACCTGGGCTGAAACCAAGAGTTAGAGGCTTAACTGACCACGCCACCCAGGTGCCCCACATAACAGCTTTTTACAAATAGCTCTTAATAGACATTTCTCCAAAGAAGACATACAGATGGCCAACAGACATTTGAAAAGATGCTCAACCTTATTAACCATCAGGAAAATGCAAATCAAAACCACAATAAGATATCACCTCACACCAGTCAGAATGGCTAACATAAGAAAGACAAGAAATAGTAAGTGTTGGTGAGGATGTGGAGAAAAAGGAGCCCTCATGCACGGTTGGAGGGAATGTAAATTGATGCAGCCACTGTGGAAAACCGTATGGAATTTCTTCAAAAAATTAGAAATAGAATTACCATGTGATCCAGTAACTCCACATCTGGGTATTTATCTGAAGGAAATAAAAACACTAATTCGAAAAGATATATGCACCTCTTTTTTTTGCAGCATTATTTAAAATAGCCAAGATATGGAAGCAAAGCAAGTGTCCATCGATACGTGAATGGATAATGAAGATGTGGTACATATACACAATAGAGTGTTACTCAGATGTGAAAAAGAATGAGATCTTGCTATTCAGGAGAACATGAATGGTCCTAGACGGTATTATACTAAGTGAAATAAGTTAGAGAAAGATAGGTACCATATGATTTCACTTCTATGTGGAATCCAAAACAAAACAAATGAACAAACAAAAAGCAAAACAGACTCATAAATACAGAGAATGAACTGGTAGTTGCCACAGGGAAGGGGTTGGGGAGAAATGGGCAAAAAAGGTGAAAGGGATTGAGAGGTACAGACTTCTAATTATAAAATAAATAAGTTATGAGAATGTAATATACAGCATAGGGAATATAGTCAATGATATTGTAATTACTTTGTATGGTGACAGATGGTAACTATGCTTATTAAGGTGAACATTTCATAATGTGTATAATTGTTGAATCACTATGTTGTACACTTCAAACTAATGCAACATTATATGGCAACTACACTTCAATTAAAAATAAAAACAAAAATAAAATGGCTCTTACTACCTTCTGAAATTATCTTGTTGTCTCATCTGTTTACTTCTTTACTACCCCAGCAAAATATACATACCATGAGAATAAAGACCTTATTTCCATTTTATTCCCAGGGCCTAGAACACTGCTTGCCACACTATAGATGTACAGTCAAAATCTGTGAATGAATGCATATGTCATTTGAAAAAGTCAAGTAGTATTTCCACAGATCTTGGGGTGAGTGGGGGAAATTACAATATGGCAGGTGCTGGGAATATGATGCAATCTCTGCCCCTAAAGAGTTTCCAGGCTGTCCAAGAGATGCCTAATTCATGCCCAGTATCATGACCTGCCACTGGCCTTCTTCAGTCTTTCCTGCCCAACAGGGAGAATGTCCAAGAATGGTCCTCCAACCAGGTTCTGGGCAGATGGCACACAGCAGGGAATCCTTCACCATTTTACAAGACAACAATGAAAACCAACCAATGAACAATCAATAAGGTAAAATAAAGTAAAAGAAATCAAAGATCAAATAAAAAAAAAAACTGAACAAACCAATAATGGACCACTTGACTTAAACTCTGAAATAGTCCTTTAACCTCAGGATATCCCGCATATTATGTGTAATTTAAAACTAATCATCGTGCGGGTGCGTGGGTGGCTCAGTTGGTTAAGCGTTCCACTCTTAGTTTCAACTCAGGTCATGATCTCAGGGTTCTGGGATGGAGTCCTGTATCCAGCTCTGTGCTCAGCGGGGAGTCTGCTTGAGGATTCTCTCTCTCTCCTTCTGCCCCTCACCCAAATCAATCTTTCTCTCTCTCAAATTAAATAAATAAATCTTAAAACAAAAAAAAACACAAAAAAAACAACCCTAATCACTATCTTGCAAGTTTCAGAACCCAAGTACAATGTCAAAAAATTTTGCTTTTCATTCCACAGAATTTCTATGTACCAAAGCTTACGTACATGTCAAAAACAGGGGTTGTATGCACAGGGGACTGCCATTAAGCAAGCCTGCGTTAGGAGGTGCCCAGGAGGTAGGAGAGTGGGAACAGCCTCGCCCTCCTAACTTCCCTTCTTTCTCTCTCAAAACAGGGCCTCTGTCTACTCTGCTTTTGCATAATCTTCCCCAAAGGCGGGGAATCTGTCAAGATCTTCTTCTTGCTTGCTATGTCAAGGAGTATGTCCCTTCTTAGTTTGTAGGGATCAGTATGTACAAAGATCTCTATGCGCAGGATTGGCTCCTTTCTCCTTTCTGAGGAGACGCTCTTTGTCCTTGCCTTTAGTTTCTTTGCTTATGACACTAAACAGAAATAAGAAGATTACAATTCAAAACCCAGGCTAGCTTGTAGGAATTACCTCCAATTCAAAACATGGTCTTAGTTCAGCTTTTCCAGAAGCTCCTTCGAGGGCTGACATTATCATGCTAGCATTCCCCACGTCTTTACTTCAAGATTGTTCTTCTCAGTAATTCTGGCCTCTAGCGAGACTGCCCCCTAGACGCTTCTTTCGAGTTTGTTACTGACTCTTGCTCAGACACGTCCATCTTTGCAGGAAAGAACGCCTGTTTGCCCCAGAAGATGCTCTCCTCATTTAAAGCCTTAACCACAGGAACATCCTTCCTAGAAAGATAACTATTTTTATGCTTTAATCTTTAGACTACAAAGCTCCTTAATTAAATTTAAACCAAAATATTTTCGTAAAGCTCAAATTCCGAACTGGCATTCCTTCACATTTCTCAATTTGCACAGTCCCTTTGTCCATGAAAAACAGGGTATTCACTGTTTGAAATTGCCTGGTGTTGAATGTGGCCTCCTCCCTGAGTCTGAATAGGGTAAGCCAAACTCTCCGAGGGCTTTTGTCTCGAGTTTTCTTTAATTGTTTTGCACCTGCCTTCTTCCAGAATGTACGCATTTTCTCCCCCCTCACAATCAACATGTACTATTGAAATGTGGTACAATCAATACTGCCTTCCCGGAAGATGTTGGAGAGAATAAAGATATGGAGTTTAAGGGAAACAAAGCCGGGACTTGGACCCACATCCTATTATTGATGCGCTCACCAGAGTAAAGAACACTATGTTCTGGCCACAGTTCTTGGGGCTACCCGCCGGGCCTGAATTAGCCATCTTTCAAAAATCGACCAGGTAGGGCTTCCCGTGGGAAATGCCATGAACCCTGGAGCCAAATCATGGGGGCTCACCCCCACCCCCGCACCCTCACCCCCCGGGGCTATGCCATTTATGTGCCGCGATAGCACAGGTGAAAGCCTGCACCTTCTCAGCGCCACCTTCTTCAGCTGCAGGAGAGGATAACGAGGACACTGGTCTCTCTCAGGGATGCTACGGGGTCAAGCGAGAGAGCACAGTGCCCGGCACGGGATCTCTGCTCAGCAAGTGTTAGTTATTCTGTTATTATGTCCGGAAGACGGTTCTGTTTTCCTCCAAGGACACTGCGCCGACCATTCTTCTCCATCCCCATCCTGGTTAAAGCCACCTTCATTCCCTACCTGGATCATGACGCTCCTGAACCCTCCAAGTCACAGTCAATCCCCTGTTACGCACTGAAATCAGATCTGGTCTCTCCCCCAGCGTGGGACCCTCCCAGGTCCTAGAAGGGGAGGGCAGCTGCCTCCGACCCTTGTTCCCGCTCTGCTGCCCTTGCTCACGCACTGCGCTCGTCTCCAAGTCAGGAATGACCCTGGCACGGCTGGCTTCCCCGCCTTCAGCGCACGGGCATGCCCAAAGCGGATGTTTCTGACCCCTGCATCCGAAGGGCCTCGCCCTCTGCCCCTGGCTCCCCCTCCTAGCGCTCTGCTTGTCTCGCTCCCGGGGCTCATCGCGAGCTGAAAGCATGTCATCACGTCTGTTCTTGCATGCTGAGTCTTCCCCGACTGGACCGTACACTCTCTCAGGGCAGGTGCCCTGTCTGTCTTGTGAACGGTCAGAGCCCCCAGGAGCTCACGAAACACTCACGGGAGAGATGCACATTTGCGTTTACATTACGAACAGTAACCATTAAAGTAGTTATAACGTGTTGTCCTTAAAGACTACACACACAGCTTAAATGGCTTGTCTCGTGCCAGAGAATATTGTCTGAGACCGACAGGAGTTTCGAGTGTTTATATATTTGTTACGGTTCAGTTTTGGCCTTCACTCTCCAAGGACCCAGCCGTGGCTTTCCGCCTGCCGGCCTCTAGCAGATTTGCCCTCGTCTCATTTTATTTGCTTCTTTACCTGGTGAGTCTGGTGCAATTCTCTCATCACTATTTCCAAGTGTCGGGTAAGTCAATGAGCAGCGTATATTGGCATAGGTTACTGGTTTACAGAAGGAGGGGGACTATTTTTAGACTCCTGGGCCATTTCTTCTGCTCATTTCCTGATTCTTGACATTAACGTCCTACAGAAAAATGAGTTGTTATGATGGGAAAGAACGTGAATTAAACATCTTAGTCTAGCCGACCTTTGCCAAAATAAGTCTACTCAATAAATGACAAGCCTACACCTTGGCAGGGTAGATGTGGTAATGGGTAGACCCACATTTTGGCTATGTTCCTCATACAAGAATTCATCTTATATTTTTATAGCTTTGTGGATGGGACTTTCTGAAAACAAGTGCCCTCTAATCAGCTTACACTGGTCTAGTGGTCACAAAGACTCAGAGAGGGCAGAGCTGAATTCTACACTCACACAACCTTCGTGAATTTACCTGGTAAATCCCCAGTGCATCTGTTCCTACAGGAAAAAAAATTAAAAATAAAAAAATCATCTCAGAGCTGAGATTAGACTTTTAGACCCTCCTGAGCGATAATCCTCACTCCGACATTGACTTTCTTTGTGGGGTTTGGCAAATCAGTTTTTTTTTTCCTCTATAATACAGGGATAATAATGCTTTAGTCAAATGGATGCTGTGAGAATTAATTACTGTTATACAATTTACTGGAGATGGGAAGTCCTGTGAAAATATTGCTCCTGCTTATGGGATTGAGGTCCAAAGACATGGCATCACACACAGCAAAGAAATCAAAACATCTCAAAATCCCTACTGTTTCCCTCTCTCACACTGCCCTCCTTCTTACCGCAGGTGAAAAGTAGGCAACACAGTTTCAAGGACATGTCCCTTTCTTCTGTGATAGGAATTGAAATGCACCAATGGATCTACCCGTGTGTGCCGTGCAGTGCCTCCTCCGAGCCTCTTTTGCAAAAATTGCAAGGGGGCAAAAAGGAGAGCTTTTGTTTCCTATGCAATTCTTTTGACCCTGAACCCGGGTCTTTCCACACCAACGGATGCCCTCAAGACCAAATTTTAAGGAAAGGTCTTTTCAACAGCACTTAGGAAGGGGGTGGTCAGACTTTGAACGGTCAAGAAAGAAGAATGAGTCTTGCTGTAAGGTGATAACTGATTATAAAGACTGAGCCCCGTTCTAGGGAAACGCGATTGTGTAGAGCAAACAGCAGGAGCCCGCAAGATGCGGGTTGTCTTCACATGAGAAATTCCTACTTCCTGAACTGCAGTTTTAAAATGGTCAGAGATAAGAGAATACAGGCCCTGGAGGAATTAAGGAAGGGAGAAGCTTGATTTTTTTCCCCCGAAACCAAAATAAAGCAAAGGAACGAAAAATACTACCTATGATCCATGTTTGTTGTGTTCCTCCTTTTTTTTTTTTTTTGTTTTTAACAGAGATGTCGATCAAGTAAGGATCCACTACTTAGGTCCCATGGAGGGATCACACCACTCTCAGAGAGGTTTCACAGACGTGCCTTAGAGACCGTGATGCTGAAGTGGCCTCTAAGAATAGGAAGCATAAGAATATTCTGACTGTAGAGTCTGTCTTTAGAGGGTTCAGATCATAAGTAGAACTGACTTTAACCCACAGACTCTACATGAGCATTTCCTGAAAGTGAGGATCTGGAGTGTGAAGTTTGGGCTTCTGTACACGTCCTTCTGTCCTGGTTCCCCGAGTTATTTGTTTACTCATTCATTCATTCATTCATTCATGGAAACTTTCGAGGATTATTTGAAAGTGCTTTTCCTGAGTGAAAGGGTAGAGATTAGATACTCTTTGAGATTCCCTTCAATTTCATTTTTTAAAAAAGATTTTATCTATTTATTTTTTATTTTTTTAAGATTTTATTTATTTATTTGTCAGAGAGAGAGAAAGAGCAAGTGAGCACAAGCAGGGAGAGCAGCAGGCAGAGGGAGAAGCAGGCTCCCTGCTGAGCAAGGAGCCCAAGGTGGGACTCGATCCCAGGACCCTGGGATCATGACCTGAGCCGAAGGCAGCCGCTTAACCGACTGAGCCACCCAGGCGTCCCATGATTTTATCTATTTATTTGTCAAAGAGAGAGAGAGCACAAGCCAGGGGAGCAGCAGGCAGAGGGAGAAGCAGGCTCCCCGCTGAGCAAGGAGCCCAAGGCGGGGCTCGATCCCAGGACCTTAAAATCATTGTGACCTGAGCAGAAGGCAGATGCTTAACCCACTGAGCCACCCAGGAGTCTCTTCAATTTCAATTTGCAAGGCTCAGTCCCCCAGTTTTTAACCTCAGATGGGGAGGAAGAGAAAGGCAAATGGAAGACCACAGTGGAGGTCTGTCTGACTTTATATTCATAAGGGGGAGAGGGCTGCTCGAGGAGGGTCTCGTTCTCCGGCACCTCTGCTGCTCTCCCCTTGGGGACCCTTCCTAGCCCTTCAATCCACTCAAGACCATTGGGAGAGTCACGACCACGCACCATACTTCCATTTTCCCTTTGTCAACTATCTCCGTACCTTCACATTTCTACTTTGTGGAAATGAATCATTTTCCTTTGACTTCTCCCGCCTCTCTATGATTCTCTTTGCTTGCCCTGCAGGTGCCTGAACCCTCTTGGGGAGGACTAAGCGGTCGAGGCTGTGACAAGACTTGCTCATCAGCACTCCAATTCTTTACTCACAGAGAGATGGCTGAGATCGATGCAGATACTGCCAAATATCCCCCACGCACGTGAAAGTAACGATCATCTCTCAAATCTGTCAAAAATGAGCATTGCCAAACTCTGTCCATTTCAAGATCTCTGCATTAATATATTAATATTCTGAGTTCTTTGAATTAAAAAAAAATAAAGGATAATAAAGTTTGAATATATTCACCATCTCTGTAGAGTAAGCAAATAGCTTTTGACGTTTTAATAAAATTGCCTAATTAAACCCTTTAAATTTCATTTAGTTGTGTCATTTAGTTATTACAAATGCCATGTAGTCATGAGATTATCAGGTATGGCACTTAATTGCTGTAAAAAAAATGTAGCTCTTCATTATTTATCTTCACATGTATCAATCACTGGGTAGCACAGCGTTCATGCCTACCCCCTTTTCTTTTCTTACAAAAGATGCATTGATTCCGGGATGATATGTGGTTGGGCTTGTGATCTTGGCAACTTTTATTCAGAAAAGTGATTAGAACAACTTGGGGATCCTTGAAACCAGTTATGGAAGTTCTCAAAAGAGTTTCTTCTTCTCTGGCCTTGGTGGAGGGCTGCCTACAACAACCCACCGTGATCGGGAAGACTGTGTGAGGTCGGGTGAGGATACATAATGTGTGATCACACACATCAGAAGCCACTCCCGTGCTTAAACCAACATATGGGGCACTCGCGAATTGGGTGAGTGGGGGTGCCACTCAAGCGGTCTTGGTGGGGGGGGGGGGACTGCCCCCAATTTGGGCAAGGCTGCCTTTACAGTGGCCTTCTTCCGAACAAGTCTTTGCACATATTTCCCAAAGCTGATACTCTATTCTCTGAATTTTTCCTCTTCTCTCTGTGATGAAAAAAAGCATTCTTTGAGAAGTAGACTGGTTATTTGAAAAACCCAAACGTTTAGAGTTAGGTCACGTGAAGTAATTCCATAACTGAAAACACCAAGGTACAAACACTGGGTAATCACATTCATCAGACGGAGTTCCTGTGTGTCACCTAATCTGGCGGTGACGGAGAAGAGTGTCACTGTCACAATGCTGAAACAGTTGTAACTCCCCAAAGGTGATGATTCTCTGAAGGGCTATGTTCATTTTCGTGCTGGAATTCTGGAAGATTTTGTTTGAAAAATATGCAGATGTTTAGAATTACAACTTACTAGGTTACAATGCTGAATATTTGACTAGCTCGCAATAACGAAAGTCCAGATTGGTGTCTAGTGCTTTGGTGCATATTCAATATGGACTATTTTACAAATACATGAATTAAGCTGTGGATAACAAATATTTTTACTATTTCCTGACATCAGAATAACCATTATGATCCACTGACTGGTAATTTTTCAGAGTTATCAATATTATATTTTGAGTTCAGCCTCTTGATTCGCTTTCCTAGGTTGTTGATAATATGTAAGAATAATTCACCCATTTGTCAGTAAAAGCTACACTTACTAAAAGAGTAACTGTGTGGATAAGAAACCACCTTTATCTGCAAAGCATAATTTTTTTTTTTTTTTTAGTAGAACCATTTCAGAATTGGGGATAAACTGTCAAAAACAAACAAAAGCATTTTTAAAAAGCTGTTATTATAGACAGTCCTCCTAATTATGTAATCTTACAGTATCTAAACCTAAGCACTCTTTAGTAGGCAGTAAATTTATTACATTAGGATATGAAGTTGGATATGTGGAATTGTTTTAACACCAATTTGCCTGCTCTTTTTCATATTACCAATAAACACAGTAGAAAAAAGGAACTAAAAGGGTGCCTGGGTGGCTCAGTTGGTTAAGCGTCTGCCTTCAGCTCAGGTCATGATCTCTCTGGGTCCTGGGATGAAGCCCCGCATTGGGCTTCCTGCTCAGCAGGGAGTCTGCTTCTCTCTCTCTCTCTCCCTCTGTCCCTCCCCACTGCTCGTTCTCTCTCTTTCTGTCTCTCTCAAATAAATAAACAAAATCTTAAAAAAAAAAAAAAAAGAAAAAATGAAAAAAAAAAGGAACTAAAACAATAACTTCCTTAAAATATTCTTAAAAACTTACAACTCACAAAATTTGAAAGTGGCTCCCTGGAATGTTCCATAAATTGTCTGTAGAAAGCAAGCATCATGGTCAGGTCCCTATTAACCTTATCCTGTAGCCAGGATCCCCAGAATGAGAGCATACACATCTATGCATAGGGAACCCGTCCTTTACTCGGCTTTATTCTTCCCCGATAGTTCCTCGCTGTCTTCTAGCTTGGGGTGCTACTGAATTGTGAAAAATATAACTAGCTTTATAGACAAAGGTATCTGCCTTCTCTAATTACTAACGCATTGAAAAGCTAGCTGTTAGTCTCCCACACGGATTCAAAGCCAACCAAACAGAAAGCACAACACTGCAAAAATAGACTTTGCAATACACACGTGAAGTTAGTAAGCATTTTCAACGCTGAGTGTCTGGAGCTATTTCCAGACAACCAAAGCTTCGTCCTTCGCAGATTGATGTTGATGTTACAAACACTCTCTGAGAAGACAGGGTAGGTTTCTTTGTCAGAACCGCCTCTCTAAAATCCTGACATGAGTCTAACAGATAGTCACTGCACGGTCTTGCACAAAAAAGATCGTGTAAAATGGTCATAAAATTCAAAGAGTTGATTTTTACAAGGCGGGATTGAAGTCTTGAACACTTGGATCCTGACAAGGAACAAGCAAAACTCAGAAAGCAATGGAAAGGGGAGCTTGGGTGGCTCAGTGGGTTAAAGCCTCTGCCTTCAGCTCAGGTCATGATCTCAGGGTCCTGGAATCGAGCCCCACATCGGGCTCTCTGCTCAGCAGGGAGCCTGCTTCCCCCTCTCTCGCTGCCTGCCTCTCTGCCTACTGGTGATCTCTCTCTCTCTGTCAAATAAATAAATAAAATCTTAAAAAAAAAAAAAAAAAGAAAGCAATGGAAAGATCCTGTTCTGACTTCTACACTTCTTACACTTCTTTCTTTGAATTGCAAATTCGCCCTTGGCCAGTTTTCTTTCTTTTCTTTTCTTTTTTTTTTTTGAGTGAAAATGGTTTTCCTGTACACACTAAGCAGTTGGTCATTGGGTACCTACGTATCCAAAGCAAAGTGAACTTTTCTACTGAATCGCTCTTTTTGCATTTATGAGATACAAAAACTGAATCTGCTTTTCCCCATGAGTACTTCTTTTGGATATAAGTTATCAATTGTCTAATGAAGTCATTATAAATCTCTTAAAATATTTCATATAAAGTACTTGGTGAGTTTTAGCAAACTATGTATTAAATTAAATTCAGTAATATGCTCAGAAACCAGAATAACACATGTAGTGGGATTTCACTTAGATTAAAACACACACACACGCACATACATGTTGTATATGCCTAGAAAGAACTGGAAGCATATACCACACACTATGGGTTATTTTATGTACTTTATACATTTGTTTATGGACCACGTTTTATATGGTGTATGTACATACTACACGGTATGGGCGGTTCTTTTTACACTTATACTCTATACTCCTGAATTCTGTAAACATTTTGCAATCAGGATATATTAATACGTTGCTCAAGTCGTAATAACAATAAAATAAATCTGGCAGTAACATTGGTGGGTGGGGGAATGGAGTACCGTATAAATGGCAAAGTCTTCTTCCCTCTCCACTAGATGCAGCATCGTATAAAGGGTAGTAGTTTGGGGACCAGATGGACAGGTTTGAATCTCAATTCCAACACATCATAGTTTTACAACCTTATGTGTTTTCTTCGAATATGAATTTCTCATCAGTAAAATGAGGGTAGGGATACCCATCTCCAAGGGCTGCAGTCAAACAAGACTATGCATAGGAGATCCATTGCACATCCTTTTGGCCTTGGTGGTGGCTGTCCCTTTTGGTCACCAATCGTGCCTCATCCCTGGGTTTTTGCAAGTTAGTTACAAGCACAGCAATGCACCCTTGGGCGGTGTTCATGCACAGTGTACTGTGTCCTCTCGATGCTCACACTTCTGTCATTTCAAATACTACGGTCTCCAAATGCACTTTTGTGAGTGCCCTTTTTCCCAACAAACCAATTGTTTCAGACATCACAGGCATGGCTCCTTCCAAAGAATCACTGTCCACAGTGTCCTCTAGGTTTAGAAGGCGATCGTGATCAGATCCATGGATGTGCCTTACACTACGGCATTGTGTAACTTGCAAAAATACAAATGTATATAACAATCTCACACACACATATATATACGTGTATATATATGTATGTATGTATGGACACACACACGCCACATATGAATGCAGACAGGACCATTAAGCAGAGGTTCTCAAAATGTGGTCACAGATCAGAGGGTTCAACATTACCTGAGAACTTGTTAGGAACGCAAATTCTTGAGCCTCAGTCCAGATCTACTAACTCAGAGCCCGAGGTTGACCAGCACCCTTAACCAGCTTTTCAAGTGATTCTGGGGCACGCCCATGTCTGAGAACGGTTGCCAAATTTAACAACCATTATGCCCCATAGTAGCTACAAACTGCAAAGAACCCTTGAATAAATTCAGAACCTTTCTTGACACCATTTCTATTCTAAGAGAGCTCTCTGTGAAGCTGGGAGAAAAACATGGTATGGGGCAGGGTGGGTGGGGAGCTTTTATATATATTTTTTAAATTTATATTTTTATATATTATATATATATATTTAAAGCAGTGTTTGAAAGAAGAAAAGAGTAAGCTAAAAATACTGATCCAACAGAATTTGGCCTACAACTATTTCCATTTAATTTGGCTTTATATGGGGCTATATTACAAATGGAAATGCTCCAACCACAGCTAAAATCTTGTTCTACATGGAAATCAGACTATCCAAGTTCGTAAGAATTCTAAAATAAACACCTGAAATAAAATCTATAATTACAATGCCATGGTCTTTTTTTTTTAGACAAGTGAAACAATGACCAAAGGCCACTTTACAAGAGAAAAGCAGAAAAGCAAAATTACAGACGATTACGCTAAACTACTCCTAAAAACTGGTGTTGAGATTCTTCATGGGCAATATATTAAAATTCTGAGAGCTGGAGAATCTTAAGGAGGAGATGAATGCATTTTCAGTTTAAAGTGTTATCTACAGGATACAGCAGCAAATGCACACTCAAAAAATTTCAACTGCTCACATACACAGCTTGCAACGGGGTCATCAGCTTCGGTATATGACTGGGCAGTTCGGGTGAGTTCAGAAGAAAGGCTTTAGGTTATTAAAGCGTTCCTGACTATGACATCACCTGCCACCCACCCCTTACCTGGAGATAACCCCACACTTAAGACAGCCCGAAATGGAACCCATAATATATTCTAATTTGATCCATTCTTCTTTATAGCTATGGCCAAAGGGGAAAAAGACAATTATCTCATGCATTTTATTCTTATAACTTTTGGGATGAAATCATTTAGAATGATCAGAATAACCTCGAGAAGCCCTAGAAGGGAAGAAACATTGGTTTCCGCACCATTTGCGGGATGACTGGAACCACATCTGTCCAGTGGATAGTGCAGAGGGGGTAGGGCCCCAGAGGGCTCGGGATGCCCTTAATGGACCCTGCAGGAACACCAAAACCCGTGTTTTCTAACAGAATAGATGAAGTCCTAGAACGGTGTAGAAAGAACAGCAAGGAAGGAATGCACGAAGGGGGCGTGGCGGTATGGGAACCAAGACATGGTGTAGTAGACTTTATATACCCAACACATTCAGAATACAACCTGTCAGTCCTTCAGTCTTACCATTTAGGAAAAAAAAAAAAGTGGTTAAAAATGAAAAAAACCCAGATTTTAGAACTGGCTGTGAAAGAACTGGTCTGATGAGGCTTACTCTCTGGATCCATCCTCTCCCACAAACAAGTAAGTCCAGTTCTGGCTAGCGGTGTGTACGCTCCAAGGCTCACGGCTGGCGCTTGGAAGACACGCTTCTTAGAGACTCGCTGCTGGTTCACACTAATCCCTGATTCTGACTCAGACCCCTGAGCTTGCAGGAGGTGCCGGCAAATCTGGAGTCTTAGACTCTCTACTGGAAAGTAGAAAATATAAAATTCTCCGGGAGTTTGGATTTAGTTTCTTTAATTTCTTTTCCAGTACAATGCTGGGTGAGTAAAAACAGGAGGGCGGAGCCAGGCCCTGGTGTAGGTCCTAGGTTAATTGCCTTATAATAATGAGCTCTTTTCTTTCACTGTTGATCAGCTTTCTTCCTAAACACAGTTAATGATCTCTTCTATTAAACATTTGAAAATGTTTATGAGGTTTGTGCTTTGGGGGTACATTATGATGATGGGCTTATAGAGCTCCTATAGACTCAAACAGCCTTAGGAGACTTACCCAATAAAAGAGACATAGATCTGGCTAACACGCAGACGGGGAAAGCCAACAGGGTCCCAGAGGGCTGTCATCCTTGCCAAATGACACAAAAATTAAGCTTTAAAATTTAAATTACATGCAACTCCTAAAGTTTAGGGTAAAAACGGATTCCTCTGTGTTGCATTCAAATAGGAGATAGTTGCCAATATTCGGAAAGTAGTCAGTCTTTCATTAAATAAGTATTGATGGAAGTGTCCTACAGATGGTCTATTGCCCTGCACATATTTAAATATACACAGCAAATCTGTAAACACAACGCCCAAACCCAGAGTATTGGGTTCATTGTGTTTTTGCTGACTGTGATAGCCTTGCTCTTAACTTCATCTGAGCAATGGGTTCTGATGCATTTGGTGTTACCTCCACTACTGGCTGGATTGTTTTAGTCATGTGTCTCTGGAAATCTGAAACCCAATACGGGAACCGAAATCCCAAAGTTAAAGAAAATAATGGGTTGTGACCAAAGAAATAAAAGGCATTTTACGCACGTCCGAATTCCTCCAGCTTAATATGTTTAAATAAAAAAAACTTGCACTTCAAAAGGATTACTACTTTCAGTGTAACATCTACCTAAATAAGGGAAATTCTGCTCCGTTAACCAAAGCTTTCTGTCGCTTATAAAGACCTAAAAGGATAAGAAACATTCCAGCCTTCCTCAAGGCATCCATACTTGAACAGTACTAAATCCTGGAAGAATGACTTTCCAATCTAGTTCTTAAGCCAACCTATATTCTTGTGAATTATTCTTATCTTATTCTCTTTTAAACATTCCTAAATGAGAAATTTTTTTGATTGTGTTTTAAAGCTTCAATAACTACCAAAAGAAGAAGAAGGAGAAGGAGGAGAAGGAGGAGAAGGAGAAGAAGAAGGAGAAGAAGGACGAGGAGGAAGGGGAGGAGGAGGAGGAGGAGGAAGGAGGGGAGGGGGAGGAGGAGGAGGAGGAGAAAGTTCTCAAGAAAGAAGAGAACAAGGAAGGGCTGAAGGGGGTGTGGCTCACAGGGTCATCTGGGGGCAGTAAGGAGTCCAAAATCTATCCCTGGCTTTCCCCAGAACTCAGGACAGTCCTTTGTTTTATGACACACTTGTCAACTACATGCAGAGGTATTGAGCCTTGGGTTTTTTGCTCATGAGAAAACATGCTCCACCAGAAAGAATGCACGTCGGCCCCGAGATCCAGATCCACTGGCTCACTACGATCCAGTAATTCAAACTTCCTTTTCCATGCATGAGCAGGATGACAGGGAAAGGTTCACAGGAGGGTGACCAGAAGTCCTGGCAATGAGCCTACAGCCTGACCCGAGGAAGCCGAGCTGGGCTAACAGCAAACACAAATACACAAAATGTACACATCTGTTGTAAAGGCAGCCAAGTGAATTGTCATTTCAAGAAGACTCAGACATGTCCTCTCTTTGTCATAGAGTGTATTTAATTTTTAAATTTTTTAAATTTTTAAATTTTAAATTTTTTATTATTTTTTAAATAACATATAATGTATTGTTTGTTTTAGGGGCACAGGTCCGTGAATCATCAGTCTTACACAACTCACAGCACTCATTTAAAAAAAAAAAGCATTGACTGGGTGCGTGACACCTCCTATCTCAATTTTGAGGCAAATGTCACGTTGTCTCAATCCCTCCGGTAAGTATTAACTTGGTTTCAACAAAATAGATTAGATAACGGTGATTAATCATAAAAAACTAAATGTGTGCTTTCATTTAAAAAAAGATAATATCATTTACTTTTCAAAGCCTGAAGATTGTGGGGAGGAGAGAGCAGTTCGGTTCTTCCTGAATTGAAGAAAACAAATAAGGGGCGTCTCATGCTTTTTGGGATCAATGAAAATGTTTCTTTGTCTCAGATTTTGGAATTGTGCCTTCGGTAGAAAGTGGTCTAATTAGCCTGAAACCTGAGAAATTTGGAATAATCCCGTCAACTTCTCTGTCTGGTTCTTACTGGGAATAATGGATCAAAAAGACAGCAGTGCCTTTGGATGTCCGCAGGCCATATTAAGCCCTAAAATTAAATGTGCGGCCCAAGAGAGATCAAAGGCTTTATTTGTAAGAAAATAAAAATCACTTCATCTTTCCAAAGGTAACACGGGATCTGGAAGCTGTGGTGATAAGGGAGTAAATAGCCCAGGCTTTCGAAGCCAGGAATCTGAGTCCAAATTCCTGCTGTACAGATTCTGTGACTTGGGACAGACCTCTACCCTACAACAACCGGGTTTCCTCATGTGCCACACAAAGGGTAACTATCGTTCTAATGTGCAAGGACTTCTGAGGTGTGATTAACTGAGACACATGGCCAAACTCCCGGCACTTAATACACACCGCGTAAATGCCATTTTGATTCCTTTTATTAGCGAGGTGTCATTTTATCGATGAAATGTCTCAACTAAAGTACTGAGCACAAAGGTATGCCTGAGCCTTCGTACAGTAATTATGTCCATTTAAATATGCAGGTGAATTCTGTGAATAGAATCGGCCTTCACCTAACAGTGATCTTGAAAAATAACAAAAATGACTCTGAAGGTCTACAGAGAAAATTTTAGTGGAAAAGGATCTTATTTAAAAGTCAGTTGCTCAATAACTAGAAAGTCAGTAGCTTTGTTTATAGCATTCTTTATTTTATTATTCATGTATTTTAAGTATGCTGATTTGCCAACTGCACACTAAATCACATCGTTATTTAAATTTTTTTTTCCCTTCCAAATCTCCATGAAAGCAATTTCTACTTTCACAGCAGTATACATCTGATGGAGAGATTTTAGAGGTCTTAAAAGCTTTGCACTTCATATTTGTTTGACTTAGAAGGAGCATAATAAAAGAAAGTTGTCTCTTTACTTAAATAATTAAGAGTGATTGACTAGTCTGGGCACGTGACATTATCAGCAATCACATATTTTAATTCAAATGCAAGTTTTAATTCAAATTCAAATTCCAATTAGTGTACTGAAATGAAAATAGCACTAAAAGAAATCATTCTCATTGATCGATATTATTCCCAGTGACCAATAATTTATGTCCTGTACCCATTTTAACTCAAAATTTGAGAGAGTATCTTTATGTATAAGATATAAACTGTGTCAGTATATATTATGAACACAAACAGATTTCTCCCCATCGAAGAAGATAAAACTTTGCCTTGGGGGAATCCTATTACTATAGGATTACTAGACAATTGTGATTACTATACAATCAAGCTCTTCGTTTTACATCTTAAATTCAGAGTTGTAAAAAGGTGAGTCTTATACTGGAAAAGAAGGCCCATCCAGTATGGAAAAGCAAAGCAGTGGATCATTTTGTCTCCACACCCTTCCATTTTAACAGTAAAGACAACTTCTCAGGATGACTCTCTCCGTGGAAGAGCTTTATTGATTCCCAAACGGATACCCCTGGAGAAGAATCACCAGGAAACTCAGATCCCAAAATAAGGCCACAGATCTCTTCAGATGCAAATACCTTTTTGACTATGGAAATCGGTAAGAATCTTCTGACTTGATGGAAAAAGTCCTCATCATCATGAGCAAATCCGTTGTTCTGTCTTAAGGACCTTTAGGTCCTTAAGACAATCACAGGTAAACAAATCCCTGTTTGTAGAGCTGATTATGACACCCAGCTGAAAATTCTGCACCACTACAACTTCTGCTGGAGTTAAGTGGGCACTGATGTAAGAAATACTACCAATTAATTGTTCCGTGTATGCTCTCCTGAAGACTACCTGAGAATTCCTACAAATGTCAATGTTTTCCAGTGTTTTTCAATACAGATAGAATGTTTTTCAGTAGAAACCTAAAAGTTCTTATTTTAAAAGAGTAAATCTTCAATAATCTGAAAAACTCAGCTGGAATGACTAATTACCTCATAGGCAGCTTCGTTTTTACTATTAGCTAGAAAACGTTCACGTACAAGAATTTTTCATCCCCCCCAAACCAGAACTGAATTTACTAGCAATTTCTCCACCAACAGGCAGTATGTTGAAGTGAAAAGTGTAGGGTTTGAGGAGAGAAAACCTGTGTTCAAAATCTGACTCAGTCCTTTAAGAATTTTGTCGCTTAAGGCAAGTTATGCAACGTTTCTTTCTCTTTCTATTCAGTTTGCTCACCTATCAACTGGGGATAAGCTAGCCAACGGGGTTGGGTAAAATCAAAGATGTAACAGTTGAAAAGGGACTAGAACAGGGCCAGGCACTTTGTAGTGTGTAAACAAATTATTGTTAAAAGTTAATATGTTTATTAAAAAATGGGTCACAATTGCTTAAAATATTTATAACTGCTCTGTATAAGACTCATCCTACAGAGTACCTCTCTGGTGCCCTCCCTGGGGGAGGTGGACATTTTCCACCCGCTGGCTGTATGATCTGCTCTGGCCAAGACGTGAGCAGAAGCGGGAGAGTCTGTGTCCAAGTATAAGCTTTAAGAGCCATTGCGCGGTCCGCCATTTTTCTTTTTCTCTGCCGGGAGAGCAGCGTGCCTGAGAGAATAGCTTATCCTTCTGGTATGGAGACAGCACAGAGAAAAACCACAGCCCCTCTGTACATCACGTAATATGAGTTAAAAAAAAAAAAAACCTCTGTTGTTGTAAGCCACAAGATTGTGTAGTTGTTTGCTCCCATAGCATAAGTACAGCAGAATCTCATTATTTATCCAATGGCTTTATTGCCGCTGCCAGGCAGCTGTGGGGTGCTGGGCAAAGCACTGGCCTTCAGATCAGGAAACCTAAATCCAACTTCCATCAGCAGAGCCGCACCTGTCCCCTTGAACAGCCACAGTGCAGTGGGCCGGAGCCTGTGTTCCACCCATTACTAGCTGCGCACGTGCAGCAAGTGATTCTCAGCTCTGTGTCTCAGTTTCTTTATTTGCAATGTGGGGATAACACTCTCTGCTTCACAGGGTTGCTGTGAAACATAGAGGAGCCAACGCATGTGAGCTTTTCAGAGGAGAGCCTGCGCGTGGTAAACACTCGGCACAGGTTAATTACATCATTGTTTTATTGTTATTATTATTATTCCTTTTTTGTAGGTTTGGGGAGGCTTCAAGCTACTAGTGTTTGTGAAAGCACTTTGTTAACTATAAAGTGCTGCATAGACACACATGGCCCACAGGATTCTAATGAACCACTCGTTCATCCCCTCATTCTCGAGCTTCTGTAGTTATGAGGAACTCTGTAAGGGCAGGGAGCTTCCCCTGCTGGGCCGCTGTTCTATCCCAAGCCCCCAAACACTGGCACACTGCAGGCTAGTAAGTACTCGCTGAATGAATGAAGGAAAACCACGGCCTCCTTTGTAATCCCTTCGATGCCGATGCTGTCTCTAAATTATATTCTTACTGATGGGGTCTCAGCCAGTTCCATAAATCGAGGCTTCCTATATGCAAGCTTATTTCAGGTACTGGGTATATTTAACCATCTCCTTAAATTATCTAACTTACTAGATCTATGTTAAATAAAAATACCACATGTCATCCGTTCTCAGCAGAGATCAGAATAATTGGTGCTACACATTAGAAGAATCACCTTAAATTAAAGAACATACTGTAATAATGTCTTTGATCAACGTACAATAGAGTACATGTCAACATTTTTTATACTCTGAATTATGAAATGAGTCTAAGAATTTCAATGTTTTTTTTCTTTGACGTTAAGGCTAAGACTATTGAAATTATACTTTTTTTTTAAAAAAAGGGGGTGACAGCGTATTTTAAGAGCAAATCTTAACTAATAAAGTATAATGCATAAAATTGTGAAATTTATTTCATATGTGCTTGGTTAAAAGCCTAAAGGGAATTATAAGTGGTTCGTTTCAGATCAACCTTTAAAACCCCCACACGTAAACGCCAAAATCCCCTGTAAGTTAAATAAGATTTCTGATATTATTTTCAAGCAGCAATGGTGTCATCGTCTACATCTTTAGGAAACGCAGCTTTGTGTGGCTTTGAGGACTGAAAAGAGTAAGAGTATTTGCTATAGCTTGAGAGGTTAGTTTTTAAGACTTCCCATCCGAGTTAACAATTTTTTTTCCCAAATAAATTTTTTTTTTTAGTATTGAAAACAATTCTGATTTGACTCATATCACTAACTTATAAAATCCTGGAATTAGGTGTGTTCTTAGGAGTCACCCAGGTCAGTCCTTGGACCAATCGTTGCTGCATTTTAGTTGTTTGTTCCTTTAGCAAACATTTACTAAGCACGACCTGCCAAGCACTGTGTTGGAGGGAAAACACACCTACATAATGTAAGAATTACTGGCCTTAAAAATCTCAACGCCCAGCCTTGCGTGACAACGGTTTGTGACCAAACACTAATAGTCTTGTGAGGCTGCTTGTTGCACTTCTGGATAAGGCTGAGGGGTCAAGTCCTTCCTTGTAAGTGGTAGAGTTCTGCTGTGCGATGGCCCCATCCAGGGGCCCCAGGTTACCCTCCGCAGTCGCCACCCACGCCATCTTCCAACGGACACGTGGCAAACCCAACAAGACCTTCTCATGGCTCTTCTCGCCAGTCTTCCCTTTTCAAGAGAATGATCCCTCGCAAATTTTAATGAAGACATAATGCATCAAGGTTTGTAACTTCTCATCATTTTTGTGTTCACATCTATAGATCAGTTCTTGCTGAGGCATCTCAGCCATGATCACACAGGGAAATGCACCATCTTCCTTTTTCCAACATCTATTGTATCAAACCATGGTCTCCCTGCTCACTGAATTCTAGCTGATACTTTTCTGTTCTTCAAAAACACCATTTTTTTTTTTAGCTTGTTGAGTCTTTACAATTGCCCATGTCTGTGTCTTCCCATAGCTTCTCACTCGGCTGGTTCTTTCTCATCCTTCAAGCTCCCACGTACAAATCACCCCTTCAGAGAGGCGTCCCTCATGATCCTAACGAATTAACTTCTCTATTCCAGTCACTATCTTATGACTCTGTTTTGTTTTCTTCTTTTTTTTCCTTCCCTAAAGTATTTATTTATTTATTTTTAGAGAGGGTGAGAGAGAGAGCGAGAGAGAGTGGGAGGGGCAGAAGGAGAGAGAGAATCCCAAGCAGACTCCCCCCATAAGCACAGAGCCCCATGTGGGGCTCGATCTCATGACCCCAAGATCATGACCTGAGCTGAAATTAAGAGTTGGAAACCCAACCAATTGAGACACCCAGGTGCCCCAATCTCTGTTTTATTTTCAACTTAACACTTCCCATTCTCTGAACTTACCCTGCTTATTTGTTTACTTATTTATTGGCCATTTCCTCTCTAGAAAGGAAGTTCATTTATTCCCACATTGCCAGAGCCCAGAACAGTACCAGGCAAATGGAAGAAAGAAAGGGCAGGAGGGAACTGACTCTGCCCCAGACCTGTACGGACCCATGTCACTATATGTTTTATGAATATGGTCAAGATTAGCATTTGGGGGGGGGGGCTGGGTGGCTCAGTCAGTTAAGCGCCTGCCTTCAGCTCAGCTCATGATCCTGGGGTCCTGGGATCGAGTCCCATGTTGGGCTCCCTGCTCAGTGGAGAGTCTGCTTCCTCCTCTCCTTCTGCCCACCCCCCTTGTGCTCGCTCTCTCTTTCTCTCAAATAAATAAATAAAATCTTAAAAAAAAAGAAAAGACTGGCACACATGTTGGTTATTTCAACTGTCTGAGGGCAATAAATCCATTCCTTTTTCGTATATGGATGAGACACATTCTTACCCGACATGCTTGTGCTGGTGACCTCTAGAGGAGGGCTGGAATTGTTAGATTCAGCCCCTTAGCCCAGCTCGGTTCTGATTCTCTCACCCAACACTGTTATTGCTACCTACCTCCTGCCAACAAAGACTTTGATAATTACAACATATATGCCCATTTCTACCTCATGGACTCTTTTACAAGCTAGGCATGCATTGTGTCTACTTATGTGGACGTAGATTAACTGTATCAAAAATGTTATTCTAGGGGGTTAAGGTGGCCTATAGCATGAGTCTGATTCATAAACACTGTTAGGTTTTCTTTCTGTTTTCTCCTCCTTCTCTTCTTTTTCTCCTTCTCCCTCTAATTCTTTCTCTCCCTATTCCTTGGGGCTGCTGGTGGTGGTTGGAAACCCTGCTGGTGATCCTGGGGTTAAATATTCACTGACGCCTAGATTACTGTGCGTGTGTCAGTGAGACAACTCCTAGGAACTTTGTCACAGGCGTTTAAGAGATACACATACCCATAGGCTCCACCTGGTACTATAATTGTTACCATTGCTGTTCAACATAAGACACAAGTTCACTCTTATGATAACCGCTGTTCTTTGTAGGACCAGTGAGGACACGCAGGAATGGAGTTCCTGGTAACTACAGAGTATCTAACAGTAGTTCCTCCAGTAAACCTTTATGTTAATATGGAACAGAAATTAGAAACTGCTTTCCCCAAATTCTTGGGTTTCTTAATTACCACCATTCTATAAAATCAAGGAGGATAGTTTTTACTCTACTGGTTTGACTGATTAATGATGGAAAAGTTAAGGGACCTGCTCAGAGTCCTAAAGCAAATTCAGTGTTGACGGGACGCCAGCAGCCTCTCGATCCCTCTCTCTCATGTGTGACTGGCCCCAGAATGGAGTGAGTTTCCCGTCCCATACCAGCATCCCAGACTACCTATTTCTAACAGACTGTCACAGGGAGCACAGTTGTCACATTAATCTACAGTGTCTAAATAACATCTGGATCGCCCCAGTTCGGAAAGACCACAGCTGCTAAACAGAGAAATAAATTGGGCCAACGCACTGCACATTAGGAGATGTGACTAAATTTAAAGAAAGTACCGCATGCTCGAAAAGTGATAGGAAATCAAAAACAAAAATCTACAGCCTCCATCGAAAAATGTGTGATTTACATTCGGGACCGCCTGCGAAGCAATAGGTGACACAAAGAGACGACAACAAAGAGATGAAGTTCAGATAAATTCCTTGCCACCTGCTCTTTGACATTTTGGAATGAAGCTGGAGGCTGGGGGACGCTACCTCAGAGGAGACGACGGAGTTGCGAGGGCTCCCTCTCTCAAGAGAACTCTGCTGCCGGAAACAACTGTATCTGTTCCTTGAAGTAGTTTTTAGGAACAAAGGCCACAGATTAAGTAAACTCATCCAATGACCCATTTCTGGGTGAAAAGAGAATGATTTCAGCATGCCACACACTGTCAATATCCCCACAGCAATTGACCTCTGCTCATTAAACGGAACGATAGTGTGAAAGTCAATGGCTTGTTTTTGTTTTTGCTTTTTTTTTTTAACGGTTCTGAAGCCCCCTGTCTCATTCCCCAAACACTAAAGAGAGTATGGTATCATTTAAGGGGACTAAAGACATTCATTGATTATAGAATGCAGACGTTCCCATAGAATGAGATTCTGGAAATTTAATTCTGTGAAGAAACGCAAGCTGCTCATTAATTTAATTAGAACATAAATAACATCAAGCATAGTTAATGAGGTTCAGTGTGATTTGATTTGCAAGAAGATATATCAATATGAGAAATCAAGCGATATTTGCCTCCTCTCAGAAAATTTAGTAGCAGTTGAAGTTTCCTGAATGGTTTATATATTGTGAGGCTGCACCAGTATTGGTCTTCTCTCTCTCTATTACTCACCAAGGGGGTTACGCCAATCTTCAGCAAGCCCAATGGAGCTCCTGGACCACTGGATGGAGGAGCTTGGGATCCAGGGATTCCAGAAGACCATGACTTTCCCTTCATAATCTCCTTTTCTCCATCAGTCTAGGAGCCAGGCCAATTGCCAAAGCTAACATATGTTCCAGTTGCAGAATGGAAAGCAGGTATAAAAGCTAACCTGGAGGCCATGTAAATCAATGTACCTGATTATAAACACTAGTCATCTTCCTGGTGCTTGTGTTCTGGTACAACCCTTCCAATGAGTAGCTATGAATTACTCACACACGTACGGCTCATTCTAGCAATTCCATTGGTCAAGATAATAAATTTTTTAAAAAGTGAAGTCAGCCCAAAGCAGACCAGTCAAACCATTTTTTGACTGTCTTGACCACCACAATGCTCTCGTACTCTTGGTTGTATATTATGCTAGAAAAGACAAAGGGTTGCATTCTGGAAAGGGTCCTTTAGTTGGTGCATGAAGAAGAGAGTCAGCCACGAGTGGCCTTTCTTCGATTTCCTTATCTAAGTTCTGGAAACTCAAGTAATAGAAAGAAAAACAATATCTGAAGTCAACAGGCATATATTTTAAATTATTTTCCTGAGGTGAATATCAGGTTTACACTTTACAGAAGGAAGCACAACTAGTTAACAGTATTTTTGATTTGTACGTCATTTTAAATATCTTCATGAAATATCTTCGTTTAAAAACTAGTCTTCTCCTTGGCTTCCATGCTCCAACACTACCCAAATTTTCCCCCCACCACCCTGACACCTTTGTTTACCCTCAGTCTGCCCTTTAGACTTGTCTTGCCCACCTAGCATTCCGATTTTTTAGACGTGATCCTTTCCTCTTCTCATCCTCTCCTTTTACTCGGTATTGTCTCATTCGTGCCGTCAACTCCTGACTGTATACAGGCGACTCAGCAATACGCCCTTCACTTACCCTTTGTTCAGTCTGCTCCTCGAAGACTCCAGACCTAACTGAAGGCCTACTTGACATATGTTCTTGGAGATTTCAAAGACATCTCAGTCTCAGCCTATGCGAAGTTGAACTCATGGAGTGCCTCCTAAGTCAGTGACTCATGCCAGCGACAAGGGGTACCAGTCAGAAGCTGAGGGGTTATCTTGGTGACCTCCTTCTCCGACTCTTCACTTCCAATACATCATCAACTCTGGTCAACTTTAACCAGCCACTTTTCTCCGTCTCTGATAACCACTGTCCAAATATAAGCCACTATCATCTCTCACCTGGACAGCGAGGGGGGGAGGGTCCAGGGTAGGCATCAGGGAGAAAGTGGCCGGGCAGGAGAACCAAGAAAAGTTTTAAGAAGACAAACTGATGGAAAGGGCATGTGGCCAACAATGGAAACTATGTTTTAGATCGGGACTGAAAAGAGGCCACTGGATTTAGGAATGAGGAGGTCACCAGTGACCTCGGAGGCCCTGGAAGAAAAGTACAAGTGGAAAAAAAAAAAAGAAAAGTAAAAGTGGAGGTAAAATTACAATGGAATAATGCAGTAATGAAGTACAAACTATTCTTTCAAGAACGCAGCTCTGAAATGAATGAGGCAGGTGTTTTGGGGGATGCAGAGGTGAAGGTAGATTTTTCAAAAGATGATTGAGATTTGTGCGTTTTATAACCCGACAAGGAAAGGAAACTATGAAGCTACGAGCTCGGGGGGAACAGAGCAAGTATCCACGAGTATCCAGACGAAGCAGAGGGAGTCCCATCCGGAGCCCCAGGAAGATGGAGTATCGCTAAACAAGAAGGATGGCTGAAGGGCTATCTTCTTTAGATAAAGAAGAGAGAAACGGAGTAAATTTGTCATTTTTAGTGAATCAGAAGGAAACATTATCAGAAATGGCAGGGAGAGCTGTTAGAAGAGATCAAAGTGTTTGGCTAATGAATTGGTACAACATGTATCGATTTGAGTGTCTACTATGGGCCGAGCACTGGCTGGTAAACCAGAGAGACGCCACCACCATTCCTGCGAAGATCGCGAGTCTCCGGGGGATAAGATTTCAGCACGTTAAGTCACCAAGGAGGGGAGAAGATTCAGGGAACCGTGTGGAAACAAAACCTTCCAAGCAGATGCCCAAAGCCTCAAAGAAAGCAAGGGGATGATACTGAGGTTGGTAGATGATGACGGGAAGTGGACTTCAAAGCAGGAGGAAATACTGAACCGAGGCTGGGAGAATAATTACGTGAAGGTCACAGTGAAAGTGTCCCATTGCCCAGAGGGCTCAGAAGCCAAATCTGAGGGGCTGTCGATGGGGCTGGTTTCTAAGCCATGGGATGGAGTATTCATCTCACAAGCAGGCAGACAAGTGGCCTCTGGAGTCGCAGTCTCTGTGGGGTAATTATTCACCTGCACTCAAGGCTCCATGAGTGCACAGGGAAATCCAGCAAGCTGCCCCCAGGGGGACTGGCCCAAAAGAAGATCTCCCCCATCCCTGCCCCAGCCCACCCCCCTTCCGCCCTCCCCCGCCGGCGTGGGCCGCCAGACCCAACCTCGCACGCTGGGCTTGCCCCTAGGATCCGATGGTAATCACCCACCTGTTCCAAGTTCACGTGAGATAACTTGAGGAAAAGCGGGGGTATTTTCACTCTGAGCTCAGTATGCTGAGGACACATGGTCTACATCTCCTCTTTTATCTCTAATCCTGACACCGCAATTTCACAATGTAGTCAGCATCTGAGGGGCCCAACGGGGGACTGGGATCAAAGTCAGCCAGAAAAGGATTAATCCAGATAAGACAGAGGTTATGAGGATAGTCAGGAGAAAATATTTAAAGAATGTGGCGAGCGTGCTTCTGTGTCGCTCATATGAATAGAGCTCTCTCCAGCGTCCCCGGTTCCTTCGGGCGTCCCAGTTGACGTCTATGACAAGCCTGACACAAGGGGGCCTATTTATAGGGCCAAACCCGGAATCTGTGACAGTGACTCTCGCTTTGGAAGTTCTTGGTGGCTGTGGCTGCCCCGAGTCTTGTTAAAGAATAAACTTAAGGCAAGGCCTCCCCACTCCCCTCACTGAAGGTTCCCTCACTGAAGTCATCAGCAAAGCCAGAAATACTACTCCATTTCCCCTCAGTTTCACACTCTACAACTGTTACTATACTATTGCTTTTCTAACCGTTTTAATTAATGTTGTTTTGTGAAATTTCTTCTGAGTCTATTTCTCTGGGAAATTTAATTTTAGAAAACCAAAACGTGTCAAGCAATCTAAAATTAATTACTCTATTTTTACCCTTTGAAAGTAGCGAACTATTCACCAATTTTTGGTTTTCCTTTATAATCAGATATGCGGAATGATTTTTTTTCCCATTAAACCTCTTCAGGATTATTTGGGATATAATATCGCCATAAACATGAAGCATTAGATATTAGTATCCTTCCTCCTTATTTCATCTGAAGTGCCAACAATGCTGTTTTCTGCCTCCTCTGTCTCTACTTGGGTTTAAATCTTTTCAATCTAATTTTTAACTAGCTCTCTTTCAAGGAAAAATCTCCACAAAGAAAATCATTTTTTTTTCCACTGCAAGATAAACTTAACTCTTGAGGAAACCACTTATTTGTACGACACAAATATCAAAGTTTTTGCACCATACTTAATGTTAGACTATAGTATGTAATAAGCTTTTGTCAATTTTAAGAAACTAACAAAAATACCGTTTACTAAGAATGGAAAGAATCCAACACTGAAAGGAGTAGCAGTCATAATATTACAGGGGATTACAAGGGAGATTTTTCAAAAACCACATACATCCTAGAATATTTCCAGAGAATTGTTTTTTGTTCCGTTTTGTTTTTAGCAGAAAGAGCATTTATCTAGAAGAAAGAGTTGTTCAAAAATTACGACCTCTCGGATTGAATGGCAAAAAAAAAAAAAAAAAAAAAAAAAATTACGACCTCAGTCCTTTATCTCTGTCTCTCTTTTTCTCTTGTTTGTTTTTGACATAAAAAGACTCAGACAAAAAAAAAAAAAAAACTCAGACGATGGTATGAGACACTAGAGTAGGTAAGCAAATAAAAAAGAGGAGAAAACTTATTTTTGCTTGAATTTTTAAAAAACCCTTAATAGTTTTCATAGTGCTATCATCATCATTGTCTAAAATTATAATCGTTGAAAGTTACAAATGAAAAGATGATTCAGTCCTTACAGGTAGGTCAGGTCTCTATTATGTACCAGCAATAATGGAAACATTCATTCACTTATGTACTCACTTCATACATAGTTGTTGAGAGCTACTGTGTGTCCATCACTCTCCCAGGCCCTAAGGGATTCAGCCCAGGAAGAAAGCTCTTGCCCTAATGAGTCGCAGGCGAGCGAGGGATTCAGATCGACCAGAGGGGATCATATACAAGACTTTCAGAGAGGGACGAGGAACTAAAGCTAGGGAAAGGGCCAGTGGCTGGGAGCACAGGACGCTGAGGACTACATGGGAGCTGGGACTTGAAAGATGATGTGGAGCCAGCCGGAGGAAATGAGTCTGGGGTTCGTATGGTCCCAGAATCTCAATTCTAAGGATAAAGCAGCTAAGAAACAAAGAAGGATTGGATGTTATTTACAGTTTGGGACCTTGTGACTGTTCCTTCATGCCCACACTCATTCACTCAATCATTTATCTTTTTCCCCAACGTTCTTTTTTTTTGAGGATTTATTTATTTATGGGGGGCGGGTGCCGAGATAGAGAGCACCCGAGGTGGGGAGGGGCAGAGGGAAAGGGAGAGAGAAACTTTATCAGACACCACACTCAGTCCCATGCGGGGCTCCATGAGATCATGACCTGAGCCAAAACCAAGAGTTGGGACGCTTAGCCGACTGAGCCACCCAGGTCCCCGCGCCCCCCAACTTCTTTAAAGTAACACTATCAACCAAGTCACCTATAGTCGTACGATACGGAAAACATAAGAAATCTGTATATTCCAATAGGGGTAACTGGTATTTGCACACATATCTGCCATTTCTTGGTCTGAATGCCACAGACTGGACTTGGGAATTTTCCAAAATTCCTTTGGGGTGCTACGGCACGTCCCTAATCTCTTATCTGTATTCGAAAATCTGGAAAGCCCTGAAAACAGGATGACGGAAACTCATTTCATGACAAAACCACCTATACTGCCTTATACTCTTTATTCATCGCACTAACTTTGAATGTTCATGAGTTTTGTGGAAAAAATGTTAATTATGTTTAACTATTGGAGGTGGCCCTAGATTTCATTAGTTGTGTTAGATAATAGACAATGACTTTCTAGAATCCAAAAATCCTGAATTCTGAATGAGTTTTGGCTTAAAGGATTCTGCAAGGAACCACAGGGCTTAATACTGTATCCGGAATTCATAGCAGGGTCAATGGTACTGCTACCCCTTTATTAACAACTTAAAATTATACTGCCACACGTTCG
>CM052899.1:10405153-10474866 GCA_028534135.1 Potos flavus | reverse complement strand
GAAGGGGCATGTGCACCCCAATGTTTATAGCAGCAACGTCCACAACAGCCAAACTATGGAAAGAACCTAGATGTCCATCAACAGATGAATGGATAAAGAAGATGTGGTATATACATACAATGGAATACTATGCAGCCATCAAGAGAAATGAAATCTTGCCATTTGCAACGACGTGGATGGAACTAGAGGGTATTATGCTAAGCGAAATAAGTCAATCAGAGAAAGACAATTATCATATGATCCCTCTGATATGAAGAATTCGAGACGCAGGGCAGGGGATCGTGAGGGGGGGAATGAAACAAGATGGGATCAGGAAGGAGACAAACCATAAGAGACTCTTAAACTCATGAAACAAACTGCGGGTTGCTGAGGGGTGGGGGTTAGGGAGAGGGTGGCTGGTTATGGACAGTGGGGAGGGTATGTGCTATGGTGAGTGCTGTGAAATGTGTAAGCCTGACGATTCACAGACCTGTACCCCTGGGGCAAATAATACATTATATGTTGATAATAAAAAAAAAAAGACTATCTCTTACACATCCTTAATGGCTCACAATAACAGTCTACTAGACGTACAGAATAGGCACACAGCAGACCTTTTCTTAAAGTTCCATGTATCTAGTCTGATAATAGTGGCGGCAGGTGCTGGGGTACTTCTTCCCTCCCTTCCCTGACTTTCTCAGCCCGCAGTGAAGGAGGGGCTCTCTCCAACGCTGGAGCCAGGTGAGAAGCGAGAGCTCGGGTTGGGAAGAAAAGTGGAATTCTAAGCTTTTTCCGCCATAGGGCAGGGGAGTTATGAAGCCACTTGCCTGAATGGACATTTGAATAGAAACTCCCAATGATTCATTTCCTAAGACCCCAACACAACAATAACGATGCGACGAAAGAGAATCCTGAATTCTCCCGAAGAGTTAGTGGGAAGTTTAGGCAAGGGATTTGAAACGCATATCACAAACACATACCAAAACAAACAAACAAAAAACAAAACAAAAATAACCAACTATGCAAGCCAGGCAGGGCTGTGAGCCATTTAATCTCCAAGGTACTTTCCAGCTATTGAGTTTTCTCCTGCAGAGTCAGATCCCACCCAGATCTTTCAAAATTGCTGGGAGAGGCTGGGCATCATTCGGTAATTCCCTGGGAGCCTGCTGCGGCCCCGAGCCCCAGTGCATCCGAGACTTGGAATGTCGGTGATGTACAAACGTGCCAGCTGTTTCGGGAGTCCAGCCCTGGTACACAGAGCACGGGGTCGTTGGCAACCTTCAGCTGCACGTTGCTGCTATTCGAGGAGAACCACTCCTGAACAGCTGAGAGGTCGTCATGGAGCGAGAGCCAGGAACATTCCTGCCCTGGGCATCACCTTTTGGCCAAAGCCTCTCTCTACCGTCCATCGGCACTCACTCCACTTTTCAGGGTGGCGAACAGCTGCCTGTGAAACATGAACCTAAGCCACTGAACACAGAGGTCCCGAGTTGCCTGTACTTAAGTAAAAAGCTTGCCTCAAAGCTGGGCTGATCCATATTTAATAATAGACACAATTATGAATGGGAGAAGAGGTCCCCCCCGCCCCAGGGTCATCTCAGTTGATAATCAAAGCTCTTCTGTCCCAACTCTTGGTTCCAAGGCCAACACTCTGCAGTTCAGTAAGGACTGGACCAACATAAGTCAGGTCCTTTCCTTGGAGAATCACGTATCTGGTGAGCGGAGGCAATACTGAGGAGAACAAAGAAAGAAAATGGAGCTCGGGGAATTGAAATCGGAAAAACATTTCTGGAATCTTCTGGGAAGAAAGAAGTAGAATGAGAAAAGAGGAAGCAACTCGGAGGCTGCTGTGATCCGGCAACACAAGGAGCTCCTAGTGGCCAACTTGCTCCTTCTTTCAGCCCAGAACAGCCTTGGGTCTGGGGGCTGGGAGCCACCGAGTATTAGAGACCCCCAGGGTGGTCCGGGAAAGACCCTCATAGTGCGGGGGCAAAATCATAAGGCAGGCCTGCAGCCCCTCCTTTGCTGGGAAATGTGCCTCTTCGTTTGCTAGGATTATGGGAGAGCAGGAGGTAGAAGGTGGGCCATATTGTTGGAGGAACCGCGTTCCATATAGCTGTTGTTTTCATAACATAAATTTGAAAAAAATTGAAATAATACAAGCGACAGAAATAAGGCTCAAAAATATTTCCGTCTCTGATGTGGATACGCGGAGAACAGGATGGGAAAGCGTTCGTTAGGAAGGTGGGACGGCCTTGCTGGGGGAGGATGGGGGCCGATGGAAGTGGTAAAGCTGCACTAGAAGGAAGCATCACGCAGATCCTCCTTCTCTCCTGGAATGCCAGTCCCACCGCAGCTGTGGCTGTCTGACCCAGAAAGGAGCTTGCCACATAGTGGTATTCCCGTAAATATTCCCCTCATCAGGGAGTTGAGCAGGTTTCGGAAGGATGTCCTAGGAGGGGTGGAAGAAACGCTGTGAGCCCCCCATCCTCGGTTCACCGGCTGCAGAGCTAGAGGTAACAGACCAGGGTTCAAAGGAGTAATTACTAAGGTCTCTTCTGACTGAGATTTGCAAGAATGTTCTGCTGGCCTAGGTGTGAAGAGCTTGGAGGAAGATGTGCATGGGGCCATTTTGCCCTCCATGGGGCCGCGCTTGGAGCTGGAACCATGCCCCCGAATAGTAGTTATTTAGAGATCAGGTACACTGTGTTCTTTATCCCAGTGCCTGGGAAGAATTTTTTTTTAGGAGCTCCAAGCAAGCAGGGGACATGAAGTTTCTCTGTCTGCTTATATCTAATTAACGCTCGGCGAGTCTCTGGCTATTTAAAATAGGGAAATAATGCATATTTATTCACACATGCTTTGAGATTCTGTGGATAAAAATGCTATATTACTACTAACCACAATGAATGCACATACTTTAAATATAATTATCAATTACCAGCTACCACCTGTTGAGATAACTAACTAGAGTGCCTTTAAACACCACCCTTCCAAATTTTAGAATTGGAAACATTCTTCAGTGTTATAGGCACTCTATTCGACCAATTCATTAAGGAAATTCTTTGTTACTCTTATTATGACTTATGTATCAGCAAGAGGAATGGAAATTAAGCTCCATGAATTTCTAAAATGCCTGAGGGCCTATAGTTAGGGTCTGATCTTACAAAGTCATCTTTCAAAACTCCTTTAAGATGCACTTAACGTCATCTCTATAGTCTAAGGTCGTCCTGCTGCATTTTAAAAACAAAATTTTGCCCTCTTGGCAAATCAAATATTAAATGGTTAGGATGTGTACGAAGTAAGGTGCATTTTTATACATACAAAGCCCCTTGTGCAAATCAGTTCATAAACCATGCATAAATAGAAGGTATTACGTTACTCTTTCACACTTGGGACCATAGATTGAAGCTAAAACCGTAAGACTCTGCTTATAGATGGGCAATTATTACACGGCTTTTATTCTTCAAAAGCTATTAACATTTTTATAGTATAAGCAAAGTTATTACAAACAACCTCTAAAACGTGAAGAATGATTTTCCTGAAACTCCTCTCAAACCCTCCCTTCAACATAAGGCACTATATTTGTTTACTGAAAAGGAAAAAAAAAAAGTAAGTAGGTTAAAGCTGAGATAAAAATGCTGCTGGCATCAAGTCAAGGAAGTCTCAATGAAACTCCGGCGAGCTGTTCTCCACAGTGTATTTTTGAAGTGCAGGGAAACAGAATAGAAAGCCAGTCTACTTGGGTGTTCGAGTCATCAGGGACATTATTAAAAACTTATTTACACAAACTGGCCCCTTGGTGTTGCCAGTCCCCACGCTGGCGGGGGGTGGGGGTGGGAGGGACTCAGGGCAGTCAGCGTCGTCTGCCAGCACAGCTGAGGGTAGCTTGACCGTGACCGCTGGGACCCTCGCCGCGGGGGCATGCCTGCCCAACGGCTCTCGAAACTTCTACACGACAAAGGAGAAGGCATGGGTGCCTCCACGCTAAAGCCTGCAAAGGCACTTCATCTCCCAGAACGAGTGAGAGGCAGAAATCCTACCATCGTGCTGGGAGTGAAAGCTGAATTTCTTCGATCTGCTCCGGTGCCTCAAAAGCTTGATAATTCACCCCCCAAAATAACTGGGAGTATAAGAATACATTCTCTATGCATTCCTAATGAACGTTCTTGACGCCGTGTTGTCACAGGGTGAAGAGACACCTGATAACTGGATAATTTATCTATGTAAGACGCCAATTAGCAGTGGCAAGGCTGACTGTTTCCCACGCTCATCTTTGAACCAGTAGGCGCCGGCACGCACTTGCAGAGGCACTGGGAGAGAAAGCGATAGGGTGGGATGGGAAGGGAAGGAGCTATTCTTAAAGACTCGGTGGTCCAATTTGCAATATGCAACGTCTGAGTCACAGAGCGGAGAGCTGTGATGGTTCCTCGATAACCCCATGTCCACCTTCATTCATTCTCAAGGCTGCACTAAGTCAAGCGATTTGCTTGGAGTTAGAAGGTGCCTCTTTGCTAGTCTGCCCATTCTCCCAGAATACTGAGACACTCACCTTACCCTCAATACGCTTTCCTTTACGGATGATTTCAAAAGCCCTCAATCTCGGGGCTAGTGTAACAAGAAAAAGTAGATTTAAAAGTGCTGAAAAGGAATTTTCTACAGAGACAGGAGTGGTCTGGATGCTTGACTATTTTTTTTTCGTCCTGAAGCCATGAGAAAAAGGAATATTTTGAAAGGACAACAAAATGAAAAAGAAAATCAACAAAACTGCACACAGATACGAAGAAAACGCAACACTGGAGGTAGTCTTCCAAGTATCTAGTTTCATAGGAAGCCATCGCTTCTCACTCAAAGATCAGGTGCTGAGCGGGAAACTGGAGTGATCACTGACACCGACGATTCAGAAAAGATCAGGGAGCTGTAATTGTGAGGCCAGCAGTGGCCATGTTGCCTGAAGGTACAATGGGACCATGACGTCATGGGGGCCCTGTGGTCACGTGACTATACGTGGGCCTCCCGGGTACCCAAACAGTATAGACCTGCACTTGAGGATGGGAAAGTACAGCACAGAGAAACCAGTGGGGAACCCAGACAAAGAGGACTGCATTGCCCACTCTTTGAGGTCCCATGAGAGAAATCAAGCTCACCTAAGGCAAAAGTGGGGAAGTTTAAAGAAAAAGTTATTATACCCCTGTTTCATAGGAAGAGGTGTCTACCGCCTCAGTCCTTTTAAACGGTAACTGAATTTACAAATTCGAAGGGATAGAGGTTGTTAGAAGATGAAAGAATAACCACAACAGTAGGAGTTACAGTAGAAAGGGTGACTTAAGACAGAATGGTTTAAGCTGCCATTAAGTAACTGCTAGAAGATTCTAGTAACTCTTGCAGAGATACATTACAACCAAAGACAGTACCAGTCATGGCAGTAGAATAATCCAGCATGGAACCAAGGTGGAGCATGACCCAGCCTCTCCATCATTTGGTCCCCAAATAGGGCTTGGTGATTCTCAAGATTCACAGCTACATTGCATGTAATGTAGTGACTTACACATCTATCTAAACCTGTGCATACCTGGCTTGATTCCAGTTTTAGTGCTACTTTCGTTTTTCTCAACTCATCTTTGCTCTTGATGAACCAAGATGAAGAAGCCTATCTGGACGTTGTTGAAATAGAAATTCATTCAATTCCATTAGTCATCTTTCTTGCACAGTTTCGGTGCCTAGATTGAGGCAGTCAGGATAAAACAGATCCCTTGCCCTTGGACTCATGTCTCTTCAAGAGCTGGCTCGCCACACCCTCCTTTCCTCCTCAGCAAAGGCTCCCAGGAACTCAGTCCTATTAGCTGCCACCTTCCCTACTTTTCAAATTTCCTATCTCTTGGCCGGGCTACGGAGGAGGACATCCTACCCAGCTTTTCTTTCTTTGCTGTCTCTGAAAATACGCATGCAGGCCTTTCTCATGTAAGGCTTATACTCACAAGAAGGAAATGGATGGAATAAGAAAAGCCACAAAAAAAAAGAAGTTCAAAAATTTCCAGTATATTACAAAATACTCAGGGTAATTGTGCTTGATTTGTATTTCCTGATGATTTCTTTCCAAGGTCTCTGTTAAATGGTGCCTATTACCACGCTCAGTGGCTTAGCTCGGTGATGGTGGATTTAAATGTTGCCACTGCTGTAATCTAGCACATTCCGAGCCCCGAGAGACCGTATGTTCTGACCTTCACTCCATGCATTGGCCCAGCCCTTTGTCAGACTCATGGATGTCTTAGGTAAGAAAACCATTCTCTTTCCTGACCCCCAAAGCTTTTCCCCACGGGGTGCAAGCAGCCCTTCATTGGCTTTGGAGACACCTTCGCTTCTCCCTACTTGGCTCTTTTAAATCCCACCATTGTCCGTGGTTCCTCTTTCTGGAAGATCTTTCCTTCCAAGCACCCCAACATTTTGCCCCTGGGCATCAGATCATTTTGTGTTCATCTCCAGGCGTCTACTCTACTCTTCACTGTCTTCCCAGTGGTTCCAGCTCCAGGAGGTCCCTCCCATTCCATGCACTGTAGAGTCACTTTCTTATCTCCCCTATGATTTACCTTTGGAGCATTCAGTACCAGTCACTCCGGCATATTCTCTCTCTCTCTCAATGAAGCTTGGCAGTTTTGTCTGTGGTCCTCTAGGATCACATGGAAGTGACCAGTCCGTGTTGAGGCCAAACCTCCAAGGGGCTCATGCCTGAAGCGACCATTCTGGTGTCCAGAGACAAGGCCCCACCTCCCCTCCCCTCTACACGGATTTTTTCCATGTTTAGAAGTCCCTCTCTCTGTGACGAAACCAAATAATATCTGTTCTCAGGGGCCATTTCCGTACTCAAAAGCTAGCTATACGCTGAGATCAAAACAATAATCATGGTTGTTATGTACTAAGTATACAAACAGGTTACACCAGGCACTGACCTACGTGATTTTCAGAATTTGTTTTCTTCAATCCACAACTCGAACCTACAAGATGGTATCTGCGACTCCCTCTTCAGGTGAAGAAGTCAGAGAGGTGAAATACCTTCTGGAAAGTTTCACAACTAGTAGGGATGTCTGACTCTAAAGCGGATGTTCTTAATTTTTGTGCTCCGCTGCTTCCGGAAGAAATAAACAACCTCAGCAGGATGTGGGTTATTGTGATGGGTACACATAGCTCCCAACATCTCCCCCTGTCTTATCTGGGGCCAGGAAGCAGTTTGTTTATATGCCCAATTTTACAATGTAAAATTTTTTAATATGTACGTGTAAATAAAAATAATTTTGGAATTTAGAAATAAAATGTCAAAATCGATACACACAATTTTCACCTCTGAAATAGGTGGGCAAAGGCTTAGTTCACCGGGGGGACTACCTCTCATAGACAGTTCTAGGCTACAAGGTACATTAAACAACTGTCACACAATTCATGCCCGGAAAAGAATTTTTTCCCCATTTGAGAATTTCAGCCAGAAATATAGGGTCTGGAAACTCTCTCTGGTAAAACGAGCAAGCCAGGAGTTCCTTTTCCATTTGTTGTCTAATTTCGCCACTTTTATTCTTATTCAAGAGACTATTCAGCAAGAAAAAGAACAGATAAACTATTTCGAGGACGTCGTATGCCCATCGGAAATAAAAACTGTGACAAGCGGTTGCCTCGTATTTCAATTACAATATTAAAGAATTTATCCAGAGATACTTAACATCTTTGGGAAAGCAGCTTGATTTATGAGTTAATAATATATATCGGGGAGTACATAAAATAAGTCATGCTATAATCGTTTTTCAACAAAAATTCTCTCAAGTTTTGTATTCGAAAAAAGGATAATCTTGGAAGGACGTTTTAATCATCTTTCTTCCGTTGCCTCCAGTCAGACAGAGTCACAACGGATCCCTTTAACTGGATTGAAATGATCTGTTGGACATTCCGCTGCTTATAGGAACACTCCGAAGGCAATCCCTTAGCTGCCAAATGCTATCTAGAAATACTAATAATTTACCTGTCGATTCGATTTCTTTCTTTCTTTTTTCTTTCTTTCTTTCTTTTTCTTTCTTTCTTTCTCTTTCTTTCTTTTTCTTTCTTTCTTCCTTCCTTCCTTCTTCTTTCCTTCCTTCCCTCCCTCCTTCCTTCCTTTCTTTCCTTCTTTCCTTCTTCTTTCTTCCTTTTTTCCTTTCTTTCTCTCTCTCTCTCTTTCTTTCCCAAACTATCTCCATTTGTGGCAGTGTTCTATGCCATATTCTATGCTTACATTCATACACATACATACCCAAACACAAGCTCTCAGGGTTCTAGAAACACCCAATGCAAAGGGCGAGTATGAAGATTTATTCATAGCACTTAACCTCTGAGCCTCAGTGTTCCCATTCATGGAAAGGAGATAATACTTGCTAACTTCTTTTTTAAAAAAGATTTATTTATTTGAGAGAGAGTGCACGGGAGAGGCGCAGAGAGAATCTCAAGCAGACTCCCGCTGAGCACGGAGCCTGACGACATTGCAGGGCTGGATGCCAGGACCCCGAGATCACGACCTGAGCCGAAACCAAGAGTTGGATGCTTAGCCAACTGCGCCACCGAGGCGCCCCGATACTTGTTAACTTCTTAAAAGGCTTTTTTGTTTGGGGGAACAAATAGGGTCATGCCAGGTGTGTCAAAGCATGTTATAAACTGGAAGGTGGAAGCATATAATAAAACATACAGATTTATTATTATTATTATTATTTATTCTGCTGATTCTGCTGCTTTTTTCAATGCCAGCATAGGCAGAGCAGGAAAGTGTCATTAAACTTAGTACCTGTAACATATTTTTGTTATATTTTAAACCTGGTTCTGATTTTATATGTACATTTCCTTTTTGAGGAGAAAGGATGTGATTCGTGGTGGCAGAGTAGATAGGACTAGAGCCTAGGTTGGCAGGAAAAGGGATATTAACAGGGATTAACTTGTTTTTACCAAAGCAAAGAAGGCATTGTGCTCTTTCCATCTCATTTTTCCCTCATACTCTCTCATAGGTATTTATTCCATTCTTTTCCAGGTCTCTCTTTCCCCTGTCTGTTGGCAAGGTGCTCAATGCATGGGAACACTGCTCAGATCCTCAAAATCCCCTTCCCATTTCTGGAGGTCATGCTGTTTGGGATCAATCACTGGGGGGAGGTTCGGAAGATCAACAGTGCCTAACCCTGTCCAAAAGCTGACTGTTCCAGAAGGTCTCCCGGGGGTGAGCTGGTGGTCACCATGGGCGACACCAGGGGCAGGCTGGTGTAACCGTGCCTCGCAGCTCGGCCAACCCAAATCCATGCTGTCATGTGAGGAAACTTCTCCAGAGTGAGCATAGAATTGTAGAAGACCCTCCTCCCACCCTACTGCAAATTAAAATATATTAATAAAGAAAAAGTAAAGAGCTAGAAGTTAGGGTGCTTGGGTGGCTCAGTTGGTTAAGCATCTACCTTCGGCTCAGATCATGATCCCAGGGTCCTGGGATCGAGTCCCATATCGGGCTCCCTGCCCAGCGGGGAGCAAGCTCCTTGCTTGTTCCCTCTCCCTCTGCTGCTCCTTTTGCTTCTGTTCTCTCACTCACGTTCTCTCTCTCAAATAAATAAATAAAATCTTAAAAAAAAAAAAGAGCCAAAAGTCAGAAAAAATGGGAAAGATAAAAGAAAAATTATTAACAAAACTAAAATATGTAACTTGCCCCTGAAAATAAAAGCTCATCATGATTTGTGATTTTTTTCTCTTTAGAGGAAACAAACCCGCTTTGCAATGATGAACTAACTAGTCTCCAGGTGCAATAGTAGGTTCCTTTACCCATCCTTTGGCGAATATGTCTGTGCTCACCATGTGTATAAACACATTTCCCCCACACTTTCAAATATATATGACTGGGAAAGAAAAAAGCAAACGAACAAGCAAAATACACAGATAGGCACACGGCCACATACACACTGACCAATTCCCTGGGTATGAATTCGGTTGTTTGGAAATGCGGGGAAGAAGGGGTTAAGGGGGGTTTGGTGACAGCATCTGTGCAGATACTTTTGTGCATTTCAATGAGTTTTAAAGACCTCCATGCTTCACTGGCTCTTGTTAAAAACATACTGAATTGGATATGACAACCTGTGGGTTAGTTTACACCACGGTCTAAAATTTGGGAAATTCAGTTTAGAAATTTGATCAATATTCATGCCATTTCACATCATAATTCAATTGGCAAAAATGCAGTAGAAAACTCCCCAGGGCAATCCTGAAGAACAACTTACATTCCGGTGCTTTAACATGTGTAAACATGGATGGGGGTTGATGGAAGCCTTGAACTTTAACAAGGGTTTCCAGGTGATTTGATTGAGGGGTTAACTCTGATAGGACAGAAACGAGCAAATTAAAATGAATATGCCAAGGCAAAAACTCAAGATGCTTAAAAAAAAAACAAAAAACAAACTCTCCATGAGAACTCTCCCCAAAAAGCATAAAGAACTGTCAAAATAGGATCTTGCTTAAAATGCAAAAGGTATTTTCAAAGCAGGGATGACATTTGCATACAATATGTGCTGAAGACTGATGATATGCTGAAAGTGTCTTACTCGTAGATTGAGTCTATAGGACATCAAATGCCGGGATGAAGAAAAAAAAAGGGTTGAACATTTTAGATTTAAAAATATTTCTTGATGTCTTTCTCTAATTAAACATTTACCTAAATGTTAAACTTCTTTATGGCTTTGTGACCCCGTGAAAATAGAGTAAGCACTGAAAGGGGGCCGAACTGATATTAATTATACAAGACTTTGTTTGCAAGATAGCAACATAATATAGTTTCAACTCTTAGACTGCCCACATCATTGTGACTTGAGCTCTGGTATTTTTATTCTAGAATCTTCTCCCCTGTGGCCCATCACCAGCTTTGCTGCGGCCACCTTTTATCAGTCCTCAGATTATCTCTTCATTTGGGGACAGCAACACAGTGCTAAGGCCACTTTTCTAAAGTTCAATTTCAATAAAGTTTTTGGTCTTTAAAAAATAAATGTCATGGCAAATTCTTACAAAGATCAAATATTTCAGTAGTATTCACCCGGTTCTCTGAGCTTAAAGTGGCTAACTTTGAGCAGGGGGGGCCTTTAAAGGGAACACTGCTTGTTTGGGGCATGTAACAAAGCCACAGTGTCGTTTCGCCACTCCACCCCCTCTTATTTTGATAAAATCAGTGCAAATGAAATCAAGAACTGTTTAAAATGTTAACATTTTTCTGCAGCAGTGTAACTGGATTTGAGCTCAGGTATTTAAGGACAGACAGAACAATCATGCTTTTCATCGAGAATTCTGAGGAACTTGACATACATAAATCTTCATTATTTTGGATTACATGGAGGGGTAAAACAAAACTCTGCTACAAGATTCGAAGATAGAGAAGCTAAAGCTCTCTATAGCATTGTCGCTGGGATGGTTCTGGTGGATAAAATCCACTGGCATTTTTCTAATCAGCAAAGAGAGGTCTTTCTCAGTCTCTTAAGTTAGAACCCCAAACTTCTTCTACATAACACTTGTAACATGTAATAATAACTTGTCAAGAATAAAAAGAAAAATATATTCTTCATATGATGACCTTCGTATAGCTGTACACTAGTATTTTATATCATACCCTATGCATTATCAGTTACAAAAGAAAATCCCAAAACGGGGAAAATTATGGTCTTGGTAAACCCATAAAACGTACACTCTACCATCTGCCAGCTATTAAGTAATTATAAAAAAGATCACATCATGTAATCATAAAATTGCTATTTTTACCTAAGCTTTCGACTTGTAAGTAAATATTTCTACCTGTCAAGTGATCTCTGGCTAGCAGGTGGCATGGACCTTCTCCAGAGCAGTCTACTATCCATCTGTGGGGACACTGGTTCCAGTCCTGTCCTCCCACATTTGGACACTGCTTGGAAGGGCAGACTACTGCACAATCCTAGAGGAGACTGTAGGAAGAGTAAAAGGGTGAGGAAAAGGTCCAGCCGTCAGGGCCCTCAATGTTCAGCATTAGAGAGCTGAGAATAGTCACTGCCCTTCTGTCTCAAGCAGAGTTTTTGTAAGTCACCAAAATGGAAGATGCCTCTCATGGCAAAAAGTCATACCTGTTTTCATTTAATATGGCCAAATTTAAAGTTGAGCTGTGCAGAACATTTTCCAGAAAATAGAAAACCCAGTACACATAGAGAAATATTAAGGATTCCATCTGAAGTACAAAAACCCTTGACAAATAATTAAAAAATGATTTTCCAAATCAGAGCTTTCTTTTGCTTTCTTTCTTTCTTTCTTTTTTTCAAGGAGAGTGAGCAGGCTTCGCCATTAGACTGACTGACAGCCAAACTTGATAAATGCCAATTTGCATGAGTTTGCAGTGTAAACTGAAACAATTATTTTAAACTATCACTCGGATATTTTAAAATTGGATTTTAAAAAAGCAGACTCATATGTATTTTCTTAGATTGGATTTTTACTGCCAGTATTTGAAGCTTTCAGATTTTAACTCATAATATGTGATTTTAAGCAAATGCATTTGTGGACAATATTCGAACTAGTAGAAATGAATTATTTTTCTTCATTTTCAATTACTTAGCTCCTATTCAAAATTTGTCATAGTTTTTAAAAAAAATACAATGCCACATATGAAATATGCATGCATGAAATGAATTTTAACATAATCTTGGATCACCTTTTTTATTAATATCAGTACACCTTCACACTAATCAAGCGTTGGTACTGCCAAATTTTAATGACTTCTTTTCTTCTTATGCATTACGTTTGCAAATATATTAGGTGCTCCCTCAGTGTATTTAGCAGTTAAGTATAGGGAAGGGTTAAGTTAATTACCATTCCTTAATTAGGTTGTGTAATATGAAATTGCCAATAACTGAACGTTTTTTGACCTCCCAAAATGGCACTCTCATATGGCTTAATATAATTGGGCAGAATGTTATGTATGAAGCAGTAAAGGTTGTGGGCTTCGAAGACACTTAGTGAATGACCTCTCTAAGCCTTAATTCCCGTGCTTGTAAAAGAGGGTGGATGATAGCTACTCATCAGAGTCATTAGGCAATTTAAATGAGATAATGCATGAAATTTGGACAATGACTGACACCCAGTAAGCTAATACAAATTCTTGCAAAAACTAGAAGGGCAATAGTAGCCTATATAACACAATCAATCATAATTACAGTGAAAATATCTTTAAAGGATTACCAGGGTCATCAAAACACCAAACATCCTTTCTTCCACGTGCCTAAGATTGAGCTCTAATGACACGAAACCTTCAGGCTGTCTTCTCTCACCACTGCGTCGAGTAGGACAGACTGGTTCAAAATCCAAGTCTGGGGTCAGATACATTTGAACTGGGGACCCTGCTGTGCTGCTTATAACCTATGTGACTCAGGGCAACTAACTTGGTTGTCCATAAAAATAGGACTTATTACACATAAGAAAATGCACCTAAGCACTTACAACATTGCCTACTGTAGAGCAAGTAGGAAATAAATGTTACCTGTTACTTAAGTTTTCATGATCGTTATCATGATGGCATGTCTTACCCAAGTCCTTTATCCGTGGCTGAATTCCAAGAAAACAATTTTATCTTTACTGACATGCTTTCCATATTTAATTGAAATCTATTTTTCTTAGGCAAAATACCTTTCTCTTCATGGGACTTTAATACCGGTAACATTATTAGTCATTTTTTTCTATCCCAAAGATATAAAGAATAATTTAAAAGGGAAATCCCAAATAATATCATAAAATAATAGTAGTCATATTGTGAGTAGGTTAAAAGCACTCGAATAAGGCCAGACTATCCAAGTCTCAGTTCTACCTTGTTTGGCTCTGTAGCCTTAGGCAAATTATTTAATATCTCTGTGCCTCAGATTCCCCATCTTTAAATGGGTATAACAATGCCACCCATATCATAGGAGTGTTTCGAGGTTTAAAAGTTTTACTATATAGTATTTTATGTAGTGTTTTATCCATTCACCTATTGATGGACTTTTGGGCTGCTTTCATAGTTTTGCTATTGTAAATAATGCTGTAATAAACATAGGGGTACATATACCTTCGAATTAGTATTTTTGTATTTTGAGGGTAAATACCCAGTAGTGTGATTAATAGATTCTAGGGTAATTCTATTTAACTTTTTGAGGAACCTCATACTGTCTTCCACAGTGGCTTCATGAGTCTGCATTCCCACCAAGAGTGCATGAAGGTTCCTTTTACTCCACATCCTCACCAGCACTTGTTGTTTCCTGTGTTTCTGATTTTAGCCATTCTCACAGGTGTGAAGTGATTTCCGCCATCAGAAAGAATGAAATCTTGCCATCTGCAAGGACACGGATGGCACTACAGAGCATTACGCTAAGTGAAATAATCCGTCAGGGAAAGACAAATTCCATACGATTTCACTCAAATGGGGAAAGAGAAACAAATTAGAAGAGCAAAGGGGAAAAAGAGAGAGAGAGAGGTAAACCAAGAAACAGATTCCTAATTCTAGAGAACAAACTGATGATTGATTACCAGAGGAGAGGTGGGTGGCGGGATGGGAGGAATAAGTGATGGAGATTCATTCAGGAGGGCTCTTGTTTAGAGGACTGGGTGTTGTTGTTTTAAAGATTTTATTTATTTATCAGAGAGAGAGAGAGAGCACAAGTAGGCAGAGTGGCAGGCAGAGGCAGAGGGAGAAGCAGGCTCCTCGCCGAGCAAGGAGCCCGATGTGGGACTCGATCCCAGGACCCTGGGACCATGACCTGAGCAGAAGGCAGTCGCTTAACCAACTGAGCCACCCAGGCATCCCTAGAGGATCGGGTGTGGTATGCAAGTGTTGAATCACTAAATTGTACAACGGGAACTAATATTACACTGTATGTTAACTGCCTGGAATTAAAACATAAAATAATTTAAAAATTATAAGAATAAAAGCATTTATACATGTAAAGTATTTAGAACAAGTAACTGCCACACAGTAAGCACTCAATGAATATTAGTTATTCTTATCATAGGTACTAGTCAGGCAAGTGTTCATTAAATAGTTTTCTTTAAAAATACTCAGACACCATAATCATATTTAATATGTACTTTGGATACTCTGATCTGACATAGTGAATCACACACAGGCCACTATCTTTGCTGTGACAGTGCTATTCAGATAATCACTTTGCTGAAAAGTCATGAATAGAAATGATGGTAAAACAAAAAAATGTACTTACACATTGATTTTGGTATTTACCCACGAAACGGTCTGAATCACACCCATTCTCATTCTATAAACACTTTGGTTGGAAAGATGGTCAGTGGAGTTCTTTAATGAAATGTGAGCCTGCCATTTTTCTAGAAAAAACCTAAATCACTTACAGGATTCAAAATAGGTCAGCATTGTCTGAAAATTGGGGCTAAATGCTATTACCAGGGGTCAACCCTCGGTTCAACATACTGAACCCCAACTCCATGCTGGGCACGATGCTAGGAGCTAGGAATTCAATGGTAATTAAGAAAGATATGGTCTACTCCCAGAGAGTGTCCAGTAAATATTGTATAAATTACAACAACATTCCTAGCAAGGTATATCCCCTTCTTTCAAAGGGAGTGAGGCCCGCATCTACAAAATCTTTACTCTTCCTCTTCAGGTACCATTGATGATGCAGATAGAGTATGGCCAAATTGATAGGGCATTATATGCACCGGACTATGATGCTGGGATGATTCACGCTGTCCAAGAATGGCCACGGGGATCAAGGACAGCAGCACATCAGACCACGCATTTGTTGACCGAGGCAGTACACCTGCGAGGACCGGTGGGAAGGTCTGGTGATAATGGAATGAACTGGAATTAGGCCACACTACCATGAAGGCAACTGTGCTTTCTCCTCTCGGTATCTCTTACGCATGCGCAGTTATTCGAACCCAAAAGAAAACTGCCGGGAGGTGTGATGTCAGGAATATTTCTGTCTCCTTTGTGGATGTGGTCTAACTTAGATGGGAACCACGCGTTTTGAGGCCCGTGTGCTGGCAATCATTTCTGGTTGGTAAATACGAGGACAGATACACAGGGAACTTGCATTGTTTTGTAATGATTACATGCACGTTGTATACCAGCCTCTGGAGAAATGAACTAGGAGATAAAAAAAAAAAAAAAGCAAAAACAAAGAAAAAAGGGATTTTCAGGAGAGAATAGGAAATCCTCTAGAGACTCTGAGACCACCCACGGGGTGGAGGGGGATGGAGCAGCTTCCTTTTCCCCAGCTCTGGCTTTCCTTCCCTCAGTCACAATTGGATGTTCATTTCCCATTAATGCTTTATTACTTGCAAAAGTGAATTTTAATAGGGGATTCGTGGAGACAGTGGAGCCCGAATCTTAGAAAGGTATCTAAAGATCAGTGGAATTTGAGACCTGATTGCAAGTCAGAATAGCAACCTTTGCAGTCAAAGATTTCTCTGTTGACCTAGTCAAGGTATGAATACGAAAACCTGAGTGGGAACGGCAATCTCTCCCCAAATTCAAGGAAAGGCCTCTTGCCACTTCTGTACCTCAGGCCCGTAGAATCCACAGATTTCCATGACCCTACCATCTACACATATCGTGATTCGAATATTCCGTCCAGGACTGCTACTCTTATTTAAAAAAAAAAGAACATGTAAAGATCTTTTCAATACATTTTGATTGGCTCTAGGAAGCTAGGCAACTCTTTCCTCTTCTCCTTTTTCTTTTGAAATCATATACATTGAAAAAAGCACCCTTTTAAAGCAGAACAATAGAACACCTCTATCTGACCTCAGTGCATCCTTTTTTCAAAACTAGAGCGTGAAGTGGTCATTTAGTCAGCGAAGATGGCACTCACCACCATTCAGCTGTAACTGCCTCATTCTGGAGGCATCATATTTTCTTTCTCTTTTTTTTTCATTAATAAAGATTGAGTCAGTCACTTGCACAACACTTTGCCTTTAATGACATTTGTTCTAAGGAGTCAACTAGACTAACTGCTTGTCCTTGTCCACTATTAAAGCTCTTGAAAATGCCATTTACAACCGGGTTGCCCGGTGACAGGGCTGGCACTCTGCTCTTCACATGCACTCTAGCTGGGAGCCTTTCTGCAGAAGTTTCTGATGTGTTCTTGGACGGCAGAGTTTCACGCCTGTGATCACGACAAATGACGATGGTCTGGCAGACGCCCTCCTTGTCTCTGGCTATAATTTCATTTGTGTACCATGATCTCGTTAAAGGGTGGTATAATAGAAAATGAATGTATTTGTTTCGGTCCCTAGAATGTGGATAGATGAGGAAAATCTACAATGCGTTCTTTATGGACCGATAAATCTAGTCTACTCAAGCTCTACAGATGAATTTAATTGTAAGAAAGACTGCCCTTTGGTCATAAAATATGATTATGTGAACAATATAGCCTCCGTCAAAATCTGCCAAAAGGTCAGTGCACTATTTACATCATTGCTACTAAGCCTTATAAAAATTGAGGAAGAATTCCTTCATGTGGGGTGTTTTTTTAAAAATTTAATATGCTAAATAAAATATCAGCTCCTGAAAGGAAGGTTAATTGTGGGCACCCACAAAGGTAGTACCATGTACATGTTTTTGATCAAGAAGGGAAGGTGACTAAGTCTTCATGTTTGAAGCCATGATATCCATTCAGCTTTTCCAAATTTACAAAAGATGCAGCTAAACTACAGATCAGATGTCAGGCCAACACAATCTACTGGTTATGTTACAGTGAAATTTATTTCACTTTCTTGAAGATCACAAAGTAAGTGCATATTTAAGAAACACTAGGGGTCGAGAAACAAGAATTATATCTCTTATTTCCAACAAGTGATGTATTAGGCTTCCCTAATACATTCACATTTTCATGTAGCTTTAAACCCTCGCTACCTAAACTGCACATATTTCTTCCTCTCATTTAAGAAAAGCTGCATTTCCTATCTCTAGACAATAGCCAAAAAATACCGACTAATTTTTAAATTCTATTATCGTAGTGGGGTTTGTTTGTTGCTTAGAATTTTGGGCATGCAAATAGAGTTTAAGAAGCAGTGTTTCTATTACTGAGATGACATTAAATATCCCTTCCTATGGATTGTGCTGTATCATTTAGTAGCTCTTCCTAATGAGACATTCACAAGCAGCTCTCAAAAGGCAATAAATCACCATTGTATTAAATTGAATCGTGATAATAATTAAGCACATTCAAAACAACCGTGTTTGTTATGAATAATGGAAAGCCTATCTTAATTTCTTTACACCTTTTCAAGGATAATAGCTTTATTCTGAGGATAAAAATAGTTGTAACCAAATCTTTAACCGTATAATTAGAAAAAAAAAGGATGACTACATTGCTATGGAATGTATTAGTGGGTGGCATGATAATTCGTGCAATTTTTTTTCTGAATTGCTTTTTATCCCATGTTTTATCACTCATCTATAACATCTGAACTGACTCATAGGTTATATGATATCTTGAAATATGGTACAACTATAAGACTAAATGCACTCTGCTTTATTCAATTACTTAATAAGTTCTCAGAAGTTCTTTAGAAGCTTAACAGAATATCCACTTATAACAGGACTGCCAATTATAGGGAAGATCTGGTTTTCCTGCAATAGGAAATAGTCACCCAACTCAACTTACAGACAAATGCTTTTAACTGCTAATCAATGCGTAAATCCTCTCATGGAATGCCAGCATGCTTAAAATCTGAAACATCAAGCAAAAATACAAGAGATAGTAGAATGGACAGCGTGTTGATCCTCACGATGTGACCTCAACATCAGACTTCATTTCTTTTATTCTTTGGTTAAAGAAAAAGATTATTGCCTCCCTATTGTCCACGTTGCCTTGAGCCTCTTTGGCATTTTTAGTCGCCCAAGACAACAGGAGAAAACATCTATTCGTGACTGACGATCTTTTGCCCCACTAGTTCTATCTTTGGGATGTCAAAATTGATTTTCTTCCACTTGTCACACGAAAATCTCAACTCTGTCCTTTCTGTTACACTCTCAAAGAGTTCAGTGGTGTGGGGATCAAAGGATTAGGAAGAGCAGCTTTAAGGGAAGCGAGCAGCATGAGGAGACTTTGTGGAGGCAGTTCTGAGCATTTATGTAAGCAATCTATTTCAGCCCTAGAGGAAGCCCTGGCTAAGTGGGTGAACCACATGTAAAGTGCTCACTTGACATAAGTTTTTTTTTTTTTTCTTTCTCTCTTTCTTTCTTTCTTTTCTTTTCTTTTCTTTTTTTTTTTTACAGTAGTTGAGATAAAGACAGCCTCCAAGGGCTGACCTTTTATTATTAGTCAGAGCCCTGGGTACCTGAGCAGAGGGAGCCACCAGACTCCTGTGGGGTGTCTGGGAGTGTACTTAGCTGTCCCTGCAATATTTGTGGCTGCCCTGCTCTCCTTCACATTGTTTATTCCACTGGCCGCCTGATGCTCCGGTTATCTGATGTCTATCTCCGGAAGCAGTGTGGGAGCCACGTGGTGGTCAAGTCTGGACTTTAACTGAAAAAGGACACATCGCTGAGTGCTCCCAGGGAGCCAAGCACAGCTCAGCATCAGTCTGGTTTCACCTGAAAAATGTGCAGAACTTTTGTAACTGCTATGAAAGAGACAAGGGAATCCCCATGCATTTGTATCTCCCCCTCCATGTCTTAGAGTAGCCTAATCATGAGAATTAAGAAAATACATATTTATTCATAGCGGTGGAGAGACGTGGATGAGGTTTCGGTAACTGTGCATTTTAGTTTAATAAGTATCTGTTAGAGCTCCTATTTGCTGTGATTTGTATGTACTAGAGTCCATGCTTCCAGCTTTACATACAATAACCCATTTGATCCTAGCAACCGACCTCCTGGTACCTGTTCTATCTTCAATTTACAGGTAGGTAAACTGAGGCCCTGCAAGGATGAAGGAATTTGTGCAGAGTCCCATCATAAACAAAGAACCAACTTTCACAGAATTCAAAACAACAAACACATGTATTTGAAATAAAACGAATTTCCTTCGGTAAATCAGAAAGCACTTCAAGAGTGTACACTGCGTCTGCCTCATCATGAGGAAATTAAATGTTTTCAGCATTGCCAAAAAAAATTAATTTTAGTACACCCTCTCAATGCAAGGATTCTTGATCTTTTGAAAAATTAATAGGCTGAATTATTTGACAAAAATGATTTTTTTAATAGGTGGCAGTAGATTTAATGTCTGAATAATCTACCAAGTCTTAAGTGGTTAACATGGGGGGTTTATCTTCATATACATATCAAGTTTTTTTTCAAATTCAGTTTTAGAATATAGCCTATATTTTAGATATATTCTTATATATAATTAAGCAACTTTCAAATAGAAAAGGGAGCCGCTGCATAAATATAAGACATACTGTGGTGGTTAATATTTAATTATGGCATAATTAATCATAGAAGCTCATATGAATCTAATTTATTAATGTTCTCCCCAAAAATGCCATCTTTGATTTCTACCAGAAAAAAATAAAAGACAAAAGTATAAAAACAATGCGTGCGCTGTATTTACACTCCTCGTAAATGAGAGCCACATCTTTCCTTCATGGATTCAAATGGTTTCATGGATATTATCTCTACCCTTTAAAAGAATCCTGGCTCAGGGCGCCTGAGGGGCTCGGGTCATGATCCCAGGGTCCTGGGATCGAGCCCCACATCAGGCTCCCTGCTCGGCGGGAAGCCTGCTTCTTCCTCTCCCACTCCCCCTGCTTGTGTTCCCTCTCTCTCTCTGTGTCTCTCTCTATCAAATAAATACATAAAATCTTAAAGGAAAAAAAAAAAAAGATTCCTGGCTCTTGTCCTTATCTCAGGCCGAGGGACTAACTTCAAGGGGGTTAGTGCTCCTGGGCCATTGCCCAGTTCTGATGGCGTGTTGTCTGAGGATGGGATTATAAATCCAGAAGAGAAAAAGAGGGGCCATGATAGTGGAAGGCCAGTGTTGACCATGGTTGGTCCTGTCTGACTCACCATACGTCACCCCCACTTACTGGTAGTCGTTGAGGAAGTGGGTGGCGTAGAGACCCCGAGTGGGCACTCCTGGGGTCACGTGCAGAAAAGCACATGAGCTATCACGGTCAGATGAGATGCCCTACACAAAAACGCAGTCCTTCTCTACCTGGCCAGGTCATTCTTTTTGCTAGGAACTGCAGCCTATGGTGTGGGTTGTCTAGATGAGGAAAGAGCATGGGTGTAAGTGTGGAGTAGGGGTGGGGGAAAGAGCAAGACCTGCTTAGAAGAACAGTGAGTGCAGTCTGGGTTTCAGTGGGAAATCAGTTTAGAAACGGAGGCTCTGGTACCAACCAGGTAATAAGGAGCGTTAGTAGGTACTAAGCTTGATGAACAAAGATCTTCAGACAACTCCTATGACAACAATACATAAAATTAGGGAGAAAAATGGAGCAAGACTTCTTTTAAAAATTGTGTGCAAACCCATGACATCATAGAAATTAGATGACCCCCAGTAAACATACATATAAAATAAACATCATCGCAATATTACATAATGTAAGAAATATAAAATAATTAAAATAATCAAATAAAATATTTGAAGGACTGGGATGCCAAACATGGAATGGGGGGAGAGTGAAGAATAATGATAAAGTTTTTGGGTTTCGAGATGAAAAAATCACAGGGAAGCAACCGAATAGAATGGGCGAGGTGAGAAGACACATATTTTGAAGGGACTTTTTTTCTTTTCTTTTCCAGTTTTGATAAGTTGAATTAGAGATAACTGCTCGGAATTCAAGTAAAGTTGGGGTGTTTTTTTTGTTTGTTTGTTTTTTGTTTTCGTTTTTTGTTTGTTTGTTTTTGATTCTCAGACCACTGAAAATAAGATGGTTTGCAGGTGAGGGCGCAGAGCTGAAGTTCCAGATGCGCAGTCCACCTACAAGGTGAACGCCGAAGGCGGAAGAGCAGGTGGGGTTGCACAGGTGGGAGGAGCTAGTAGAGACATTGGCGGGTGGGGGAAGGAAGCACCGCACTTTGGGCCGGGAACAGCGGGGGTAACTGGGGGTAGGGGTGGGGGGAACCCGAAGAAAGCAGAAGGATCTATGATGGAGGATGGGGAAGGAGGCAGGTTAGGATGCTGGCGGACGACAGCTGTGCAGGAGTCGATGTGTGTCGAGTAACCCGGGCGCGGAGAAGTCACAGACTGAGACGCGAATGAGCGCATTCTGCCCCACCTGCTCCCTGGGAGACTTTCCTCACCCAGGCCTCATCAACTGAGAAACAGAAATCTGGTCTTGGATCTCACGTTCTTTCCAGTACTTAATGCACATTAGGACACGCAGGGGCAGATACGCTCATATGTTCAAATGTTTCAGAGTCCAGCTACCTCTCAGGGCCCTGGACTCTGGCCCCAAGCAAGGGCTTGTTCATCCCCCATCCTCTCGAGCCCAGTAAATACTCCTTTCAAATGGTAAGACACATTTCCAAAATGACTAACGGTGTCTGAAGAAATCCTCTACAGGATCAGGTAACATTTCTTTCAAGGATCTTACCCAGTGATACCATGACAGAAATCAACAAAGGGGAGATAACTGGCAGACAGAGGGTTTGCAACCAGTGTCAAGAACATGGAGAGGCTTGGGGCAACAAAGACTAAGGATTTGCAAATCTGGGGTATAGTTTTGATAGAATGGTGAGGACAAGAACTACCTTGTAGAAGGATGTGAAAAGCATATTGATGGTGTAGACAATGAACATGGAAAGCACATTTGCAGTGTCTAGCTTTGAATGGGGGTAATGTGATGATAGCTGGAGTACAGAGGGTCAAAATCATGTTTGTTTTTTAAATTGGGGAAGCTTCCATAGCAATATTTTTCTAGATATGTCTCCTGAGGCAAGGGAAACAAAAGTAAAAATAAACTACTGGGACTATATTAAAATAAAAAGCTTCTGCACAGCAAAGGAAACAATCAACAAAACTTAAAGACAACTTAATGAATGGGAGAAGATATTTGCAAAGGACATATCCAGTAAAGGGTTAGTATACCCAAAATATAAAAGAACTTACATGACTCAACACCAAGAAAACAAATAATCCAATTAAAATGAGCAGAAGACTCGAACATTCTCCAAAGAAGACATCCAGATGGCCAACAGACACATGAAAAGAGGCTCAACATCGCTAATCATCAGAGAAACATAAATCGAAACCACAATGAGCTTTCACCTCCTACCTGTCACAATGGCTAAAATAAAAAACACAAGAAACAACAAGTGTTGGGGAGGATGTGGAGAAAAAGGAACCCTTGTGCACTGTTGCTGGGAATGCAAACTGGTGCAGCCACTGGGGAAAACAGTATGGAGGTTCCTCAAGAAATTAAAAGTAGAGCTACCAGATGGCCCAGTAATTCTACTACTGGGTATTTACCCAAAGAATACAAAAATGCTAATTTGAAAAGATACATGCATCCCTATGTTTATTGTAGCATTATTCACAGTAGCCAAATTACGGAAGCAGCCCGAGTATCTTATCCATAGATGAATAGATAAAGAAGAAATGACACACACACACATACACACACACACACATACACACACACTGAAATATTACTCAGTCATAAAAATAATTAAGTCTTCCCATTATACTTCCCAGAGTATAATGCTAAGTGAAATAAGTTAGTCAGAGAAAGACAAATACCATATGATTACATGTGTGGAATTTAAGAAACAAAGCAAACAGGAAAAAAAAAGAGAGAGACCAAAAAACAGATTCTTAACTATGGCAATTAAGGTACATTTATCATAATGAACATTGAGTAATGTATAGAACTGCTGAATCAATATACTGTCCATCTGAAATGAATATAACACTGTATATCAAGTATACTGGATCTTTTCTTAAAAGGAGGGGTAAGTGGGAGCTGAGCCAGTTGGAAGGCTGAAGGAAAGGAATCTATGGGAAGTGCAAGCTGGATTTCCTAAAGATAAGGAATATACTTTGCCAACTCAACCAAGGCTGCAAGATCAACAAGCAAAAGCAAACTCAGATGAACTTGAGAATATGCAGTGAGGCCCAAGAACCAGCATGTTTAAGAAATCAATTCAGTGATGGGTCACCAGATGGTCCCAAGACCGTGCTTTAAGAAAAACCACCTCCGAGAGGGGTCAACACACTACTGTCTCAGGGTCAAACCCAGCCTGCTGCCTACTTCTGTATGGCCCTTGAGATAAGAATGGTTTTTACAGCAGGCATTGCAATAGTTTTGATGCCAGAGAATACTAACTTTGAACCCCAAAGCAAAATGTTAACTCCTCCTCAAAAAGACCCCATTCTTCCCAATAGTAGACCTGTATTACAAAGCGTGTACTTTATTATTACCATATTTTGAATTTTGTCAAAAAAATATTTGTGGAACTGTTTTCTCTCTTGTTTAGTACCTACATACTCTCCTTGATTTGGAATCTTGACATACAAAGCCTGAAATATTTACACTGTGGCTCTTTTCAGAAACAGCTTTCCAGCCTTGACGAGAAGTAACCTTTACTCTCGAGACCAGAGAAACCACAGGCAGATTTACAGAAAATGAACAATGGGTAGATTCATAGAAAATGATGCGGTAGGTACACTCAGATTTGGCCTTGGGCTTCTTAATAATGTGATTGCTGCTGGATTATCTGATGCTTTTTATTTTGAAAAGGCAAGTTCTTTCACTTCTCACAAATATTTGACATCATAAAGCATTCATAAAGTACAAAGTCTGTTGCTGGAAAAAGGCATGTTAGACTGCTTAAGCAGCCTGCATTATTAAAAAAGACCTACTGTAGACAGGAAAAAACCAACCTTCTTTTGCATCAAGTAGGTTTTTAAAGCTTATGAACCTGGCTGTTTTGGGGAAACACGCTGACATCCCACTACAAGTGTATTCTCTTGCAAATTGTGCCAGAAGCAGCATTTTTAACCAGATGAATGTTTAGAAATAACTTAAGAGCAACCACTCAGACTGCCGGGGAGGGATTTCAGGCACAGCTGTGATGCCTCTTGCACCGAAAGGAGGGGCCAAAGGCAAAGCTTTGGGTAGAACACAATGCCATACACAAGATGAAATGTGCAAGTGGTGACAATAATAAATTCCCGTTTTTCCGGAAAAGCAGCATATTTAGGGACCCCACGGTTAATACACTGAAATTACCTCTGATCATATTTTTCTGATCCTTAACAAACTGCGCAATTTTTCAGACATCCCAAATCCGGTTTAATAATGGTTCCTCAAAAGGCTAATAGAACTCCTTCGTTATTTTTTTTTTCCTTAGTTATTTTTTAACGTACTCTATGCGATGTGTAAGTTACTTACACGGCAGCTTCAGTTTGTAATATGTACTTCCAAGAAAACCACCAGGAACATTGGCTATAATTTACATAACGGCTCTACCACACTATAGACCCTTTTGTGTGGACTGGGTGGGAGTGGGGGGAGGGGTGGGGCGGGGGTGGGGGGAGGGGGGCGGTGATGCTCACCTTGAGCTGGGAGCATAAATGCCGGAGTACTGTTTATATAAAGCACTTACGTTAAAAAAAGGAAGTAAATAACTTAATTCGTAAGTCTAAAAAGCTCCCAGCTTAGTTATAAAATATGACATACCAAGTGAACCTCGAGCTGCTTAAATAAGTGTTTTACATTTTCCAGCAGGCTGAACTATGAAAAGCAACAAGAGGACATTCTCCCCCTGGAAGGTAATCACTTTTATTGTTGCCAGGTCAAAGATTCAGATTCCACCGAGCAACCTCTGACTAAAGAACAGCAAGTCCTTTCAAGTCAGAAGGTCCGATATGGAGCCCCCTCAGAAGCAGAGCATAATAGTCCTAAAATAACAAGCAAATATGTAGCTTTCTTAATTTGCCCGGCTGGGTTCCCATAATAAGTACTTAACAACGGTAGGCTCCAAGCAGCCCAGCAGACATCAACGAGACCATTTGCCAGATGATTTAGCAAACAAATTTCTGAGAGTCTCACACTTAGGCTGAGTGCATAACATGAGGAAACATGCAGGAGACTCAGAGATCACAATAGGAAAGAGGAGTTCTACGAATTTAAAAAGAAAAGAGAGGGAGATAGAGAATTTTAAGGTCGAGGGAACTTAGGCAGATACGCCAAATTTTCTTTCTGGAAAGAAGTTCCCCAAATGAATACTTAGTAACTTCTGCTAATTTTGTACTCCTTGAGCAAATAAGCCGAATGGACCGAAGAATCTGGAACGGGCTTCCAGGGAAGGAAGAAAAGAGCAGAAATCACGAGATTTTTGAGCAGTAGCAACTGACATGCGGCCAGGACAGAATGCGAAAGGGTCTCCACAAATATTTGCTGAATGAATGAATCCATATCTATGATACATATGGGAAATAGCCCCCACAGAAAGAATGCTGGCCAAATTCTCAATGAATAAGAGGGGTTAGGGACAGGGGTTGGGAATTCATAAAGGAATCACTCTCCAGCGTCCAGAATTCAAGGCTTGAACACTGGAAGAGGGAGACATTTTCTAGAATCACAAGTAAGCAGCCTCCTGGCTTTTTCTCACGAGCCTGGGCCAAAAGTGAGTCCGCGATGCTTTTAAAGTGGGGAGAACCAGGGTCACAGGGGCCCTTGCCCTTTTAAGAAGGAGAGCACACCGAGAGGGAAGCAGTCAACAGGAAAACAAAACTTAAAGGAGCAAGGCTGGGCTTCTCTAGTCCTACAGCATTAGGAGCCCAGGAAATCTGTTCTGAGGAGCTAGGGTATCATTCCATCATGTTATATCACAATTAAATCAGGCTCTATTTTCTGAGGAAACATTTTTAAACACGAACACAGACATTTTAAATGTTGTGAAAAAGTCAGGCAACCATTTTTATGACACCCCATATTCGTTTGGCTCTTTTTGGTTTTTTTTTCATTTTATGTATTCCTTCTTTCAATGAATTGTCCAAATCAAAGAGTTGCTTTTAAGTCTTTTGGGCAGCCTCAGAGAAGAACGGACCCAAGGTGGCCTACGTTTTGAACGTGAAACATTACTTCTAGGTATTAACTGTCAGTTTGTTTAACTTGGTAATATTCTACCTGGTGTACGTGAACTTGCCCAAGCTTCCCGGACCTGGTGTGAGTTGAGGGCATCCACTTCTACTCCGCAGCGTCTCCCCAGAGCTCGCAGGGGGAAAATTTACATGGCGCCCGAGAGGAGTCAAATGCGACAAGAATTTGCAAATAAATAAATAACAAATAAGTAAAACTGTTCATGGCACGTCTACATGAAAACAATGTGTCAAGGGCACAATGAACATAAGTGAAGCTTTAGAACGAGTTAGGTTGCCAGCTGTAGCATGGGATTTGGGGAGGCCCGGAGGAACACCCATGAGAAAGGCTGGGTGTAAATCAGGCCTAGAAATGCTTTGCTGCACCCGGGTGCCCCCGAAGGAGATGGAGTCCCAGCGCATTCGGAGCAGGGTGCCAGGGCCCTGGAATCAGCCACACGGAGAGGGGGCCCATCAGATGCACACGTGAGAGGTGGGCCGGAGGGAGGAGGGGCCCACGCAAACAGCTGCCGTTAGTGGCTTCAGTGATTTATTAATCGAATGCAAAGGATTAATTTAGCTTACGTGAACTGTTCAAGTCGGGACAGCAATATTCCATAGAGGAAGGAGCCCTTGTGAAATGCATATGGTTGGCAAGACGGTGGGAGCGCAGAAGCTAGAGGAGAGTTTACATTTGTTTTGCAAACCATGGCCAATGTGCGCGCTGAGTCCCAGCTTCAGTCAGAATTCAGTTACCCGATGAGCGTTACAGAATTATTTGCAAACTGTATTTTACTGTGGATGAGTTTTTTGTTTTTTGTTTTTTTTTTCAAATCCAGAGGCGCTAAAGAGAACTGACTAGAGTGGGAATCCTATGGGACTAGGAATCAGCTAATCCTCGACTGCTGAAAACTGAAGACTCACAAAGCTCAATCGGAAATGGGGAGCAATACGGACTCAATTTTCATGATCTCTTCTGTGAATTTATTTTTTAGAGAAATCTCTCACCAGGTCATTTAATACAAACATAAATATTTGGATGAAGAAAGAGTAAAGCTATAATTTTAATCGAACAGAGAGTTTTGCCTTTTTTTTTTTTTTTTGGTAGAATTCTTCCCAATTTGCATTTAATTATTATTTTCCACGAAAGCGAATTTAACTCTTGACTTCTGTATAAGCCTTGCAGGGAGGCGTTTTTGGGAATCTGCAAGAGCTGTTTAATGTGTCTCTTATTAAAATAGTGGCCAGGAAAGTCAATGAATGAATGGAAAGACAGTAATGTGTTGATTATGTTGAATCATCAAGCAGAACAGATTGGGACACAACGACCGAGAGAAGCCGAGTCAAAAAGAGATGGTGAATTAAGACACAGACGTGTGCACAGCATCTAACAAAATCCTGCAAGGAAACACAAACGTGATCATGTACTTACTTCAAGTGTATTTTCAAGATGAACTCATTCTGAATTACCACTCTTTCCAAAAAAAAAAGTAAATAAAATAAAATAAGCCGAGTATGAGTCAGTTTGGAGTAACTGTTTTCACAGGTTTTTGGCTTGTCGCACCATCCACACTTAAAATAATGCTCTTAAACATTCTGAAAATATTTTAACTCTTATGTGAGCCTAAAACACCCCACCAGTTAGCATGGGCATAATAGCCTCTGAAATCTGTACCAGACTGAACCCCTTTTATTCCCACACCCTGTCTCCGTATTCCTTACTTTTCCTTAATTTTCATCATCATAGTGAGGCTCAAAACCTCACCAGACTCTTTGACTCTTTTCTTTCTTTTGTCCCCACAGCCCACTAATTACTGAGTCCACTTGATTTCGCTCCTTCAATATCACTGCCCTCTATCCGTTTCTATCAGGGCGATGATGCTTCCTCAGAGTTTAACGATGTTAGCAATAGCTTCTGAACTTCCTCCCTCCTTGAATCCATTTTGCACCTTGGATGAAATTAATTCTCTTGAAACACTGCTCATTTTTCCTGCCATTCCCCTGCTCTAAAACTTCTCATGACCTCGGGAGGTCTTCAGGGCTTCCACTGTATTCGGGAGGGAGGCCTAAGGCCATATGCCCGGGCAATGGTGAAATTGAGCAGCAGATGTCCTTCCGGAGGGGCTAGGGGGCTGTGCCCACGGCGAGAGGCCACCTGCCAAAGACACTCTACCGGCGCAGGAACCGCGGCAAGTCCCTCCAATGCAGCCACTGCAGCCCACGCTCTCGGGCTAGGGGGACAGTGAGTCCTGAAGGAAGGAGGACGAAGGCATAGCAAAGCTGGGGGATGTGGGCTCTGAAGAGCAACCTCTGCTCAAAGCCAAGTCTGTTGGCTAAAACTCTTGGCCCCAGAAACAGTAGCACAAGTCTCCCAACTTGCCTTGGTCATTTACTGAAGACCTTACGGCAGCTCTCAGGGCTCCAAAACCATGAGGCATTTGCCCTGTGTTCTTTGGGACATTTCCTTCCACTCCCTTCCCTTCTCCCAGTCTGCAAGGTTGGGAGGGGATGTGTGTGAAGGAAGCCAATACTCTATCTCTTTCTCTACAATGCCCTACACATTAACCACACTTAGTCAAACCTACCTGCTGCCTTGGGAGTTGGGGGTTTATGTTGTTCATGGTTAGGTGGGGGGAGGAGAAGGGACAAGACATTATATTTGGACCTGTTTCGATAATGACATCACTACCTCCCAAGGCTTAGGAAGGTCATGCTGGTTTTCCCGCCCACCCTCTTCTTCTGCAAACCCCCTTGATCTCTCATGTCATTGCCTGGGCTCTACATGTGTGCCCAGTCTCTCTGGATCTGCCACCCACACTTCCTGTCTGCCTGCCGGCCCGTGGGATCGCCCGTTAGCATTCCGTCTGTCTTTCAGCTCCCATACCCTACCCCTAAGCAGAGCCCAGGGCCATAGCGGAGAAGGCAGGACTGAATACCCAGGTTAAAAAAAAAAAAGTACAGTTCACACACCTTAGCTGTGCATTCAATGTTTACCAGGAACTTCCGGTTGCTTTAAAAAATTTTTAGTTTCCCCCTTGCAACCCCCTCGCCAGACACCCAAGTTTCTGCCAGACAGAGCTTTCAAATTCAGCTGGATCCTTCAGCCGGAATCAGCTCTGGGTCTGACTTCACTTGGAACCTAGACATTTGTTTCCTTTGATAAATGAATGGATGGAGGAACAAATGAATGAACGGATGAAGGAACAAATGAATGAATGTTCACCACAAACCAAGTGTTTCTGTTTACGTAGCGTAAGTAGAGGCGCAGTGCATTTTCCGTGAATGGAAACGAGTTTTGGAGACTGGGTAGACACAGCCAAATTCCACCAAATGTCTTCAAATGCACAGTTATTATCGATTTCCTAAAACACCCTTAGGCGTTTTCACTCAATTTTAGTGCCTCAATTGGTAACACAGTACGCCTCATACCGATGGACCCGATTCCACGTTTTGCAATTCAGAAGCAGTGGTTTCTGAGATAAATCCACTTTTTATAAAAGAGCTCTATGATGAGATACATTGTATACTTGTTTCCCAGAGAGGGGAGTGCTTCCGGCGGTGACACGGCTGTCCCCTCCAGAGTGCCAGCCCCTCCCTCAGACTCCCTCCTGCTGCTCACATTGACCAGCTGCTGCCTTCACTCCTGGATCTTCTGCGCCCTTCCTTTTGTCCCCAGTTGGCCCCCCATTTCAGCGTTCAATCACCGGCTCACAACCCCTGCCCCGACGCCCTATTTTGGACAAGCATCGCCGACTGACCTCAGCCCCCTCTCTCGTACACAGTCCTGGAATATTTACCCTCCGCTCACAGATGCTGCTCTGTCAAACGGCATCAGTCATGCCTATGTCTCAGGAATGTCAATCTTAATTGAAAATGTGTCAGTTTTACTAACATAAACACCGAGATAGCTTAATCCAGCTTCATTGTTATCAGCTAACTGTTTGTTTTTCCTTAGAAACTGGAGATGCTGTTTCACTCCAAAAGAAAAGTTGTAGTGAATACAGATTTAAGAGATTCCTTGAGTATGTCTCCCAGTAAGGCAACTTGCGAGGTACTTTTGCTAACGTACTCTTTGGCTGTTTAAAGTTGCAGCTGTCTCTTTTCATTACAAAGGAACTCTAGTTTCTAAGGTTACTCTCCTTGGCTTGTTCTGTTTGTAGGCACTGCTCATTACATAACAATTAACATTACATATGGAATCCAGGATCCTGGAAGAAACAGTGAGCATTTTTAATTTTTCTCTATTAGTCTGCCTGTATTCTTCTAATCTACCGTGCCAGGAGCAAATTTTCTATGATATGTGTTTTTCCTTATAGGCGAAGCTTCGAGTACAAAAAAAGAGCATCCTTCTGTAGAGAATAACTTAGCCAAGGACACTGTGCTCCATCTTTCTGATGAAATACATATTTCCCATTAAAAGGCAAATCTGTCATTTTAAAAGGTTGAATTGGATGTACTTTAAAAATAATTCCAGCTGGTTAAAATGAGAGCATTGAAAAAAGCTCAATAAGAATGTTCTCTTGGTCTGTAGTATTTTCATTTTCCTGAAGTGTGAATTGGATATATTTTCTTTTATTTTAAACCTTTTATCCTCAGTGTTTGAGTTAGTGGAACAAGTTTTAAAGATGAATTGGGCTCAATAATGCTATTGCTAATACTTAAAGTTTCTATTTCTGTACTATTATCTCTAGGAAAAAAAGAAAAAAAAAAGGACTATTTGACCTGATCCTTTTTGCATAATCATGTAGGAAATGTTGATATTTTCATATATTGTTTTGTCCCAAATGCCTCATTTCTAGACCTTTTATAGATCTTTTGACATCTTTGTCTGTTTAATATAATATTTTCATAAACTAAGTATCTAATTACATCCTGGGAAAACGAGGGCAAAGTATAAGGTATATATACCTTAAACTATGTAATCATGTTCTATAGAAGCCATCTATCTATGTTTATATCACGTACGCACATACATAGACTAGTACTATCCATCCAGCGATTTGAGGTTCATACGTAGATTCTCACACTTGTAGTAAACTTGGTGCTGAGCCATTATTTTTTCCAACAAAACAAACAGAAACACTAACACACATAGTTTTCCGCCAATTTTCAACTCATTTAAAGCTTTGTCTAGGCAAATGTAATTTTCTTCACTAACCATCGACGATTTTTGCTTCTAGGTTATTGAATAATGAGATGGGCAGTCTTCTTCCTCCATCCCTGATCGACCGCCATCAATTAACCACGCAGTTGTTTCTGAGGTTTACGGTGACGTCTCTATGGGCTAGCTTTCTCCTCGGTGTCCCAACGCTTTCTAAACTACACTTAAATTTTTATGTAAATGTTGGTAACATGCACTTTCATAGAGTTTTCAAAATGAGATGAACACAGAAGTACGCAAGGGCCCCTCATCTTCCTGCACCTGTTCGGAACTCTTTGAGGTTGTGAGAGGACTCTGGTTTCTTCCTGCTCGATTCGATTCCCCTCTTCCCATCAGTCTAGCTCTTTACCACCACCCTTGGTGCCTTTAGGTTCTAGCTCAGACCATGTTCACACATCTCTCAAACCACATTTTTATCAGGACTCCTTTTCATCCTTTTTCTCTGTCCCTCGTTGTTGGGTCTTCAGGGTCTTTGCAGCCTGGCCCCGACTGAGCCACTGAAAACATCCTCCCTTCTACTCTGCACCTCTGACACCTGCCTGCCTCTGTCACTCCACCCATCCCCGCTGTCCTCGAGGTTGCTTGCCGGCTTCATTCCCCCGTCTCTCACCTGTGGCCACAAGCCACTTAAATTTCATGCGATTTGTCTTCCTTTGCTCACCAAAGGGGCAGGCTATCAGCAACACTCCCCTACAGTTCCCACCAACACCTGAAAGGGCTAGTTGGGTCTTAAAGCCAACCCAGCGCCCCCTGCTGGCCTGGCTGGCTTTGGCACCTGGGAGCCCTTCCTTCTCACTTCCTTGACTTCACAGATGGCCTCCCCTCCCCGTGCCCTCCACAGTGCCCTCTTTCCTCAGTAAAAGTAATCTGATCACCTGATTAAAGTAACTCACACTAAGGTGTACATGACTGATAGGTTGATAAGCCATCTATGTAGAAATCCTTTTGGGAATTGATTAGAGCAAATGATTATCTGATCTGTAGAGTGTATGGGGGAAACATTCAGGGATCAGGAATCTACTCTAGGCCTTTGGCTGATGCTTTATCTCCTTGCTGAATAGGAGACCAGCTTTACCAAGCCAGCACTGCATTGCTGAGAAGCGCGAACCCCTACTGAAAGGCCACCCCAGATGATATGGAAGTATGTAGCTGCTCTAAATATGTTAGATGAAATAATTAAGGTTATTGTCACTATTTCAGCCCTTTATATGCAAAAGGTAATTTGACCATAGTACCCACTGATGGCCCTTTATAACTTTTTAGGGGGGCACCTGAACTGCAACTTATTATTTCCCTTTGCCATACCATGTCGGGATAATTATTTATTGAGTATTTATTATGTAATTAAAGCAGTGGTTGGGAGACTCTTCTTTATCCTCTGAGTAATATCCTCTGGGATGAAATGAACGCTTAGGGGCTAAAAAGCAGAACTGCTCTTGTATGAATGGGGAGTGTAACTCCCAGAAAAGAGTTGGCTGTTCCCAGTTCCAGCCTCTCCTGGCTGGAGAGGGTCAAGTGACACACACAGTCTTTAATCCACGGCTAGAGAAGTTACTTTGGCTCTGAGCCTCAAGGCAGGAGAGACTGGAGGAAAGAGTGATGTGGTGCCTATCACAGCCCACATAAATTCATTCCTCCTAGCCTCCTGCTTCAGTGTGACTCTGTTAAAAATTTTGTAGAAAACAAAAATAAGAAAAACAGGGCTTGTCATTTGTATAGGAAATAGATTCACAAGGAAAGCAGTAGGAGGCAGAATCGGAAAGCTCCTGGAAGGAATTTAGGAGGCTGACTTGTAACACGTTGACACTTACTGCACGAGAGCTTCTGAGGATGGAAAAATCGTGACTAAAGGTAGAGAAGGTAAAGACAGACTTCCCGGGAGCCAGGCGTGGAGTCCCTTTGCCACTATACAGATGACCAGAACTGATACTTAGCATTTCATAGTGAGAGGAGAGGAAACACAAAGGCCCAAGGCAAGTAGCATATTTGGTTTGAAAGAAGTGATGCTCTAAAGGCTTTTGTTTTGGTGCAGAGATGTGAGACTAACAAGGTATGACTGTCGTAAAAACTTCCTGGTACGTTTCTTTGAAATGTGTAGGAAATGATCTATATGAAAGAGTTTCAGTGATCAGAATCGTCCTTTGAAAGTAACAGTTTAGCTAAAAGGGACTGCTAGAAATCTTTAGCAGATGCAGGAATGAGCCCTCTGTTCTTTTTCCAGCCCTAGTCACTTCAGTACCTGGGGACTCCAGTCCAGAGGGAGCTTTCCGTACCAGACAGTATGACAATGAAACAGAGATGGAGAAGGTGAGCAGCCTAGTGCGAAGGACCAGCTTACCTCCTGCCACCCTAGTCCTTGATCACACTGATCCCTGAGAAGGAGCTCAGTCCTTCCTATTTGGTTTATTTCCTGCCTCCTAGGTAAGAGCTGGCCAACTACTGACCCTCTGAATTGGCAATCCCACAGTGACTTTCTGGATGCCACACCATCAATTTGTCCTACGACTGACACGCTTCAGTTCTTCCTAAGCTATCTGAATGTTATGTCTATTTTATTTTATTTTATTATTTTTTTAAGGATTTTATCTATTTATTTGAGAGAGAGAGAGTGAGAGCACATGAGCAGGAGAGAGGGACAGGGGGAGAGGGAGAATCAGGCTCCCCACTGAGTAGGGAGCCCTATGCGGGGCTCGATCCCAGGACCCCAGGATCATGACCCGAGCCAAAGGCAGACGCTTAACTGACTGAGCCACCCAGGCGCCCCTGAATGTTACATCTAGTAAATAGATGATCTTCAGCAACTCTATGCAAAAAGCCTTCACTTTGGCTCTGAGCTTCAAGGCAGGAGAGACTTGGGGAAATAGCGATGCGGTGCTTACCACAGCCCAAGGAAATCCACTCCTCCTAGGGGATGCCGTGAGAAAGAACACACTGTTCCCTAGCAGTGCCATTCAGGGAGAAATCTTAGGAGGCTCCAAGCAGAGAGACACCAGAGAAGTAGAGCCCAAACAGGACTGCTAGCTCTTTTCTGGAGTTCAATCCAAGATAAGCTCTCTTTCTCGGGCAGTTAATCTTGGCCCTGAAAAGAAGTTGCCAGAAGGGTTATTGATTTCAAAGCTACAAGCTCCTTGCAGGAGTTGAGGTCTGGCCAGGGCCTTGGGTAGGTTTTCAAGGTTAGAGATTTTTCTGAGAATATAAAGGAGAACTGTGATTTCCTTCATAAATAGTAATAATTAGTGTTTGAAGTTAAGTGAGTCAATGCTTACAGTAAATGCTAATCTTTTATTTTTTTGGCATTTGTCTTTCTTTCACAATGTCTTTACACAGCATAGTGACACATTAATTTAGGGTTATGATTAGTAATTAATACGCAAAATGTAGTGAAGCTGTATTTATACTGTTATTTCAAGAGTTTTAAAAATGCTTGTTAAAAGCCATGCTTTGGTGTGGCATTGCACTTTAAAATAGTCTCTCTGAATCCACTTCGAAAGATGAGGTTGACCAGCTGACCCTCCCCAACAACCAGGGCCCCGCCATTTGGAAGAGGGCTAATACTGATATGGTAGGGTGCAGGAAAAGACAATTTCCATGGGGTTTTCCTTGCATATCAAAGCCTTCTAAGAGGTGGCAAGTACCGTAAAATGTATCAGAGATTGCTCATGTTATACTGACCCCCTCAAAAAGAAACAAAATTTCTCCTATGTGCCTTCTTTGAATGCAGCTATTAGAAGAAGTCCTTCTGAATATGCAAAAGTATGAGTACGTATGTGTATGTATAATTGCATTAATTACATTTGATTTCATCTGACTTGCAGTTACAACCACAGTCTAAAGTGACCACAACAGAAAACTTTTAGGGGAAAAAAAAAAAAAAAGAAACATGCATAACCAGCCTAACCTTTAAAGGTCACTCAGGAACTAAAATCTTTATTTGAATTCATTATGAAATCAATGGAACCTTTGGTTAAGATTCATGTAATTATAAATAACACAGAAGACCACGAGGAGGAAAAAAAACGCTTCGGTCATAAATCTTTCATAACTTCTGAAACTTCACTTCTCATTATCACATGGTTACATTTTCCACACCCAAACAAGACTATTGTGCAATTGAGGATTATTTAGTCTGGCTAGCTGGCATACTGCCTAAGCTTTTATGAGTTAAAAAAAGATCATATAATCTGTCTTTTGATATTTAGGTTCATGTTTTGCAGCAAGCTTGTATCTTTGCCAAGGAATGCATATTGAGTCAAAAATCCTCCTCTTCACACGCACCACGGTAGGAGTCATAGGTAAACCAAAAGCATGGGAAAAGGCATTTATTTCTCTTTTTCAAAAAATAGAGCAAGTCCCAGTTTCAGAATATATCCTGGTAACTGCACCAATTCCGGGAGGGGAAATACCAATGGCCTGGCAACATGACACGCATCGGCATACGCCAGCAAGCCTGCCACAGTGATTTTCGCGGCATTCGGTTTAGTTACCAATCAGAAGGATCACTTAACAATTCTGCTCAGAAACAACGAGGACAAAAAGCCTCTCGGATCAAGGATACCGTTTGATTTGCCTTCACTAATAAGTGCCATAAATTATTTACAGAACTTCAAAGTCTTGAAACTGGTGAAGTACACCCGGGCAAAAGTAGAATTTGTTTGTTTATTATCAATTATTTACACAGTATGTTTTACAATATCAGATGTGTAGAAAAGGCATAATCCTGAGGAACGGCATACAATAAAAAGTATATTATGTTAATTCTGTGAAAGCTTAACATGGGCTCTCAAGTCGTAGAGGCTATCCTATGCAGTATTTATAAAGGTTTCAGTAACCATCTCAATAATACTGAACTCTAAAAAAAGCATCCTAAAACATATATTTATTTATAAAGTCTAGGTAAGTGAGAATCCCTGCACACACAATTTCTTGCATAACCATCACCAAGGGATGTCAAATCTATGACAAGATGGTGACTTCGAGACAAAACAGGATTCTCGCTCGACTAGTAAAATATTGGTAACATGGGGTCACACACAATAGATGAATCACATCCACATCTACCCAAATAGGTCAGCCAAAAAATAAACATGTCAATCTTTTTAATCAAGCCGGCACTTCAAATCTAATGTCGTAATTATAGATGAAAATGTTGTTCAGATTAAGAGCTACACCCCTGGGACGTAGAGAATGTGTGCCAGGAGGCTATTGTTTTTAATGTGCCTCCGGTCAAATGTGGTAAACTTCACACTTTTAACCAGTGCTGTTTGTAATAGATTGAATGAAACAGGTCTACAAAAGAATCAATAAATGTAAAGACTGGAAAGAATTAGAGAGGCTTGCAGACTTGTACCTATTGTTTGGGGGAATTAGATGTCAGTTTCAGTATTATAACTCTGACAAAGGTTTCCGGGCTTTAATTTACTAGAACATATAAGGCAAAGAAGGGGCCGGGAAACATAGTCAGTCTGAATACATTATTTAACAAACACTTTAATGAAGGTTACACACTTTGTTTTTTATAGTGCTGACATATTCTTCCCATTCATTTTTCAGAACCTTGTTTATCAATGACACACTCTTCTCTAAGAACAGTCTCCTAGGTTCCCCACATTCTAAGCCCGCAACGGCGTACTTAATGGTGAAGTGCACACTTGGGGGCACATACATTGCTTACCTTAGTATCATGATGAAAGGAGGACTGGAACCCTATTGCTAAAGTTAGCAAGCAAACAAAACACGGTAATGATAGGAGGATCAGGTGAGTAATTCTTTGTTTCGTACCTATGCTTGAATAGAACGAGATTTCACAGGAATTCTGTCTCTATTTTTCTAGAGACAGAGAAAAGTTTCGGAACACTTGGCGGCTGGTATACAGAAGAAAGACCCAGGGCCTTTTTATTTATTTACTTATATTTTTTTTAACCTAAATCCATAGACTTAACTGTGCTTAGCTCACAAAGCGGTTGGCAGCCCTTACATACACCCCGGATGCAATTTAGGTAGGTTGCATTCCCCCACACTTATCTTGGGAGAGGAGAAAACATTCCATTAATCAAAAACTAATGCCGAAACCCCCTTGGGAATAAATGGAAACCACATTGCAAAGTGAGAATTAGTGTTTTCTGTAAAACATGAAAGAATGATATGTCAGAAAAGTAGCCAAAGTTGCCAGAGAATAATCAACATGTTGCAGGCCAAAAATTACTTGGGTCTCCGCTGACTTTTACTGTATGCCCGTTGGTAATGAAAGGCACAAATCTTCTTGAAGTAAATAGCCTTGTCTGCTGTTCCACAGGGCTCTGACTTGACTTCTAGCAAATGTCACCCAACCCATCGATAAAAAAATATGTAAGGAAGTGTCAAAAAGCCATACCTTCGAAGGGGGCTGCTGGAGACAGAAAGGTGGCCCTTGTCTTCAAAGAGTTTACAATCTAATAAAACGTCTTTCAGGGACTCTAGAGCAGGGTGGAAAAACTTTCCTATGTAAAGACCTGGAGAGTTAATTGGGCTTTGTGGGTCCCAAAGACTGTCACAACGATCACAGCTCTGCCATTGGAACACAAAGCAGCCACAGGTAAGACGCAAACAAACACAGGTGGCTATATTCCTGTAAAATTAGTCACTATGAACGCTAAAATTGGAATATCGTGTGACTTTCCCATGCCACAAAAAAATGATCATTTTTACAATTTCTTTTCATCTATTTAAAAATAAAAACTGATCCTTAGGGGCACCTGGGTGGCTCAGTGGGTTAAAGCCTCTGCCTTCAGCTCAGGTCATGATCTCAGGGTCCTGGGATCGAGCCCCGCATCGGGCTCTCTGCTCAGCAGGGAGCCTGCTTCCCCCTCTCTCTCTCTACCTGCCTCTCTGCCTACTTGTGATCTCTCTCCTCTCTGTCAAATAAATAAATAAGTAAAATCTTTAAAAAACAAAACAAAACAAAAAAAAACCTGATCCTTAGCTCAGAGGCCGTATCCAACAGGAGAAGGGCCTGATTTGACCTGTCCATTGTTTGCTGAACCTTTCTCTAAAAGAATACCATAAATAAATACATACCATAAAATAAATAACCTTTCTCTAAAAGAATACCATAAATAAATACATACCATAAAATAAATAACCTTTCCCTAAAAGAATACCATAATGATTCTTGGCTCATACCATCATAAAATTGCAAGTGTAAGCCATCAGGGATGCAAAGGTAGATTTAATATAGTCTAATCTAAAAGGCCGTTGTCATCTCTTTCAAGACAATACGATTATTCTGGTGGCAACACTGGAAATGGAACCCCAATACAAAAAGGGCTTTGGATCTTTGGCATATAGCAGAGTCCCTTGCATGCGGTGGGAGTATTCATGCTCAAGTTCAGCACAGGAGGCTGGAAATCCACACTGATTTCCACTGAAATTGGGAAGCACTTATGCATCACCACGATGTGGAGGTAAACTAACAGGAGCTGTTTCTATAGGCTAGGTTTCCGACCATCCTAAAAGGATAAACAAGTACTTGTTTCAATAATTCTAGATAAACCAACTGCATGAAGTTAGCCGGGAAAGGATAATTCCCAATGGGATGATCTGTCCCGACATTTTAAGGGAGGCAGCCTTTGAGAGTATCTGGTAATCAAGGGTCTGCTCTTGAGTGGAGATGATGACAATGGGCAGTCTCAGCAGAGGAAAGAGCTTGAGAAAAAGCAATGGAATGGGGAGCACACAGTTGTCAGGGGTCAAGGAAGACTCAGAGCACCTCAAGGGCTGAGTTGGTAGTAGGCAAGAAATAAAGATGGATTCTTTACTAAGAGTACTTCGAACACTACCCGGAAAAGTTTGGACTCAATTTTTATGCAAATGAATGCCAAGAATTTCAAGCTTTTCTTATACGAATGAAATTTCAGGAGAGCTGAAATCTTCTTTATAATCCAAGTTCAATAATAACTCTAATCATAAAATGAAAACTTTCATAAAATAATTTAACACCATACATTTATTTCTAAAATCCTTCTGGTACGGCTCTGAATAAAAATTAACTCGGCTTTTATAACACAGGGTTAAAATAGTTGAACGAGGTGTCTGTGGGTTTCTGAATAGGGCCCGGCACAGATCAGGTGCTCGATAAATAGGTAAATAATTTTACATGACCTTTCCCATCTATGCCAATGTCAGACAAATGAAATAAAGTCTAATTCTGAAGTTTAAGAGGAACTAAAAGAAATATACTCTTCGATAGGATATGAAAATCTTGGAACCCCAAATAATCCCCATTCTCAACATATTTATTTGGATAAGCAAAGTGTAAATTATCCCACAGTTATCTCATTGGTGATATCACCCTTAATTTTTTTTTTCAAAGAACAATTTCATTTAGTAAGACGCGGCATGTGGAAAAAAAAAAAAAAGTTAGAGCTTAGAAGTAGTCCTGACATTTAAACTTGCCACCTCCAGGTAACTTTAATTCTCAAATATCCACGGGTCTGTTCATTGTCATCAGAGTAGAGTTATAAATGGATTATTGGCTTCAGCCGCCCCGTGAACCTTGTTACAGCACTCTACTATAATAAACCGTATGAAGTGACATGTTTTAGAGGACGTCCAATTATAACTCCACTGAACGAGGGGCCAGGAATTTTACTTGTGTTCCCATGTTACCTACTGTAAGCTTTCAGAGGTCAGGTGTACATAAGGAACAGTGACTGTTTGTTCAAATGCCTGTGTGCTGATTTGTGACACTGTTTTCTGTACTTATCTGAGTTATTGGTATACCCAGAGCTATACTAGAAATACTTGAGAATGTCTGTACTGTCAGCGCAAATTAATTTAGGAAGTATTTGTTGAGCCTATTCTAGACATCTAGAACTAATGTTTAGGGGAAATAAAATTTAAGGACTCAAGTGAGGGAATAATAAGTTTCTTTTTCTTGAAATTTGCCAACTACACTCCATTTTTATTCAGTGTATATGCGTGCAATGCTATACTTAAAGAAAATAAGAAAATGTGATACAGAACTCAAAGTATAATATTTGTTAATCTTCCCATCTCATTAGTCATTTTTAGTAATTTTTTTTAAAGGAAATTACAAAACAGTCTTTAAGAATAACTAAAGCCTTTAAAAGAAAACATCTTCAAAACTGAACTTGAGAAGGTAAGATACTCGTCCTCCCCGCTCATAAATCTGACTCTGAGTAGGTGACAGAATTCTGGACAGAGAGGACTTAAGCATCACTCTGTTCTCAGTAAGACCCCCTACAGGGCGAGCCCACATGTGGGTTGTGTGAGCACACTCGCGCAGGCTGGCGTGCACGTGCACACACAACACGCACATATTGACACACGTGTGCGCGCACTCCAACTGAATTATAGGCATGACTAATGATGGTGCTTCAGAAACTGCAGTTCATACCCTTCTGGAAGTATTCCAGACCACCAAATGCACCGACTTCTGAGATGTGTGGGGGGCAAACTGAAACCATGTTTACCCAGACCTAGGCCTAGAAAATCCTCAGTAATGAATCCGGGGCAAGCCCGAGAATTTGTCCCACATACAGAATTGGTCTTCTCATCTCCGGGTCACATGCTGCAAAGTCCCCAGGTCTGGTTTTCTAGTGGGTCTTCTCCCTCAACTTTTGACTTTCTTATATACATACGTCTAAAAAAATCTACACCTTAGCATGTCTGGTTGGGCTGTAGCAATACGGGTATAGTGTCTCGAGTTAAAATCTCCCATTCATTATGGAGTCTATGCATCATACAATTTTTTGTTGTTGTTGTATGAGACAAAAATGTAAAGCATTGATGTACTGGTGACATGTGAACGATCATACCCATTCATCCCGAAAAACCTCACCAGGCTGAACTTACACAGTCTTCCAGTACGAGAGAAAAGGAGGGCCACCAAGAATTGCACATTAAAGTCACCTGTTAAACTCTAGCATGTGAAAAAGAAGACGAAAAGCCCTGATATCTCACAATAAATTTGGGTGGCTTTCAAACACATATGTCGGGACTATATCAGTTTCAATGTTTTGATTTTTTCATATTAAAAGATTCTCCACTGACTTTCATTCTCGCAGTCTTACAGCTTTTCCTTAAATATGCCTTACCATATAAATATTGAACATAATCCTCTCTTAATTATTACATCCAGTTTTTAAAAAGCTGCTGAGTGATTAGCAATTAAGTTTCAGTTTCACATGGACATGACATATGGACATGTGACAAACAAAGTGGGCATGAGGCAGTCAGCAAATAGTCATTGCACATCTAGAATACTCAGCAGGACCGGGTGCTTTGGAGAAGACTGCTGGTTTGCCCCGGGGAACCCTAATTATTAGAGGACTCATGTACCATATCATGCTTTCCTCTTTGCAATTACTTAGTTTTGACACCCTGACCATTTGATACTGTCAAGTCATTACCCTTTATTTCTTGTCATTTTCACTTTTTTTAATCGCTCATTTAGTTATATGCAAAAGCACAGCAGCTCACAAAGTCATACTCAATCCAGTTCAAAATAGCTATCCCTAGCCCTTCTTCGCAACATGTAAGTGATACCCACCTAGAGTAGGTTACACACCTCTGGGGGACAAGCACAAGATTTTACTAGGGCATTAAGTGTCCTGAGAGATACTGAGCCATTTCTGGGCTTTTAACTTAATGTTGGAGGATGACCTGAATACTAATAAAAATCTGGAGGTATCCTGAGATTTTCAAAGAGGCATCCAAACCTCTCATCTGCAAAAATGGAAACTGAGGCCCAGTGATTTTAATCGACTTAGCTAAAAGCATACATTTAGTGACAAATCCTGAGTTAGAATACAGTTTTCCTGACTCTCAAAAAGTCCTTCATCTTATTTATCTAAGTTTTAAAATACAATAAATCCTGTGAGGTAGAATAAAAAAAAAATATGTTTACACACACATATATTATAAGTGATATATAATATGTATGTAATTCATGCTTACATTTGGTTGTATCTCATTTCACCTCTCCTAAGTTATCGAGGCTTTTACAATTGTATTTTAAAACAAACTTTCAGAGTTAAACATTTAAGTATTATATTACAGTACAAAAGAGCCTTGGAAACACAAGCTTAATTTCTAGTGCTGTTTCGTATAGGTTGTTGTTAACATACCACAAGCTGTAGACACTTAAAAATACTGTTTAATTTTCTTTAATCCATTTCGTTTTATGGATCTAAAATGGCCATCAGACAATAATACAGCAGTTTCCATAAGGAATAAATTGTTACTGCTTGACAAAAAACTCTTTTTATGCTAGAAGAGGGAAATATAAAAATGTCTTTTTCATATAATTATATTAAAAAATGTGTTAGTATGTTCTCTCATATTACAGCTGTTGGAACGTTTTTTTAAGCCCCTAACTTAAGAGCTTTCCTTTCCTTCCTCATTTTTTCCTAATTAATTTCTGTTCAACCAAAGAATTCTTTCCTTTTATGGCTTCTGCTATCATAGCAGTGCCTTCGTAAAATGAGCAAGCCCATTTCTGAGCTCTACTCTTCAAATAAATAAATAAACAAACAAACAAACAAATAAATAAATAAATAAGTAAATAAAATAAGGCAGGCACAGAAGGTAAAAAATGTTTCTAAGAAGGGTACTTCCCCATTTAGGTGTTGCTTCTCATTTGAGGAGGGTTGACAAATAATTATGATCCTCTAGAAACATTTAAGTCTTCTGCTCTTCAAAGAGGGACACAGTGTTCAGAAACAAATGTAACCATTTTTAGATATTAATAGCTTCACCGACTTGGTCCCATAGGGAAGCATCTGCTACTAATAAATTTACTATATGACTTCTGATAATAGCCTTGCTTTTGTTTATAATTATTCATTAAAGTGTTAAAAAACAAACCTAGAATGAATTTAGAATGTCGTTTTCTTCAAAAGATTTCTGTTCTTGTATTTTCTCATATTTCTTTTAGATTTTAGATTATACTTTAAATATCCAGAATTAATGAGGTTTCCTTATGTACTTTGCAAAGTTAACAGACCATTACTTTTAATCTCTTTTTTCTTTTGATGCTTTGAATAACTGCTTTTCTTTTTAAAGAATAAGGGAGGAAAGCCTGTTTAATTAAATAATATAGTCAAACAACTGCTCTTTTTATACTGCAATTGCTTCACTATTAAAAAAAAGGCAAGGCATAAAACTCAACTAATTAATTTTATTAAAGATCTGAAGAAGCAGTGCTATCTTTGCCAATACCTCCTACCTCCACCCTCACACCAACTGCCTAGATATTAGAGAATCTGGAGAAACGAGATGCCTAACACGAATTATTCAACAGGGTAAAATTCTATATAAATATATACAATATTTATGAGATATATTAGTGTATTTCCTACCCAAGCTATCTGAGCTCATCTAAACAGAATTAAAAAAAAAAACAAAACTCACTGGCATGAATCGGCACTCAGTTAACACAAATGTAGTGATCAATATTGATCAAGAGGTCAATAAATTGGCTGCTTTGAGATCCATTCATTCCGTGCATGTTAAGTGTGGTTTAGCTTTACTTATGTAAGCAATAGGTAATAAAGGTAACAAGTTCCAGAGAAGTAATTTGTTATTAAAAACAAGCAAGTAATCTCCTATTATTAAAACATAAGCCTGTTTTCCGGCAGTATAGATTCAACAGTATTGATCAGGAAATATTAGAAATTATTGTTGGAAATGGGCAAATTTTGTAGAAGGAATAACCTAAACGATGTACATATTTTAAAGTGATAATAAATCAATTTTATCACGATATTATCCCTCACGCACTTAAACCTACCAACTTTGCCTACCTTTTAACAGATACTGACAAAAAGTTAACACGAGTGTTACATCTCCTATGGACTGTCCCCCCCCCACACACACACACACGCACACACATGGGAAATTTGATCATCATAATACTTGAGGTCAGAACCACCATTTAACAAAGAAAGTTTTTCTTTTCTTTGAATTAATTGCATCACTTTCCCATTTCAGCTCCCATATATAAAGGAAGCTTAACTACGTGCTTACAATTATAGTTCAGGCTAGACTCCATTACTTTAATTATCTTACAATGAACAGAAAAATCTAATGTACGGTAAATGCAGCTCTCTTAATAGAAAAGCAGATTTTAAAGGCATTTTCATTTTCAAAAGAAGCTGGACACACTCTAGTCAGGTTTTGTATTTTCTATATACAACTGGTATTTCATTTTGAATTACTTGAGCACATTGCAAAGTGTACACACTGTCACAAGAGGTCAAGTTTCACTCAGTGAATCGATTCAGTATGAGAAGCAGAAATCTCCACAGAGGGAAGGAAATTGCCTTCAAGTCAGTTGGCATCATTTGGTTTCAGCTTCCTGCGCTGAGTGGCGGGACCGAACACACACAGCGCCGCACACCGCCCCGCGCTACTGTGAAGAGCACGAGGCTTGAAGGGCTGTGAGAAAGAGTAATGATGGAATTGTAAGTGATGAGCTCTCTGTCTGGTGAGGATACCCAGAAAAGACTAACGGGGCAGCAATGGCTAAAAGGCCTTTGTTGTCTAGGTAAGAAGGAGAGTTGTTTTGTTTTGTTTCCCTTTTGCATTTCTTCACTCAAATGCTGACCTCAAATTCAGAAAAGCCAAAGATTCAGTGTGACTCACACAGCCTTTGATCAGCTTTCCAATATAGTCTAAATAACAGATCATTGTAAAAAAATATGTAAAGCAGTTTCCGTTCAAACAGGGCTAAGTGTTTGAAAAGAACTCTCTGTTTATGTGACAGTGCCATCAACTTAAAACTTTGTTCAGGGGCTGATCAGAAGCCAAAGATGGCAGTGAAGTTAATGGAAGTGGAGAAATAGGTTATTTTGCTTCGATGACCAGAGAGATGCAAAAAGGAGTAAATTAAATGATGTTGAGACTGCTAGGAGATACGGGGACCCTGGGTGGCTCAGTCAGCTGAGTGTCCGACTTTTGATCTCAGCACAGGTCTTGATCTCACGGTTGTGAGTTTGAGTGTTGCACTGGGCTCTGTGCTAAGCGAGGAGCCTAAAGAAAGGAAGGAAGGAAGGAAGGAAGGAAGGAAGGAAGGAAAAGAAAAGAAAAGGAAAAAAAAAACTGATGGAAGAAAGCCCAAGCCATATTTGCGATCCTTCTTTTGACAGCTTCTGTCCTTCCAAAAATCTGAATGGAATAGATAGTTTCCACATGATTATAACACACTTAAGTTTTAAATCAAGAGAGAAAAGAGACTAATATTTCCATGCACCAAAATCATATCCTTTCTTCTCTGTGAGGATTAGTTAGGAAGTTCAGTCTCTACTTCCTCTGAAAGAAGACAAAGAATACTGGGTAATATAATGACAAGTAATAGGAATAGACCGGCTCTGTTTAGTTTGAAAAGGTTTGTTTCAATCTTCAAACACACTTGAATCTTTCCGACGCTAAAAATCTGCATTAAAGCCATAAAAAATCGACTCCTTTTCTAAAATATATTCAACCATACATCCCTTTATTGTCATAATGCTATTTTGAGCATCATCAGATATGTTTTTTTACAGCGCTTACATCTTTGATATAATGGTCATTTTTAGAGATTTCTGGTGCTTTCGTATGATCTTATCTTGCTTCTATAGCCAATTGTAAACTCTTTAAGGAAAGAAACAGCCCACGTTAAGTCCCCAGGCGCCCAGTAGAGTGATTTGCATACTCAATAAAAGAATTTGATTAACTTCTATCCCAGAAATTTCAGTCTTAAAAACCTGGGGATCTACTGGGAATGCACTTGTAATAACCTTCTAGTACAGCCTGTTTAAAAATCTTTGTTGTACAAAAATATTCCGCTTGTCTAACCTAAAGCACTCTTGTAATTTCAAACCATTTCTTACAATATTGAACTTTTTGAAGTTGGGGAATCAAACTGCTGGTCAGCATTTCACAAAATTTATAAAACATTTATTTTGGAATAATAAAATAGGCAGAACTACCAGTCTGTATCAAGATGAAAACTTGTAACTATTGGTTTTTTTATATAAATGTAGCAAACTACATTTTTAGTTTTAATATAGAATGTATTTTCAATTTTACTATAAACTCAGATGCTGGAGGATACTTAGGTGTTTGTTATTTATTCTCCAGAAAAGATCAAGTACACTAGACAACTTGAATTAAAAAAATAATAGAAACGAATATTTAAAATAAATGCATGTTGTAGTAAATATGATCTAGATAAGGTTTGCTGCTTTTTCGAAAAAAGAAAAAAAACAACCTACAATCTTGGCATGCTTCTACTCAGGATAGTTCTGTAAATATGGCCATGGTTCAGGACATGGTAGAAATGAAAATGCTGATAAAAAATGGACATATGTTATCTGGTCTCTCAGTATGTTAAACTTCAGCTGAAATAACTAGAAAAGAAGGAAAGGAAATTATCCTTCCTCAATCCATTTCTTATCATTCTTGGAGACTTCCCATGAGTTCATGGGAGTAGAAATTATTTCTATCAAAGTAGTTCTTGGTTCTGCAACTGCATATTAATGAATTATAATCAAGGTCCTTTCCTCAAGCAAGAAATATAGACAAGGACCTCTAGGGTTCGATCCTTTTTGTGCACAAAAGCACCAAATCCTTTAAATAACGAACTTGTTAAAAACAATGCAACATCTAGGTGGGTTCTCTGGTGATGAAGGTAGCTTTTGATTATTTCTCAGGAAATTCTGGTTTCCTCTAAACTGCAGTTCTAATCTTTGAAAACCGATTTCACCCTTAATTTTCTGCAATGCCACACTATTTCAATGGTTAATATAAGTTAACTATTCAAGTTCCATCCAATATTCTCATCAAACTTCTCATGGAAAGAAAGATTCAGTTCCATAAACATGTTTTTATTCATCTAGTCTTATTTTTCTATAGATGACAAAAACCAACCAACCGAACATTTAATTCAAATTCCACAGCTCTTTGGCATTTCCTATAGCGATTACTATTATTTCTTTCTTAGTCTCCTGAAGTGAAAACATTTTGGAGAAAACAGTAAGTCACACGTCATGAGGTAAATTGCTTCTAGTTGGGTTTAAGTTAAACATGTCGTGTTTAGAAATGTGATCGCATCACCGATTTCTCTTTTTTTCTTACTTTGGGCTAATCATTTCATGCCTCGAAAATGTTAATCATGATACGTAGGTAAAAAATACTGAAAGAAAACATTTAGGAGATTATAGTTGGTAAAATTGCAGAATATAGAGGCTATCTCTGCAAAGAATCCTGAAAGAGTTGCCTCAAAGTCAGATGAAGTTCACCAAATGCACTAACCTCTGATGGAAACCTCCAGAAGTCTGCCACCGAACAGCAAGTTTGTCCCTGCAGGTATGATGAAATCTAATATTTCCGTGTAACGAATCACAACATATGTAGGTTTAAGTTATCCCATTCTGGAGCACATTTATTTGATTATTTTTGGAGTTCAGTCTTTGGTTTGTCCTAATTAAAATAATTCCATTAAAAAGAAACATGTATGCAAGGGTGAAAAAGGGTTTGGCTTAGGTCTTCCTCAGCTCACCCTAACAGATTAGTGATATGTTGGGTTTACATTATACTACCTGTTTGCAACATTTGGATAATCTGAAAAGCCAGATTTAAAATAACTAACTATGCACCTTGCAGGGTCTTTTCACACATACAGTCCCACTCGTTCTTCCAAAGATCCTAGCGGGTAGGGATTTTACAGAGGCTCATACATGTTACCTGCCTAAGAACACACAAGGATAAATAATACAGCTGAGCTCAGAACGTACCCAAGGGGTCTTAGTTCAGAATCATGCTCCTGAAGATCATAGCTTTAGTCTGCTTTAGTAGGCGAGCTCATACTGTTTGCCATTGGGAAGAACTAAATCACCAAGAGATGTACAATATCTGAAAAATAATCCTGTCAGTCTAGGAAGGCACTGTTCCTATGCCAAGGACTTGCCACAACAAAATTTTCTATTAGGACGATCTTATGATTAGTGATGGTCCATTTTTCCCTTTGGTAAGCCTCATTCTACCTCTTGGAACTTCTACACGGACTCCAAGAAATCCCTGCCTTCGTGTTTTCTGTACTTTATCACTCTGAACTTATTCTCTCCTTCACACAGGACAAAATTCAATATTTAACAGTTCAAAGCTTAGAAATAAGTGACCGGAAGATATTAGATGTAAGTGACCAGGAGATATTAACATTTTAATAAGGAGTAGTTCATTCATGCAAAATAGGAATGAAATTCTATTGGGATAATTTAGGCATCACAGACTAATACAAGTGGTTCTGAAAGAAGGAGTTGCCCTTCAAATGATATCATATCCAAAAAAAAGAAAAAAAAAAACAACAACGGCCCTTTGTTGTTAGAACCAAGTCTAAAATTTTCATATCCTTTCTCATTGCTGAACTAGGAGAGTACCAATATCCAATTGTATAATGCAATATTTTTCATCAGCAATAATTCTTCAAAAGGAGAAACTGCATTTTATACATATATGCTAGGATCTCCTTAAATCAGTCAGATAACTTTACATTTGAGCACACAGATGTGAGACCCTGATTTACGTTCTAAAGCCAAAGCACATGCTGCCCAGTTAAATCCCTAATTTTTTTTGTTTACAACCAAATTAAAACAAACAAGCAAAAACATTGGCCAAAATCATAACGGGACGTTTACAACTGATTTATTTTTAATGAAATAATATTGGTGATTGATTATGCTTTGTACTAATTTTTACACTTGTCAAAGGTGATAGGAAAATAAAGCAATGTTGAGCATAAATAATCTGACACAGTCTGACCAACATACTATAAACAGTTGCCTTAAATTTATAAAGATGATCTACACATAAATGAAGGAATCCATTTAACTGAACTGACCGATTGGCTCTGCTGAAAATCAGTTAATTCTTTTTAAGTAAATGTCCACCACAGGGTCAAACTATTGGAATTTTATATCATATTCTGGAATTTCCTTCCAGAATATTACATTCTGCTACTTTACTTTTTTTCTTAACAGGTTTGATTAACTTTATAAAGAGGTGGTCAAATTCTGGCCATATTAGAGGTTTGGTTTTGATCTCCTCGCTAATACTGGTTTTGTTAGGAAGTTGAGCTCCGTGGCTCCCGCAGAGAAAAAAGAGGAAAACAATTAAAGACTCCCACAGGAGGCCCCATCTTTCAGCAGAAGATTTGGGGAACATTCTCATTCATATCCAGTCACAGCCAAATGCCTTTTAAGGGTGTTAGTTTAGTGAGCCATAGCAGGGCTTTGGTTTTCTATTATTTCTTGTTGTTAGGTTCAAGGTTCAAGGGGAATCGCAGAGGAAGAAATGAAATAGTCCTGATTAGTTTATGTATACAGAACACTTGATTGCAATTCCTGAAAAAAGTTGTTTTATTCTTTCAAAATCTTAATTGCCTTGTTACTTTCTCTGGTTGCTGGGTTTTGATTTGTTTCAATGTCACAAAGCTGGCTCATTCATGTATCCATGCAGATAAAAAAATGAGGTTATCTCTAATAAGTTAAAAAAAAAATTCATCCAGAAGTTTTCTGAGGCCAGATGACAGCCCCTAAGTGAAACAACAGAAGAAAATAAAATAAAATAAAACAATTGATGTGTTTCATGAAGAACAACAAAGAGATTTCATTAAAATGAAAGAAAGTGAAATTAAGGGTAACTTAACAAGTATAAGTTCCTAATAAAAATACTAGTGGGAAAAAATGACTGCTATCAAGGAGCACAATACAAAATAATTTATACGTTACATGCCTACCCCATCATATTGAGATAAAAAAGCCTGGACATTTATTCACATACAAAGACTTTGTGAAACTTCTTCAACTTAAAGAAGTATAAAAACATGCTCTCTCTACCCTGTAGCATCTGGAGATGCTATAAAGGAAGACAAGAAGACTTAATCACTGCATAAATGTACGCTAAAGAAAGATGTCAAAGTAGGATTTCAAAAAGATAACTAAAGTATAACAGCAGATAAACATCACATTAACTCGACGCTTGGGGAAAAACACAGGCAAGCAATGCAGACGCATGGGTGAGATTATCATTCTCCATAAACATGTAACTAAATCTCAACATTTTCAAGTTCAAGTCATTTGGTAGAAACCAAGGAAGAACAAGTATTAAAATGTTACAAACGAAAACAAACTTTTCAAAGCCACATTTTCCTAATTCAAAGTTCACATTATCCTGAGAAGAAAATCCTTCAGTGTTTTGTTTTGTTTTTTTACCCTGGAAGCAGGTTTTATCCAAATTTCTAGTGTGCGTGCAACTGCAACTATTAAGGACCTCAGTCCCACAAATACTTAAGTAAATACTTAAAACAAGCTGTAATTTAGTGAAGTGGATTCCTGCCCATAATACAAAGCTGAGACCATCTAACCTTCTGGGGGAAGAACACAAAAGTGGATCTGAATGTGAGGTCTGAAATAATGACAAAGGTTAAGGTTTCCTGACTAAGCCACAAACACACTCAAAACTCAAGTAAAAGCCTAAGATTAAAGAAACATTTTATCCCGTAATATTCAATGCGACTCACTGTTTTTTAAAAAGAAACAATATTTAGAAGACGGAGATCACATTTAAAAAGTTCATCTTTCACACATACACGTACACGCACAAAGACGCTTTTTGAACTTGAAAGTTCAATCAGAGGATTAAGTAAATGTATTCTGTGAGAAGGAAGTGATGATTTCACGAGCGGAGAGTACTTTGAGGTTTGTGATACGTCGGGTTGTTCCGTTGTATAAATTACCATGATGTATTTCGTAGTAATGAAATGTCTAATAGCAGACATTGATTTTTTAAAAATTCCTGTTCTATTATATATTGATACTATATAGTATTTATTCTGAAGAGTGGATACAGCAGTTGAATGAAGAAATGCCTCTGCATTACCGTTCTTTCATTCCAGCTGTGGCATGGAGGGATATTTTAAAATTAATTCGAGGAAAAAACAAGAGCACGTACTGCTGACCCACTCTGGTTTGGGTTCATGTTGGCCATACATTCCAAGGGAGTTTAAATGAACAGGCATTATGTAAATAGGCATTGCTAAATAAAAGGCAGCCCTCATGTATTAATCCAAAGCCTGGGGTGCTTTTAGAGAAGTCTGGAGACAATCCCAAACACCTGGCTTTTGAAAGACCACCAAGAGAATAAGCAAAAGGGGTCCTTAAAAGCAGTTCGAAGTTAAATCTAACTTAAATACAAGATTTAGATACGCTTTTGCTCAGCATTTTTTAAGATTTATTTTAGTTAATACAAAAATTCTCACCTTGCAGATGCTAAACCGTTCTTGAGTCAGTGAATACTTAAGAATTAAAATCATATCAAGGACACGGCTGAGAACAAATGATTTCACTTACTGCTGTAAAATAGAAACTCTGGTACATTTCCTTCATTCCAGTACTGACTTTCGCTTGTAACTATCTGGAATGAAAAAGTCACAGGTATGTCTAAATGAAGTATCATAAGCACACCACCTGTGTAAAAAGCTGATCTATAGAAAATTAACCAGAAAAAAAAATATGAGATGCCTAATTGGTCCCAGGATAAAATACGTAGTCATAATTGTTTGGGAAAAGTGGAAAGCTTCACAAATACTATAGGAAAACGATTATGAATTTTTTTTTTCAGAGAAACAAGTAATGAGCTCAACTTATTAGTGCTTTTAAACCACTTAACTAATATATTCCATAGCTAACAAAATTAGGGTTATTAAATTTAGAAGGGAAGCACATGTTATGAGAAATTAGAAAGCCTACAAAAAGAGAATTCCTGAACATGTTAGACATGGATTTTATGCAGAGTGAGGATGTCTATGGGTAGGTTCATATTTCTTTAATTCTATTAAACTTTTCCTTAGGGGATAGCTACTGTCACATTGTTTGAATCACTACAAAAGCCACAGAGAAGATCAACAGTGCTGTGAAGGTAATGATCCTCCGTTGGCCTCTCCGGAGCTGGTTGTAAAATTTATAAGGAAAGTTCTATCCCTGGCCTACATAATTTTTTGGTGAGGCAGTAGAAATTGATGCCATCTATCTAAAAGAATAAAAGTGGGCAATTTAGTTATCTGAATGTTCTCAGCCTCCACAAATCTTGGAGACATTTGGGGTTATGAAAGGCACAGAAGTTGAAGGTACGGATGTGTGATTCCATCATCTGTTTATTGACTAGCTGATAGGGATTAAATATGGTGCTCTGTTTTATAGGATGAGAGATAATTACAAAATACCATTCGTGGCCATGAGTACTTGTTATCTATTAGGAAGACACATACATTCTGCATACATAAAACACTTAAAGAGTGTTTTCACAGGTGCTAACTCTCCTCAGAGCAAAAACTTTATGCCCAAGTGTGTAAAATACTGTACGGAAGTCTATGTCTTTTGCCCATAGACTAAATCCTATGACTTCTCTGGAATAGTTTAATTGTTGGCTCGTCTGAACTTCAAAACTTTCTATAAGCAACATCAACTTAGTTATAAGAGTAGAACAAGGGGCGCCTGGGTGGCTCAGTGGGCTAAGCACCTGCCTTCAGCTCAGGTCATGATCCCAGAGTCCTGGGATCGAGCCCCGCACCAGGCTCATTCCTCGACTGGGGAGCCTGCTTCTCCCTCTCCCTCTGCTTGCAGCTCCTGCTGCTTGTGCTCCCTCCCTCTCTGTCAAATAAGTAAAGAAAATATTTTAAAAAAGAGTAGAACAAAAGAAAACATTTATGCCTAATATTTCATAATTTTAACAAAAGAAAAATCATCTCTTATTTCAATCATGATTTGAAATCACCTAATTTGAGAATTTTCAGGATGCTTTCATAGCAGAAAATTTCCCCAAATACAGGGAATCAGAAGCATCAGCTTGGCTGAAGCCAAAGAACAGTGGGTGGAAACAGGACCTGGAGACGTGATTATCTGAGTAGCTCCAAGTGTAACGTTGAGTGAGAACTCCAGAGTCAGCTGGGCAGAGGAATTTGTTAGATCTATTTTCACGTGAGAAAGGGAAAGTGTTGAGGACTCCTTCATCTGGCTCAGTTTGGGAACCTCCCAAACGCACATCAAAAACAAACTTATCGTTGAGTCTCAGTGCCTTAATCTGATGATGGGATGGGCTTCATCCAAGGCCAAAGGGAAACAATGAGCCTTTATTAAGCACCACCTGAACACCAGCATTGGCCACAGCAGATGGCCACGAGATAGAGTCCTCTGCTCCTGGCTTGACCCCAGGGGGGTCTCTCATGGGCCTTACGTCACTCATGATTGATTCTCCTAGGTCACTTCTTCTGGGAAATAACTTTGAAGTAGTCATCTCTAAAATCTGAACATCTCTCCTGCCCATCTCAAAAGGCTTGAATAAAACGGTGTATTATATCTTTTTTTTTTTTTAAGATTTTATTTATTTATTTGATAGAGAGCGAGAGATCACAGGTAGGCAGAGAGGCAGGCTGAGAGAGAGAGGGAAGCAGGCTCCCTGCTGAGCAGAGAGCTCGATGTGGGGCTCGATCCCAGGACCCTGAGATCATGACCTGAGCCGAAGGCAGAGGCTTTAACCCACTGAGCCACCCAGGCGCCCCAGTGTATTATACCTTAAAAATATTTATGTAGAAAGAGTTCCGCCAACTATAAAACACTATTCAAAGGTCGGTGACCATTTTAACAAATAATTGTAATAGTTTAAAACTTGTGATTCCAAAAAATATATATATTCACTTTCCAACCAAAGAATATTTGGTGTATTCACTTCCATAATATTAATAAACATAGTTGATACTTATTCAGCATGAACTCTGTGCCAGCTATGATTACAATATCTTTACATGTATAAAGTCATTAAGCCGCACTGCAAACCTGTGAGGTAGGTAGGTACTATTATTATGTCCACTTGAGGTACATGACATTGAACTACAGAAAGCAGGTACTTTGCCCAAAGTCACATAGGCAGTAAATGGCAGAAGCGTAATTCAAATACCCACACTCTTCACTCCTATGCTATACTACCTCTCCCACGTGTCATTTATCGGATCCTTCATTCTCTTACCATTTATTACATGCCTACTGGAAACTAGGCTCTATGCTAAGCATGATGTCTTTTGTGGATAACGATGCTGGTCTAATAGTACGTGGCCACACAGAATGATACTTATCCTGCACGTTTCCTTAGATCTAACCATTAACTACAGCATCTAATGTTTTAAGGCATTGTTAATTTCGGCAAACTAAATCCTTCACTGTGCAACACGCAAAGGTTGAAGCAATCATATAGCAATTCGTTAACTGTCGGACAGGGAGTCATTTCAGTTGTGTAGACAAAACCGTATTCTCAGAGCCACGGAGGCATCCCTCCTGAGTTCCATAAGCACCCTTGTGCACCTATGTGCTTTAAGACATGCAAAGCATGTTGGCTTTATTTAGAAGATGATTAACTCATTTTCAACTCTAGGGGCTCTGCAGACCAACAACACTGCCTTTCCCCACACTGCCCTCATGAAGACAGACTTGGCTAAGCCTTACAGAAGCAATCACCGTCCATGGACACATCATTCTAGCACCATATGTCCTTACACCAGGATAGAAATTGACAAACAGCTAACAGCTTTCCTGCGCTGCCGGTGTCTCTTTGGCAGAGGAAAAAGTAGGAGGGTCTCCTCTCAAGTTATTTTCAGATATTTTAAATAGGCCATACTCCTATGGGCCTCTTTCTTCTGGTGGCATTTCTGTGCAAGCACTCGGAGGGATTTTTGCCTTGATTTTAGAAGTAGACAGTGGAGTAAGAAAAGAGCAGCATTTAAAAAAAAAAAAAAAGACAGGGTGTGAAATATTTCTGTATGTTCACTAGCATATAGACTTTTTGTGGCTTGCAAATATACATATGTGGGTGTGTATGTATACATTTATATACACATACATATATTTAAATTAGGCAGACCCAGGACCTGAAATAATCAAGGTAAAAAAGAAACATGCCTTGAAAGTGTGAGCATCGGTCACTCAATAGCATTGGGGCTTGACCAGCAGCTCGTGACATCCTTCAAAAAAATACCATAGTTGGTTGTGAAGAGTCACTTACAAAATTAATATCTAGCGAAAAGATAAAATATATATGATCATGTTACCTGCCTTAATATGCGTTTTCTGAAACATTGTCATGTGCCAGATTCTTCCTGGACAAATTTAATCCTCACACCCTGCAAATCCAGAGAATAGATTGCAAGCTCGTTACGCTGTTTGCTGTCTTTAAAGGTTTTTTTTTTTTTCTACCGACAGATAGTAACAAATTTAATATCCAATTGAAATAATGAAAATGTCAATACTTGTAATAAAACTTTTGTAAAAAAAAGAAATTAAAAAATGAAAATGAGTAGAATGAAAATGTTTTTCTTCTTTTTTTTTTCTCTCTCCCTTTAGACATTCTTTCAATTAGAAAGGAGACCAAACTTAAATTATAGCTACCAATTAATTTTTCTGCTCTGGAAAGTGAAATAAGCATCTTTCATTAAATTGGATATTAAAGCTCATTGGTTATACAAGGAACCTCCAGATTAATGGACTAGAGTTATTCCGTTTCAATTATTTTCTCCACTTCCTAATTTCAGTTCAACTGCCCCTCTCTCCCTGGTGGGGCTCAATTTGACTCCTATTGCCCCAAAGTATTTAACTGATTCTTCCCACTACTTTGGGTCAATCCCGTAATCTGAATTGGAAGGCTACAACCTCTTTGTTAAAAGGGGTGTGTGTGTGTGTGTGTGTATGTGAGAATTAGTAGCTAAGAAGGCTTTCTTTAGATGAAATCATAAGACAAAGGATAAGAAAAAATACGAAAACAACGCCGGCTATGGAATGAAAGTAGGCAGTTATCCAGATCTTTTGCTTTGCAGCCATATACACTTACATATGTGTTTCAAGAATCCCAAAAGAATACGAAGGAAAATTAAGAAATCAGTTCTAATTTTATACTGTATGTAAATTAAATTTCTAATATGACATATAAGTTTGCTTTAATTTTCAAGAACCTATTAATTTAGGAAAACAATTCTTACTCTTACAGATATTACTCTTGGCATCAAAGTTGATTTAGTTAACGGGTCAAGAGACATTTCCTGAGACAACATAATTTGGTCATTAAGATAAACTAGATACACAGACCACAATCTCTGAGTAAATGAATCTTTATTTCTGAGTTATCAATTCGCATGAGGTTTCCTTCTCAAATGATGCTTTATGATTTACAAAAAAGCAATTATAACATGGTAATAAAAATAGCAATATATATATTGCTATTTTATATATATACATATATAAAAATATATATATTATAGATATTATATATAAATATATTTATATATAAAAATATGTAACATATATATATTTAGAACCACCAAAGAAGGAATCTGAAAGTCAAGATTTATGAGATCTAATGTTAAAAATCTTGATTGGGGGGCACCTTGGTGGCTCAGTGGGTTAAAGCCTCTGCCTTCGGCTCAGGTCATGATCTCAGGGTCCTGGGATCGAGCCCCGCATCGGGCTCTCTGCTCAGCGGGGAGTCTGCTTCCCCCCCTCTCTCTGCCTGCCTCTCTGCCTACTTGTGATCTCTGTCTCTGTCAAATAAATAAACAAATAAAATATTTTAAAAAAATCTTGATCGGTGCTCCAGACACGGCCAAGGAGAACTAACGATTTGTCCACACATTATTTTCAAGCCTCACAGATAGCCCAACTCGCTAAGCCATCCCCTTCCTTTCACTGTGGACTTCCTGTAACAAGCTGTGTATAGGGTGCTCCCCTACTTCCTATATTCCACGTCTCATTGTCACCCACTGGCCCTTGAGTCCATAGGCAGAAGAAGATACCTCTTTCCTCCTAATCGAGTAGGAAGGCTCTCATCCAATCTTCTTCTTTAGAGCCTTTTGCTATTATCTCTCAATCTTCCTGTTTTGAAATTTCCTGGTCACACAGGCCAATGTCTGCCCATGTGGCCTTGACGCATTTCCAAACTCCATAGACATGATTTCCATTCCCAAGACTGGCTCCTCACTATTTCATGGTTCCCTCATTGAAGGGTTTACTTAAATTTTAGTCCCTACGCTCTCGTTTTTATCTCTCTCCAGAGACACGTTCACTCTAAGAGTTTAACTGGGACTTACTTCTAAATGTATTTCACAAAGACTTCTGATGTATTTTCCCCACACTCTTATCATGAATTTTCAAACCTTCCTGGATTTTTACTCTGATGTCTCACCACCACCTGCAAAGGCAGGAGGGCAGAAGCCAGGTCTGCCTAGACGCTTCAGTTCAGAGCCCTAAGTGTTCCAAGAGCTGTCTCATAGGGGCTGAATCCTTCTGTGCATTTGAATATTTTTATTTATTTATTTATTTATTTATTTAAAAAAAGATTTTATTTATTTATTTATTTGACAGAGAGAGATCACAAGTAGGCAGAGAGGCAGGCAGAGAGAGGGGGAAACAGGCTTCCTGCTGAGCAGAGAGCCCGGTGCGGGGCTCGATCCCAGGACCCTGAGATCATGACCTGAGCCGAAGGCAGAGGCTTTAACCCACTGAGCCACCCAGGCACCCCACATTTGAATATTTTAAACACTGGCTAATCATTCTCCATTGCTTATTTGATAGAACCATCAAAGTTTGAGAGTCAGATTACTAATAGAAATAACTTTTCTTTATTTTTCCTTTCCTTCCCCTCCCCTCCCCTTTTTTTAAAAATACCTACTTTCAGGACCTAGGATAAAATCTAAGAATCTTCTTGGGATTCTTTTTCATCCCTATTCACGTGGTCGCAAAGTCTAGACAACTGTGCATATTTATTCATGTTGATATTCAGGACAGAATTATTAAACTATTAAATTAAAATATAATTTATTAAATTATAAAATTATTAAATTTAATAAATATTAAATTCAGGACAGAATTATTAAATTATTTGCCCCATCGGGCAAATCCACTTCATAATAAAGCAGTAAGGATTCTCCAATAGAGAATGTAGTAGATAGTTCGGGTAGACAGTTCTAGTAGATAGTTCACGTAAAATATTCAACAAAACACTAGAGTCATTACATTAGGTTTGGACTCTGCTTACATATTTTAATACGAGGTCTTCATCACCTTGTATGTTTCCATTTCTCATTGTTTCTAACATGGGTCTTTGCACATAGTAGGACTTGGTAATTTAATGAACTTAGGAAGAATTTTAAATTTACCATGGGGCGCCTGGGTGGCTCAGTGGGTTAAAGCCTCTGCCTTCGGCTCAGGTCATGATCTCAGGGTCCTGGGATCGAGCCCCACATTGTGCTCTCTGCTCGGCGGGGAGCCTGCTTCCCCTTCTCTCTCTGCCTACCTCTCTGCCTACTTGTGATCTCTCTGTCAAATAAATAAATAAAATCTTAAAAATAAATAAATAAATAAATAAATTTACCTAGTAACTTTATGATTATAGTTTTCTCAGGTTTTTTTGTTTTGTTTTGTTTTGTTGGTTTTTTTTTGCGGGTTCCTTGATTGCCAGTGCCTAATCAATAAAAATCTTTTGGACACAGGGTTATTTCCCAATATAAATTAGTAAACTGATCATTTGTTTAGTAAACAATCTCTTGTCCATTTGATTTCCACAGCCAGGGAATTGATGCAGCCAATTTCTATAAGGTTGATTACCAAACTAAAAATGGGTGGTAACTCTATTTAGAAATAGCCTAAAGCGACAATCCAACTTCATATTTTATTAATCTTTCTCATTTGACACCTAATTATATATAACTGTGTATTGCAAATTTTAACAGGCATGTCTTATCACTTTGAAGACTGTCCATTGACAGAGGGTTTCCCTCTTAGCTTTCTTTCCATCTCCTCTCAGTTCTGCACTGTTTATCTACTAGGTCTGCAGTAAATACTTCTTGCATAAATCTTCAGCATTATGCCAAATCAACATGTTAATACAAATTCAACATAAACACAAATTCGTATTTTTTAAAAACTGAAATGATATCCTATGTAAAAGATAATATTGTGACAGACATTCACAAAGGTCTAAATAAGTATTTATAATGGTATACTATAAAAGCCAATTTAGATGTCTCAGTTAATATTTTTAATTATGTCTGTTCATGAATATTTTATTTCAAATCATTTCTTTCTCCTTGCCAAATGGAAATGATCATAAGACCTCTTTTGAAGTCAAAGTAGACCCTTTGCTAATAAAGTAGAATGACAAAGAAAAATTATCAAAGAAACTGCAAATTTTAACATTTTCCGTATATTTGCAGTAAGCCTAAGTTCTGTTCATAAAAATCAGTAAGCTACAAAAATTCATTTTAAACTATTTAATAGCCAAAAAAAAAACAAAAACAACAAAAAAACCTATTTAATAGCATGTGATACCAACTCACATGCTTTTACTAAGACTTTACTATTTACAATACATGCTATTTATTAAATTTTTCGTTTTTTAAAATGTTTTAAAGTGAAACAGACGAGTGAGGAGAAACATGATCTTTGATGTGGAAACACAATTGGTACTGAACTAACTGTTGCGAATTACAACAGTTCTATCTGGGTTGTAAATTTTAAGTTAAAAGTAACAATAAGTTGCAGAAAATTTAAAAAAAAGCTGCTAAATATAACTTGGAAAAGAAATGAGATAGCACTTGGATCATAACAAGAAAGAACGTTCCCATTAGAGAAAGGGATTGAAAAAAGTACAAAAATGCCCCAAATAAATATCATCAGCCCCCAATTTAGTCCAGGACTCTGAAAGACCATTTAAACAGAATATCATCTACGTAACACAGAGAGACATTACATTTTAAAATTTATTAAGTTCACCGATTTAAACAGTTTGCGTAGGTTTATTTATACAGCATATTTTTGCATAGTTGTATTGTTGGCTGAAAAATACTTTGCATCCTATTGAAAGTAGGCAATACTTATATGTAAAATATTCTAGACACTTTCCAGAACTCAATGAACTAGAGGTAATTTTCAAGGTTTTTTTTTAATAAAGCTGCCTTGATTTATAATGGGCTTGTTGACTCTGATGACCATTCTACTATAGCTTTTACATGAATAACATCAAATTTTGTTATGCAAATTATAGATAGTACATTTTATAAAAAGTAAGAAACATCAGAAGTCTCATTAGATTGCCTTAAATTTAATTAGAAAAAACCCACTTTAAGATATTTTATGTACTAGCTCCACATGACATATGTACATCATCAGTGAAATTTTACTTTGCCACTTAACATCTTCCGTAATTTGTCTAATGAAATTAGCTAATGTGATTTTATTATTGCTATTTCTGTTATAAATCTTCAGATTTTTTTTTTAACTTGGAAAAAGATCAAAATACTTGCAGATTTCAGATTGCTATTAGACGTAATAATCATACACTAAACTAATTACCACTAAACCAAAACCTGACTTACAACTAATTAAATTTTATTACATCAACATAGAGCATAGGCTTCCAATTTAACACAGGGCACAACTATAAACACAGGAGTCTATCAGACTGCCTATTTATTTCAAGTAAAATGTTCAGGTCAGATTTATAAAGTTTGACCTTCGTAGGACTTGTAGACTAATTTGTCAGTTTTACAAATGTACTAATTTGTCAACTTCTAAGGAAAGGGAAAGGTGCTCCTGCAAAGTGAACACACTGGATTATGCCAAATAATTCACACAATAGCTAAATGCATAATACACAAAGATTATTATGTTATGGGAAAAAAGTAAAGAAGGAATCATTTCTTTCAGTTCAGACATGCATTTGAGTTGTGACATCATTTAATTATTTCTGAGATTACTGACATACAACATGGCTGGGTCTTGGTTTCTACTGTGTAAGATAGAAATAAAAACATGCATGTTATCTTAAAGGAATGCAAGAAGCATGAAGGGCAGAATCCTTAGTTGAGATGAAAGCACCCGATTGTTTACTGTAAAAAGAGTCAATGCGGATTCAGCAGCAACACCAACTGCAACCCAGTCTTCATCTTGAGATGGTGGATACAGAATCTCCATTTATTTTTCATGAAACTACGTTTAAATTTATCATTTGCAACAATTGGAAAGTATAAGAGATTCACTTTATAAACCTTAATTTTATAAAAAATGTTTACTTTCTACCAGATGGTAAGATTAAATTACATAAACACTGTCAGCAAGTTGAATCCTCAGATGTATTCATTCCCACCACAGAAGCTTCAAAACCTATCTATAATTTTGTTACTGATGTTTAGAAACAGCTGTAGCTGACATAGCTACATGTTATAAATGTCAGCTTTAAAGGATTAAATATTCTTAACCCCCAATGGAGAGGTCTTTTGCTGTTAACAAACGCTCGTGTAAATTATACCGGAAGTTGTAATTGCAGTAGAGAAAGCTCACACTAGATATTTGATAAACAAATGGCCAAGGATCATAAGTTTTTCACTATTACTGGAAAATCTGTTTGATTGGGACAAGAGAAAGATTTTAAATGCACAGTACTTTCTCATAATATAAGATAAATCCTCCTCTAAAAAGCCCCTCACATATATCTTCATTAATATTTTAGATGGTAGTAAATTATATATTTCTCTCTTCAGAAGAATTCAATCTGCCTCAAGAGGCTTTTTCTTTTTTTTCCTGGTGCAGATTTTTACTTGACTTTTTGGGAGAATCCTGGTGCCTCTTCCATTAGAGTTTAAAATGATCTTTACAGTAAGTGTTCCAAAACGCCAGTAAAGTCAGCAGGGTGTTCTGATATGCTGCACTATGAATTTTGTGCTCAGTTAATCTATCTAAGAGAACAGAATTAACCAACCTAACTAGCTAGACTGCAGGCTTCGAAATCACTTGATTTATGAATTAATCTAATCTAATTTTCAAGAAGTGTTGATTAATGGCAGTCAAATGTCTAGATCTTTGGAGATGATATTCATCAACACAAAAGTACACACACACACACACACACTCCCCCCCCACATATAATTCTCATTTTTAAACTTTAATCACCATGGACTTTATGAATAATTTTAAGCCTATAAATATATATATATATATAAATAAATATTCTGAAGAAAATTGGGCAAATACAATAAATAACGATACACACTATGTTCTTTCTTCAGGACATGTAGTAAATGAAGAGTGGCCCACATAAATGAAAAGATAAAATAGGCTGATTGATTAGTGGCAATAAAAGAAGAATTAGTGTAGAGAAGAAAATTCCACACAAGGTACCAAAATTAGAGCAAGCGCTTACCCATATAATCCACATTGCACTTAAAGTTACATTTTACATACAGTATAATGACTTTATGAAGATGACCTTTTTTTTTCTTGGTTAGTCACAATATGCTAACAACAGAGACATTCATGGATACTAAAGAAAGGTGGATGTAGTTAGCTTCATGTGTGGCTTCTGAATCTTGTCTAATTTGTAAGTCTAACTGTAATCTCTAGCTGAGAGGTATAACAGCATCAGTGGAAATTCAAGCTTGTCCCTTGTCCTACATACCATTATTATAATATCCGAACTTAGTGCCATGACTGATGTCCTCTCTCATAAAACAAGAATGGTTGCCCAAGGAAAGTAACAAGTCATTTCTTTGAAAGACACAGGTAAACCCCAGAGTTCTTTTTTCCGCAGTGTGTCACTCCCATTCTTGATCAAATTCTACCACTGATACACTTCCTGAATCTAATTATATACTTAGATTGTGAATTAGGATAACCCATGTATTGCGGCAAGACATGTAACAGAAAAAGGAAGCTAAGTTCTGATTTAATACAAAGGAAAATATTTATTTCAACTCTACTAGTCATTCAACTTTCTAATTATGTGAAACTTACACTTTTAAGCATAATTGGATGAAACAAACTTTTTCTAGTTTTTAAAAAGGAAAAAAGGCATCCTTTCTGATAAATGTCTTCATTTTGTACTACCAGATGTCTTTCTGTATCCTCTCCTGCTTCCTAATTTTATTTTTGTAAGTGTGAGAACAGTGAAAATGCCAGCCATTGTAGTCAGTCAGCTTGAGCCCCAGCGAAGATTGCAGAGTGAGATTAGTTATCTTAGTGGCTGTGCATAAATACTGAACTCCAAGTACACTTGGCTTCTTGGGATCCAGTTAACTACAGAGCACACTGAAACCCACATTTGACTAGCTCCCTCTTACAGGCAGCTCACTCTAATATCCCCATTTTATTTTTAAAGATTTTATTTATTTATTTGACAGAGAGAGAGGACAAGCAGGGGGAGCAGCAGGCAGAGGGAGAGGGAGAAGCAGGCTCCCCATGGAGCAAGGAGCCTGATATGGGACTCCGTCCCAGGACCCTGGGATCATGACCTGAGCTGAAGGCAGACGCTTACCCGACTGAGCCACCCAGGTGCCCCTAATAACCCCATTTTAATTCCAGTACAGAATTATCATCACAAAACAAATTTAGCTAAAGTTAGAACATAGTTTGCTCTTTCTCTTTACCTTTATGTGATTTTCTCAGTCTTAAAGAAAGTAGAATTTAATGATTATACTAAATAATTACACAGGAGTAAGTATCTGGATTTTTAAAAAAGGGGTAGCAGAAATGTGGTTAGAAATCAATCTCCAAGTCCATTATAAAACAACCAAAGGTATTACTTCCATAGTCCTGGCATTTCTGCTGAATGTTTTGTGGTTTGGGGGTAAACTGCCACAGAGTCCCCTGGCAGCCACAAAATGATGGCAAGATCCCTTCCAGTCTATGACGCCACTAAGAAGGATATTCCGAGATTCCCATGAAAGGCTGGACTCTGGGGTGTCCTCACGGGTGTCATCATCCCTCCATGTCAGCGCGGAAGCAGGGCGAGGGGGCTGGGTTGGTGCCACTTCCCTTTCCCCTTAGTTACAGCATCAGCGCTGAAGCCCCCAAGAGCGACTTAGAAAAAGGAACACGTGATGTTGTCTGCCTTTTTAGTTTCCCGTGGAAAGCTGCAACTGCCAGAAGAAACTGTGTTTTAGAACCTGCTGTTTTCCCAGGCCTGGGGAGAAATATCCTTACAAAGCAACTACACTAAATTCGGTGATCTTTACTAAGGGGACAGCGGAGTACCTGGGTCAATAAACACATTCATACATTTAAGAATTGCTTTCACACCTGCTGCGGCCCCACTCCACAGGCAGAGTGGAAGAGGAAGTTACTCAGAGTGCATTTTTGTTTCTGTTCAGTTTGCTGCATCTACAACAATGGGATACAAACTTTAGGGAAGATGTAGCAGCGGTAGGAACATTTCCTAAAAGCCTCAGAGCTTCTGATGGAAAGTGGGTTTTCTAAGTCGTCTAGGAAGACATCTGCTTCCCCTGCTCCTTCTACCTAAAGACAGAGCATGTGAGGGCGCCTGGATGGCTCAGTTGGCTAAGCGTCTGCCTTTGGCTCAGGTCATGATCTCAGGGTCCTGGGATCGAGTCCTGCATCAGGCTCCCTGCTCAGCAGAAGCCTGCTTCTCTCTCTCCCTCTGCCACACCCCCTGCTTGTGCGCACGCGCTCTCTCTCACTGTGTCAAAAAAAAAAAAAAAAGACCATGTGCATCTACGCCCCAGCTGATCACGTGACTCAAGACAGCCTACTAGAAGGGCTGGAGTGAGATGGGACAGATCAGAAAAATTTGCTGGCATGTCCCATTGTAGAGGCAGTCACAGTTCAAAAGACAGATGTTGGCTCATTAACCCGAAGTCTTTGCCATGTGACAAGGGGTCATCAGTCGGATAAAAGGGTAATATCAAGTGACTTCTCAAGCCTCAGCAACTTTCTGAATATAATGTACAATCTCAGCCTTGATGGGTCTTACAACATAGAAATGGAAATCCTAAAATAATGAAATAAGTCTTGACCTTATCATTGCTCCCCTGCACGCTACTAAGTTCGAAGACAAAAATGAGCCAACTCGGAGTTTCCCTGGAGGAGATGGTGTTTGAGATGGCATCTAATAGAGTCAGAGCAGTGGGTTCTCAAGTCTGACTGTGTGTTAGAAACACTTGGGAGGCTTTTTAAAGTTACTGATTAGGACCAAGCCCTCACTCCAGAGATTCTGAATTAATTAGTCTGGGATGAAATCCTGGCATTGGCATTTTTTGAGAGCTCCCTAGGTGATTCTACAGTGTAGTTGTGGTTGAAAAGTACTGAATAAACCAAGTGTAGATGGGGATATCCTGTTTTCCAAAATGAGAAAGAGGAGAATAGTAAATAAAAGAATGGCATAGCCTCCACATTCAGATGGTTAAAAGCTTTCGGAGAAAAGAATATAGAGACTCTAGAATTAATGGTCTAAAGACAGGTTTTAGAATCCTGGATTTTTCATTCATTTGCTTATTCAACTAATGCGTATTTATAAAGGACTATGTATGCGGTACTATGCACATTACCGATAAAACAAAGGGGAGCAAAGCCAACAAGGCCCCCAGCTTTATGGGATTTACAGCGAAGTGTAAAAGGAAGACTTAAAAGGGGGTTTGTATTACATATTGTATTAAACAAGGAATAATATGATCCTTTTGCTTGCTTAAAAAAATCACTCTGGCTATGATGTGGAGAGTGAGTTGGAGAGAGGTCCAGATCGAACGCCAGTGGATCAATTAGAAAGCTGATGTGGTAGTCCAGTCCAAATGTCATGAGCACTTGGATTAGCATGGCTGTGGTGGAGACCAAAAAAAAAACAAAAAACTGTATATGGTTTCAAGGAGGTATTCAGAAAGTAAAAACAAAACAAAACAAAACCCAAAAGTAAACTAGGTATTGTGATATATGGGACGGGGTAAAGAGATGGCCAAGGATGTAATCAAGATTTCTGGCTTGATGACTTGATGGAGACTCATGTCAGTCACTGAGCCTAAGCCCAGAGCTGAGGTTTTCAGGAAAAGGTTACAAGTTCACGTCCAATGTTATTGTTAGGGGCATTGGCAACATCCAAGAGTATATGTCAGATGCTTCGGCGTCCGTACCTAGGATAACCACAGGGATCTGTTGGCCCAGGACAGTTCATACCAGTTGTCCTGGCTTCCTGACATTTGGTGCCCACTTTTCACTCCAAGCATCCTCTTTTGGATGACAGATTAAACGCCCCCACCCACCCCAGATATGCAGATCTTGAGCTAAGAGGAGGGGTTTAGAGTGGAGTATCTGTCAACTGTCTGCCTACAGGTGATCACTGAAGCCCCAGGAATCTATGACATCATGGGGGTTGGGGGAGTGGTCACAATGAGGACCGCAGATGGTCTAAGGGCTAATTTCTGAGAAACTCCTGTATATGCAGACCAACCAGAAGAGGACAAGACACTAATGCAGTAAAGAGAGACTTGCTAAGATGCAGGGAGCAGCGTGCCACAGAGCAAAGGGAACCTCGAGCTTCTCAGGGGATGCTACCGAGGTCAAAGGCAAGGATGACTGGCAGTGCACATTGGGTATGTCTCCTTACTTCTCCTGGTGTCCGTTTCGTCCCATTTAAAATCAGGGGCTTCGCCTGTATGATCTTTTAAATTCCTTCCTACTCCTGCAACATTTTCATTCTAATAAACTAGAAGACAGTACAGAATGTGCTAAATGATAAATAGATGGAGAAATACCATGATACGTATAGGAGAGGGGGAGAGAGAGAGAGAGAGAGAGATGAGCAATTAATTCTACTGAGAGGATCAAGAACAATTTCACAGAGAATATTTAACCTGGCACAGAGAGGGGAAGGCTTGTCTGGCGTGTGGGGAACTAGTCAACAAATCAACCTGTGTAAAAGCATGCTGTGCACGAGAAACCCACTGAGAGGTGGGCTTCACAGGGTCTCGGCTAGACCATGAAGAATATGCCCCGACAACCACGCTAACCCTACAGACAAAAGGGGAGCCACCGTGAGTTCATGAGCCAGCGACATGACCAGATCAGGATATCAGGAAGAATATCCCCTGGGGGCAATCTAGAAAAATGGATGGGAGGGATGTGAATTGGGTGGCAGAAAGCCCAGTTAGAAGATATCATTCGTAATCAAGATGAGGGATGATGAGAGCCCAAATTAGGAAACTGGCAGTGAGGATGGAAAGGAGCAGTGGCACTGAAACTCAGCAGTGGGAGAATCAGCAGGATCTGATTCAAGATGGCTTGAAGATGGCTTTTGACTTCTAGCTTGTGCGATCAAAGATGGCGTAGATACAGGAGAGGCAGCGTTAGTCCTGAAGCTGGAGAGCAAAGCCATCAAGAATATTGTCCTGGAAATGATGAAGTGAAGTGGTAGAGAACAGCTTCCACCCTACACGTGCCTCTCTCTTCCTTGAGTTCCTGTGTGGTGGACAGTTCGCGTCACATCTTCAGATTTCGTTCTAGCTCCACGTTGTTAGTAACCCCGTCTAATTGGTGCCTGTTTCTTTGGGGCTACTGAAATATACATCCTCTTTATTTTTGCATCCCTTCCTCACAAAGCCTAAACCAATGTTAGGCTCATAACAGATGCTTAATAAATGACAATGTAATAAAGACATCAGAGCTAAAAAAGAACACAAGCGGCCACCTTCCGTCGCAGACAAGGAACATTTCAGACAAATGTTTAAAATTTGCTTTTCAGCAAAACATTGAGAAATCCACTGGGCTAACCAATATGCTAGTGGATATGCTCTGTATTGTATCTATTTGAAAGAAACAAACAAGATATATCCAAATGCTAAGTAATTCTGTTAATTAAAAACATTTTCATTATGCTCTGCTTTGTTTTGTAATTATTTCTACTTAATATATCAATAGGTTTTAAATTTATGTTTTAAATTTGAGCACAAAATTTCCTTGAAGCTTCCTAGCATTTCTAAGTATTACAATTCATATATAATATATAAAATAATTTATGAATATACAATGTGTATATATACCATTTATAAATTTATATAGCTATTGTTATATTTATATATTCTTTATATAATTCATACTATTTATTATTATTCTATGTATATTTTTATATACATATATAATTCCAACAGTCACGTGGGAAAAAACGACTATTTTCATTTTAAAAATACGAATCAGAATATACTTAAAATGCTGACCTTGTCAAAACGGGTTCCCCCCCCCCCCCACAAAATAGCCCAGTTATCTGACATCATTAAGGAATGTGTCTTCGGATACATTTCAGAGATGAGTCTTATACTCCTTGAAACGCCAAAAATCTTTTCATCCTTTTCATGTAAATGTTTGGAAAATAGCACAGACATTGCCCTCTCTAAGTGACTCTGTGCCATCGTGATGAGCGTTCACGACTCGAATCCGTGCCCCTGTGCATGCCGCTCTCTGGACGAGCCCTTGCACGTGTGACTTTCCTGGTTAGCCAGAGCCCACACCCGAGCAGGGTATCTCCACTCCTCCTCCCCCCTGAATTTACTGCTTCTAGTCAGTAACTTGGCAAGCCAGAGAATCAATGCTGTTACAAACTGTCCATTAATTAAGAGAGATCTTCTAGGTGACAGCCCAAGTAAAGAGAAGGAGCTCTGTGACTGCTGTTGGTTCTTCTTCGCTAAATGAGAGCTGGTATTGCGG
>CM052899.1:10333668-10404653 GCA_028534135.1 Potos flavus | reverse complement strand
CTCTGTTGTCACCTGTTCGCTAATTTGGGCTTGCAGTGGCTGACTTCTGTTGCTCATTCGGTTCCCCTGTCTTGGAATCCCCTTACCTCTCCATGTCAACTGTTAATTTCTTCAGAGATCTATCATCTACAGCCCTATCTTTTGTTCTCATTTAAATGCCAACCACTTATTGTGGGTACCACAGACTTAGCATGAATCCTAGGCAATCTTAAAATAACAGAATATACACTCTGAGAATTTTAGTGGTCCTAGGGGACAACCTAAGTCTAGAGACCACAAACCTTTTGTAGGAAGGAGCTCTTCTTTAGTGAGGACACTTGACACTAACATGGCGTGAAGGAACATTTCATTCCCACATCACTTATTTACCGATGGACCAGGCACTGTGCTAGAAACTAGCTATGCTGAGAATGGGAGAGAAGGGTCTCTGCCTTCGCAGCACTTTTGTAGGTAAGCTTGCAACAAACATTTTGCCAAGTTATTCCACAGGGAAGGAGGCAAATGGCTCTTTGCTCTTCCCAGGTCCCTGGCTCTTCATGACCCTTCTTGTCGGGGGTCTACGGCCATGCCTGTGTGGGAGAAGTATAAGGCCCATGTTCTGATTCACTTGGCTGTCTATCCTTTTAAACACTTGTGAGCCCCAGGGCACTTCTGTTGTTTGTCAGTAGTTACTGCCTCATGTCCTTTCCAACGTCCATGGAGTTTCAAGGTTCTGCTAATGTCTGTAGGCTGCAGGCAAGCTGTGTGCTGAAAGCCTTAGATGCTGTACTCCCTTCAGTTCTCTGCCATTTCAAAGACCATGGGCTATTAGAGTACGGTGTGACCAAAGCAGTAATTCTTCCAATACCTCTCTCAGCTTTCTGAATAACCTTAATGACTATCTGTTATTTCTTACATCATGCCTCACCTAGAAGTGAAAGCTTCCTAGCGGTCTGAGATGGTGTCTTATTCCTTCAAATCTTCCCCAGGACACAGTCACTTGGACACAGAACACTGACAAAACACTTGGGGTTTGATTTAAATGAATCGGGAGAGGGAAAATGCCTGAGGAAGTGAGGCACACATTAAAAATAAAGATGAAGGTTCAAGTCTGGGTGGAGCTCTACGACATCTATATCGTCTCACAATTTTTATAGGAAGAAGGGCAGCAGTTCACTATTAATTTCTATTATATTAAATATAAAAGGGAAAATTTTCAAGTTTTGATGGGTAAGCAGTACATTTCCTCCCCTGAACAATTCTCAAAAGCTTTCTGGAAACTAAAGTGCTTTTTCCTATTTTAGCTTTACATTTTGGAGACCTTCTCCCCCGATCAAGACACTTACATGAAAAGTAGCAGAAAAATAATGAACCATGTGTAGGTCTAGCTTTTCCAAATGAAGCCTGATTTATCCCACTCCCTGTCCTCCCCTCCTTGTTCTCCAGAGAATTTTTATCAGGCAACAGATATTCTCTAAAATCTCAAATGAGAGGAAAACAAAAATAATTGTGTTTCTATGCAACATCTTTGACACCTTCTTAAAGTAGTAAGTATTGAACTCAGTCATCTTCTACACTTTTCTAATCACAGAAAGTACCTTTACTTATTCCTAGAGATAGCCAATTCTACTGTCTACAGAGATGGAAACATCCTGATAGTATGAAAGAGAGATATTATAAATAATGAAGACAGGGTGTCCTTAAAAGTTGACACACTTCACATTTCTTAGGGTTTATATATAGTTTCCAATGTTGTTCTATAGATAATATTAATGCAAGCAAATACGTTGAATTTTATCCAAAAAGCACTCTCTCTAATTTCTGCAGGGTTATATCACTGTACATTTGTTAAGTGCCCATGCGACATCAATCATTCTCCAACTTGGCACATCCAAATAAATGCAGGGGATTAATAAATCTCTCTCTACAACGCCACCTTCTAATGGGTTTTTAAGAAGTAAAAAAAAAGAAACTATCATATTTTGCTTAGAGTTTAAATTATGACCATCACTGTAGACACATCACCCAAAGAAATGTGGAAACCACTTGATTCACTGGTATTTAACTCCATAAAAGGGTACTTGTTATAGAGAAATTATTAAATTTTCCGTGATTTTTATCGCCAAACATTACGGAAGCCAAAGTTGCTGTGTTTTCATCTTTGCAATTCTTCCTCGTAACCACTGACATGAATCACCCATGCGCCTGAACACAGTTCATCCTGCTGTCCTTTCATCTTCCTTTATAAGCATTGATAGGAAGTGAGGTGCACAAAACACATGTATTTGTAATTACATTTGCAAAAAAAAAAAAAAAAATCCTCAAACAGCTGTGGACACAGCAAAGATTAGGATCTGATAGTGGCTTAGAATAATGAAGAAAGGGATTGTAAGGGTTCAGCTACAGAGCTGATGAAAGAGAAATAAAAAAGCCCCTGCTCTTCAAAATCCTTAATCTGTATTACTTTATACACGTGAAATTAAAACACACATATTCCAAAAGTTAAAAACAGGAAACCTGATGACTAATGTTTTTCAACCAATTATTTTGCAGTGTATTAAACCCTGTGTTTTCCTAACGATAACAAATTGGAAATTTGGACAAATATCTACATAAAACATTTTAAGGTCTTAATTAAACTCTTCTAAAAATCTTATAAAGTACTTGAAACTTGGTGACATCTAGCTAGTTTCTAGATAGTACTGTTTATTTTTTAACCTCATATTTATACCAATTATAAAAGCCTAGAATCTTTTATGAAGGTTTACATAATCAATTGTCTTATTAAAGTGATCATTAAAAGTGATATTTTAAAATAGCTTTTCATAAATCTGTTCAATATAATATTTAAAAATAAAACCAAGTTTTTAGATTCATATGTCTTTTACAGTGGATATACATTTCTGCATGTATCAAAGTTTAAGAGGCTAATAACTCAGAACAGGAATATTAACATTATAGTCATCTTCTGAAGTTTATATAGTATGATGCAGTGAATAAGTATACAAAAACTAGAATGATTTAAATTGTAAAACAATTTACTTCCACACTTTGCAATTTTTATAGTAAACTTTGCCATTTTTTAAAAACTTTTAAAAGCTAGTAGGCTCAGAAATGAGAACCGTTTATTAAGGAAAACTAGTTGTCTAATAAATTATGCTTTTTTATGTGGCATCACTGTGTCCTACAGTTAAAGTGTCTTAATTAACCAATATTTGATATTCGATTATTTAATAGGATGAATTGACCATTCCATTTTTAATATATTTTTTTGACTAAAAAAAAATCTCGGTAAAACATGACACATTTTTTTTATCATACTCTTAATGCTCTGCAAGCAATTATTCATTCTGATGGGACTATAATCACATGACAAAATATTCATTCTTTTTTTTAACCCATGACCAAAGCATGCTATGATATGCTCACTTTTTACATACGTGTTCAGAGAAAATTAACTAATAATATGTGATGGCTTCATTTTTGTATGCTGTTATTTCTGTCACAGTTTGTTTTGAATATGACAAACATGGGAAAAGCTTATAAGGAACTTCAATCAGGCCACAGACTGCAGATTGAACTGAAGAGACAAACCACTTAAATGACTGGGTACCCCACAAGAATCAATTCACTTGTCATCTGGCTTCATTATCTTGCATCAAATGATTAACCTCTGGATTTTAGGAATTGGATCTATTAATGCCTAAAATGTATATTTAGACTAAAATTCTACATAAATATTAGATTTAGAAAAGGAAGCAATTAACTTATTCAAGGAAATGAAATGATGGCCAAGCTAGTCCAGTGCTACTTGATAAAACCATTGTGTAACACATTCTGGGATCACAGATTTAGGGGAGAATGCATAATCCTTCATCAAAGAGTGGCAGCTTATCCACAAAGCTTCCTATTCCTGATGGGATATTCTTTTAAAAGTAGTAACGAGGACTTAAAAACTATGTAACACTCTTCTACCAAAATTAGCCATTTATACCAATGCTTCTTAATCCTAAAAGAACCAGAACCTCACCCAGAAACCCTTGAGAAACTTTCCTTTGGAAAAAAAAATACATAATGTGTACTAATAATTGACATCTATTCCTAAGTCAAATGTGTATGTTCCAGACTTAAAAGTGATAATACCAGAGAATGTACATTTTTTTAAAAAAGGTAAAGGCAAGATAGCAAACAAACGAAAAAGCAAGAAAACAAACAAAAGCAGTCCCTAGAAGGCTTACACTGATAACAATTTCCAAGACTGAGAACTACTAGTACTTTTCCTTCCACACTTCAAATTTTTAATGTGAATTCTAGCCTTTTCAAAGCTCAAATGGTAATTACACAACCAATTCGTATATCTTATATCACATTTAAAAAAAATACGTTGATACATTAATGATTTGTTTTAAGTAATTAAAAATTACCCATTCGCTGATAGCTTAATATGAAATTCACCAAGCTTGATACGTTAAAATTCCTATCTGAAGTGTAATACAGTTTTAAAAGCTACTTTCATCAGATGATGTGAGCAAAATTAACTGATGGCATCTCTTAAAACAAGCACTCGGTCCTCTCCTTCAGATCTCTCCTTTGTCAAAATCTCAGAAAACACCTGCATAGTGGAGATGATGTATGTCATTGGAAAGTGCAGATTTTATAAAAAACTTGAAATAAAAGAGATTAGACTTTTGCCATGGCTATACTAACTGAGGGCTGACTCAACTTGCTAACATCAAACTTAAATGAAATGCAAGATACTATGGATTTTATTGAGATCACTTTAAACCAGAATACTAATAAATGATGTATCCTAAAGTATGACTTTTATTTTACAAATGCATTCCTGTTGTGTGACTTAAAGAAAACAATAATGAAACATCATTCATCTTTAAGTTTTGTAATAAATAACTTTTTGGTGATCTGTGTAGATATCGCATACATATATATTAATAAATAGTCTCCCAGTGTCTAGACAATGTAAGATGGGATATTCATTAAAGTGCTTCTATGATTTCCAGAACACCAGATTTACCTAATCATCTTAATCCCTATTAGGCTCTTGAAAAACTTATATTGGAGTTAGTGTATATTTTGATTACTAATATTTTTGGATTTCTTAATTGTGGACTATAGAGCATAATATCCATTTAAATAAAAATATGAAGTTCTGATTAGTGGAACCATGTAAATGATAAAAGTGGTAACTGTAAATAATTTAAATTACTGAGATCTAATTATTTACATCATCAGTAAAATAGTATTTGAATTTGAACATATAAAATGAAGATTTCCATTTGACACTGCATTTTTAACTATAATGCATTGTGCTTCAAATCCTACATGAATAACTTTACATTTATTTAATTTTTACATTACATTCTTATTATCCATATTATTTTCCTTCAAAAGTATAACACTAAACATATACTATACCACCTATTATCATACAAGTTAAAACATAATTTAAGAAATTATATCATGAAGAAAACATAAGATAGAAAACATTTAAAAACTTTTCTTATCTGCTACACACGCAATATTTAAAATTAGCAACAAACCAAGAAATCTTTTTGGCAAATCAATTTAACATGCCAATATTGTTTATAAAATTTTTTGTAATGTCAGGTTCTCATTCAGAGATTGTATACTCTAGGGCAAAAGTAACTGGTAAGGGAGAATTTTGTTTCATTTAATTTTTCAATCATAGGAAATGTAAAATAGGCTATTCTATTTCTCTTTGGCAAGAAGAAGTTACAAGGGAGCATAAAAATTACGCTGAAAGTGAGGATTTAATCCTGGTTTGACAGCACATATGACCTATGAATAAGAACTTTAATTTTTGTTTAAATTGAAACTTATTTTAAATGTTAAATATGCTAGCAGCTTCATCAGAGAAAGACGGGTTGAAAATTAAGATCAAAATATCCACTTAGAAATATATTAGAGATGGAAAATGTCTGTTCTCTTTTAATTTGAATGATAACACTCTGGCAGAAGTTCTCCTCGACCTTCACCCCTTTCTGAACCCAAATTCATAGACAGCTTTGTAAGGCAACAAACATCTTCTATTTGCGGGAAGGTACAATTATTTTTGAGAGCTTTCTAATTCTCTAGAAATGTTTCTTAAGGAGAGCGCGAAGAGGATTAATATTTTAGTTAATTTGATTGTGTCAAGTTATTCTCCAAACTATTATTGATGCTATCATAAAATTCAGCAATATTGCTGTAGGAAGAATGTCTCATTTTTGTGACAATCAAGAGACAAAACATGGTTGTTGTATGATAGCTCTTATTCCTTTTCAATATTATAGTGAATCGCTTTTCTATATTTATTTAAATTAATTATGACTTGCAGTATTTTTGTCGACATTTGTTATCCTTATTACACAAGATTTAAGTGAAGTTTACATTTTAAATATTCATTTCATTTTTGATTATAAACATAGAAAAAGGTAATAACACTGTTTAAGATGCTTTTTTGTTGTTATTCTTCAGAGGAAAAAAAAATCAGATTTGCTCTGACAGCTTTCTTTAGCTGGAAGTTATTATAAATTCTGAAAGAAACAAAATTTACAGCTGTCTTCTGGCTTTCACAATTATTTTAAATGACAAGCCCTGTACCAGCTTTTTTTTTTTAAAGAACTATGCAAAAAGGACCAGTCCCTTGCCAATTTTTTTCCACCCACATGTTGACAAATTTCTAATTCTCTGATAAAGGTATTAGCATAGACGTCACAATTTAAAAGAGCATTTGGTAGACTGAGAATAAACAAGTACACTTTTCAGTAGGATCGCTTTCATAATTACTGAAATAAACATATCCCAATATTAACATATTTGTAAGTGCTTCATGCAAACCCATTAATATACTTCATGCATTTCTCATTGTAAATTAAGTTAATTCCGGTCCTGTCTCATCACTCTCTGCATAACATACCTTCCAATGTGCTGTCCCAGCATTTTAGCTCTCCTAAGGTAGCTCTCTAGTACGGAAGCCAAATGCTGGCCACAATAGGGATGCTAGGGCTTCCTGGGGGAAGAAAGGACCTCTCTTTGGAAACGCCCCTGTAGTCAAAAAGACACCTCACTTCCTCACAATGATAGTGGGTCCACAATCCTAATCGTAAAATATTAGTTGAGCTTAACTGAACTCGAGATGAAATAATCCATTCTCATAAAAGAATACCTTTTCTTTTTTTCTTTCTTTCTTTTTTTTTTCTGGAAAGATCAGGGACTACAAATTCATGTCATCCTACTATTCAGATGTGGTTCAGACTATGGCTGAAGGCAGATAGTCATTACCAAGCTGTTATTTCTTTCTAAATCATGGCAATCTGAAGAGGAATTAACACAAGATTCTGGCAAGTGTAACTAATAATCGAAGAAATGACAGAATGACTAAAAAATATTGATTATGAGCTTTATCTTCAAAGATAAGTGACCTTGTAAGTCACCTCCTAAATGATCACTTAAAATAATCAGTGTTTGTTTTTAAGACTCTATATAAAATCAGAGAATTATAAAATTATAATTTGATGTGCAGTCCCATATACAAAGAAAATATACTTATAAAATAGAACCGTTAACACATTTTCTTTTCTCTGTCAATTTGAAAAACCATATACAATATTTGGAATTTCTTGGATTAATTTTTAAAAAACTAATGATCATATTCTTGGATCTAAAATGCAAATACTTAAAAGTGAAAAAATTTAGAATTTTCTTCTGTACTTACCCAATTAACTTGCAATGACCAAATTTGCCCCTTATAGATCGCTTTTCCTGCCAAAAACACTTCTACACACGGAAAATGCTCAAAAATTATCATACTTTATAAATGATTTTCATATTCATATTCTCCCCTCTTCCTCTTCTTCACTTCTCCCTCTTCCCTTCTTTCTCTCTCTGTATCTCCCACTGAGGCAGAGACCCAGTAGACCCAGTTATAAAAGAGCTGCTTATTATTAAATAATATGACCCCGCCCCAGGGCAAACCAAATCGCAGCAGCCCACTGCTCCCCAACTTCTGTAATTGAAGTAAAAAGTCTTCCACCATACTGGAAATCACTTTATCAACAAAGAGCATCTCACAGTAACTTTTATATAATTGACCACGAAAATACAAGCGTGAATATAGGCACTTGCTTTTCTCAAAACATTTCATTTTCAAAAGGGATAATCATCTTGTTTTGAATGTTCCACAGGAAGCCAGAGAGGACTGCAGAGGTGGGGAAAATGATTTTTAAATCTGCCATCTCTCCATTAGTGATCATCCACTCCTTAACTCACAGGAAAGACTACAACCATAGTTTGGGGGTGGGATACACTACTCTACAGATGCTCCTGAAACATTAAAGCCATCTATTGAAGTCTTGGAACTCAGTTAAGACTGCCACCTCTCACAAACTTGTTTGAAAAGTCAAAGCTAGCTCTAGACTGCAAGGGTATCAATGGGGTGGTAAAGACTCCTTTTTATTACTGCTATAATAATCATCGTTGTAATTATTATTATATGATATGGTTTCAATCCTATTTTCATATGGCTTGTGAGTATGTTCTGTGATACTGACATTAATTTGCTCGGTGACTTATCTGAAGTAGAAAGAAGCAGGTTTCAGTAGATTACTATCTTTTACAGGAATTCTACAGAACTGTTCTAACTGCCCAGTCACCCGAGTTGTTTAATCGAAATCATAAAAAAAAAAAAAAAAAAAAAAAAAAAAACCCAAAAAACTACATTCTTTCCAGTGACAGAATCCTATTATGGTTTTGGTGTTTGAAACATCTATAGATCTTCGAGCATATTTCTGCATTTTGAAAGCTTATATTTCAACGGGTAGCTAAGATGATGCTTTGAAAATGGCATTTTAAGTACATTATTTTGGCATTTCAAACTGTTTCAAATGAATGTTCTTAACTGGAACAACACTAAATCAGTGTACATAATCTATCATTACAGTGAAGAAAATTAAAACGTAATAAATATATTTCCTACCAAGTCTTTATTTTTCCTGAAAGCAGAAAACAACGTCACTGTGGGAAGTTTATATTCACTATAAAGCAGTCACAGCTGTATTTAAAAATCCTATAGATGGTGGCTATATTAGAAGACTTATCTATATTAATCTTATATTTTGTGCTTTTAATATTTTATTTTATTGAGACTATAAGCATACATCACAGTAAGCCATGTAATATGGGCCAAGTCCAAGAAAATCTTCACGTGGTCTTTCGGAAGAGAATAAAATGCTGATAAAGTTGAGACCATACACAACTAAGGTACAAATGCAAACATCACCGTAGGGATGATAATATTCACCATCTTTCCAGGTTTCCAAAGAGGATAAAGAATTACCTTCACATGCATTAGCTTTCATTGTCAAGATTATACCTACCACCTTCTAAAATAAAGTTATAATACATGTGCAAGATGTAGATCTATAATTCCAAGAATTCCTTGAACAACTCAACTAGAATATTGATATAAACAAAAAGGGAAATAACCTCATTGTATAAAGATTATCATTTATGACTCCAAAAGACCACAAAGCCCTCTGGTGAACGAGAAAATACACCTGAGGCATATTGTATTTGGAGGAAAAAAGGCTATTGTGGTTGAACATGTATTAATGAATTGCTTCCTCGTGCTTTATAGAATTCTTAGAGAAAGTTCAAATTAAGTCCCCAAAAGGATGTTTTAATTATAAGAAGCAATATTTTAAAACTTATACAAGCCATCACACTTGTTTGGAAACAAATGACTTCTCAAGATATAGAAGTATTACTATCAATCACGAACAAGTTAATTCTACATAATAAGGCAGGTTTGGATGCAGACTGACCCACTGTGGAATGCTGTATCTAAAATTGATTACAACAGCACTCAAAATGAATGCAGCCCTCTAAACCACTTCTTTGCTCAGAAACATTAATCTCAATTAGAAGGAGAGCTTCATAATGGTAATGCTTAGTATAAAAAAGTATGAAATAAATCAGTTTTTATAAGACACAACAATTAATCAGTTTTGAAACTTAAAAGTTTTTTTTTTTAAGTAAAAATGTCCATCAGGATTCTTAAAACATCTGCTATCTCCAAAATAAGGTTTTGAATGTGTCCCGAAAGAAGGTTACATGACATAATTTTAAGACTCAGTTATTAAAACTTTTAAGTAGCATCACATTATTATGCTATCTTTTCAGTACACTTCTTTATTTTGAGTGGGTGTTAAATTCTTCTCCGGACTATCATTCCACTTTATAAAACAAATATGGACACTGGCTTTAACTGAAAATTCAAAGGAATATATAACTGGGTGTGGATCAGAGTAAAAGTTTGATAGCAAATTAACATATTCTTTGCTCATATTCTCAATCGAAGTAGAGAGAATATGTTCTGAAGGTCAAAATAGACATTTGGCTATCAAATGAAACATTGGGTAGATAAACAATGTGTCAATGGACATGCCTAACAGGTTTCTACAGCACATCTTCAGGTAAAGGGCAGACAATTCATTAACACTGCTGAATACATTGATTCACGTAAGTATAATACCTTGATGACATTCCTCAGCCGCCCAGAAGTAAAAATTTTAAAGGGATAAATAGAGCGCGATAAAAAGGAGGTAATGTATTTATTAAAATGATCAATATTAATAAACAAATCGTGTTGTCTTTATGGTGCTTTTATATTAGACTATGACTATCTTCGGGACTTACTTCCCAGTACCACTGTAGGAAGGACAAACTTGAGTATTTCCAAACACCGCTTTCACAGCTACTGGAAAAACATCATTTTTTGTACATCAAGCTCTAAGTTATCAAGTGTTCCTGATAGGTCATTCTACTCACAACGATAGCCATACACTTTTGCCTGGTTTCTTATTTGCTTGACTCTCTACAAAGGAAATAATTTTAACTCTTGGCTTTCAGAAGCAAACCTAAGAAAGAGTAGCTTGAACTTGCTAACTGGATTATTATTGTTTAGCTAGACTTTCTTTCCAAATAAATTTAAAACTTTTCACTCTATTTAGGTGCTTTCTTCTATTCAAAGAGAAGCATTATCTTTCTTTGTCTTCACCCTAATAAAGCAGGTTCTCTTTCCTAACCAAAAGACTCATGACACGCCTACAAGATCATAGTAAGAAAAGCCTCTATAATTTACCTAAAACATTTCTTTCTAGAAAATAAACTCAGCCATGCAAAATGATTCCATTTGGAAAGAAAAAATAGAATTCTACTACAATTTTATCCGCTTTATTTTACATAATTAAGAAATCCTCATTAGGGTCGATACTCCCTGTCAATGAGTTGCTAACATTAATGCTGTTGGCACAGGATACTAATGTATTTTTCAAATATATAAGCCCCGGCATAATTATTAGTACATAAATACATTTTCATAAAAATTGTGTAGTATATGTAAAAAGATACCTGTCTTACTTAAAGGAACTACTCTCTCTCATAATATATATTCTTTTTTAAATTGTCTAAAATAAAATATACGGACCACTGGCAAAAAAGAGTATCTTTGAGTAAGAAGAATACTAAAATTCAAACAAGAAAAAAGGCAAATTGTTAAGGAAAATGCAACAGGAAGAGAGATACATTCAAGCCTGAAATACACAATAGAATAACTTAACTAAACTCATTATAAACCCTTATCTTTGAAGAATTTAGGAATAATTTGTGAATGCCATGACATTTTAAAGTGGGATTAGCAAGTCTTATTACTGAACTAACCTCTCACTCTTAGAGCAAGAATTAAATATTTGCTCTGCATTTGGAATCACAAATCGAAAGTTTCAAGGCTCTTACAAGAATTTCATATATTAAGAAATAAAATCTAGAAGTTTTAGATAATTAAGAATGTATTAAGGAGTGCACAAAGCAAGATCGTTGGTGTATTTGTAAAATTTTTGTTTCAACTGAAATATTAAAATCTATAATGAGTTTTCATTATAGTCTCTTAATTCTAAACTCCGTTCCTCACATACTAGATAGACCACAAATACTTTTCCAGGTAGGCACCCGGGTGGTGGAGGGTATGCATCATATTTTAAACAAATTCACTAAAAGAATCAAATCACAAGTTCTGCTCAGTTGCAATACCACCTTTTGGGGTCCCCTTCCAGGCTTTCCAAAGATGCTAGTCCTTTTTGTTTTGTTTTGTTTTGTTTCTGACAGCAGAAAGGAAAGGTAATGCCTGAACATATTTCTATTTCTAGTGAAAAGACCACCCAGTGGATTCCGCCAGAGCCTACAGATGTTTGACAAATACATTGTCAGAAGATAAGAAATAAGAGTGTTATGAAGACACAGTCCTGTTCTCCGGAATCCCAGCTGTCTGGGGCCCTGTAAAAAGTGCTTGGACTGCCCTCACCCTTTCAATTCCACAGCACTTACCAAAAGTACCTGGAAACTTTCTCTAGCTTTAGATTACCATGACTTCAGAAAACAAATGTATCTGCTGTACTGCACGGTAGAATTACCTGTTACCCTTCCTCCTCAATAAGAATTAGCAGCAGGTTACCATTACGACTCCCTTAAAGGTGAGGCGCTAAGAATGGAATCCAAACCGCAACATAAGGTGTTCGGCAGAGATTAGACACAAACCACCTCAACCTAAAATATTTGTAGCTTCTTCCAATTGGTTGTAAAACACGACACAGTCTGAGATTGAGTTGCAGATTCATAAATCCGTCATTTTTCAAATGCCCGGTTCAGGGTATTTGTTTGTTTCCAGCCCCATCCAGAGTTTCGAGATGAAGTTTCAGTCGAGCTCTACCACTCCCCACGCCACCCCGGCCCCTCGTTCCCGTCCTTCTTCATTCCCAACTTGGCTCCCTGGTAGTTGGAGGAGCCTCATTTTCACTTCCCCCGGAAAGTGGTGACATTTCAGGGCTTCCCGCTCGCCGGAAGCCCCAAAGGATCTTCTCAGACACCTTCTCAGAGGACGCGGCGCCCCGCCACCAAACTGGGGCTGACCCCGACCACAGCCAGACGGGCTAGGCTCCCTGCCTCCACTGAGCGCCCAGCCCCCGGGCTGCCTTTCTCGGGGAACCCGCGAGCCCGGGGCTCCCCGGAACCACGGCGCCGTGCCCAGCTCGTCGCCAGCGAAGTTCCCACCTGAGCCGGCAGCCTGAGGTGTCAGACGCGAGGGAGGGGCGGGGACGGAGAGGCCGGGAACGGGGAGGCCAGACTCGGGGAGACCGCACGCCGAGGAGATAGATGCGCCCGGGCCCCCCGCGGGCCGGCCAACCTGCTGCCGCCTCCCAGAGCCGCGCGGGGAAACCGCGCCGCCGTCCGCGCCGGCTCCAGCCCGCCCGCTCGCCCGCCCGCCCTCCCGCTCCCGGCGCCGCGCGGCCCGGGCACTAGGACCCCAGAAAGGAAGGAGGGCGCGCCGGCGGCGGCGCCGCACTTACCGCGCTCGGCTCGCCCGCGCCGCCGGCTCGCTACCCGGCCGCAGCCGCCGCGTCCGCCCGAGCAGCGCGCACACACAGCACTTGGCCAAATTCAAAGGAGCCGGGCGCGGGGGAGGGGGCCCCGCCGAGGGAGCGGAGCGTGGGAGCTGGCGGGGGGGGGGGGGCGGGCGGGGGAGAGAACGGCAAGTGTTACAACTTCCTTCCCAGCCCACCGCCCGGCCGCGGCGGGCGAGGGACGCGGCGAGGGGAGGGCAGCGCGCGCCGGAGCGCCAATGAGTTCACTTTCTTTTTCTCCCCCGCGCTCTCCCCCTCTCCCTTCCCGCCGGCCGCGCGGGAGTTTTCGGTTCTCGGCGGGGGAGCCGGCGGACGGCGGCGGTGAGGGAGGAGGAAGAGGAAGAGGAAAAGGTGAGGAGGCGAGCAGGGCGCGGTGCCAGGGAGCAGCATCCAGGACCTTAATTGTGTGACGGGGGGACGCGCCGGGCCGAGTGTGCCCGAGACAGGCGCGTACACGTGTCCGTGTGTGTGTGTGCGCGTGTGTGTGTGCGTGTGTGCGAGAGTGTGTGCGAGAGAGAGGAGCCTACCATGCGCTTCCCCCAGTGCAGATCGCGGGAGAGCCCAATCACAGGGCGAGCTGGACCGGGCTGTGATCATTTATAATCCTGGACTCCTCCGCTCCGCCACTTGTCAAGATGACGGGTACTTTATTTCTTCTTCTTCTTTATTCAAAAAAAGAGATTCCCCGTTTACTGCCTTTTTCTGTCAAATGGGATTTGCCGGACTGAACCACGTTCGCCGCCCCTCCCTCCCTCCCTCCTCCAGGCCGCGTCGGGGACGGGAAAGCTCCAAGGCTCCCATGCTGTGACCAATCAGTGCATCTACTACTCTTGCCGTGATTTAGGGGTCATCCATGAATAACACTTCACGCTGATGAATGGCTCTTGCCGGCTTTCGGCTCTGATGAGGGGTCTGCCCGCCGCTGATTGCAAACACTAATGAACTTACAGCGCCATTTGAAATTCACGCGCACCTACAAAGTGCGGGGGTACGTGCTTGCCGGGGAGTGGGGGGGGGGTCTGTCCTTTTCTTCTCCCAGTCGCGGGGCGGGGGACGGCGGGGGGGGGGGGAGAGGGACAGGGGGAGAGGGCGGGTAATTGCTTTGGACCAAAGTGGAAACACTTCTCTGTGTAATCAAACCTCTAACCTTCTTAGAAAACTACTTTTCTTGATCTTTCATAGGGTGGGCATTTCAGGTCAGCTGGGTCACCCGAAGAGGTAGGAGTGCAAGACACTGCCTGGAAGATGGATTCCGAGGCAGAAGGGTGTAATTAAGGATTTCCACTCTCGGTAGGCGGCCCGTCCTTTACAAGAGCGTCTGAAAATGACCTGCGCCTTTCCTTCCAGAGTGTCCTCTTGTCCGAAACTGAAAAGCGCAAATGACCTTCGCACGCAGGAAGGGGCTCTGAACACCAAGACTCCTTGCAAGCCCCACCTCGGGGCTGGTGGAGGACAAGTGTCCACCCTCCGGTTGAAGCACCGGAACCTCCCCAACGAGCGCGCACTGGCGGGGCCGCCGGGCGAGGGGGGGGGGATTCGGGAGTCCTCTAAAGGCCCAATACCCCGAATTCTCCGACCCCCCAACCCCATTCTCCCCTCGATTAGCAGCCAAACGCTACCTCTGCCTCGACTTGGTTTGCTGTGGGAGGAAAATAAAAGTTTACTGCTATCCAGGAGACGCTGCCTACTTTCTACTCACTTAAGTTCCCCTCAACATCCTCCTCGTTCCCGACCCCCCAGCCCCAGCTGCCTTGGCGTTTAAGAAGCCCGCCGAGGCAGTTCGAAGTTCCGGCTACTCCGGAGTTTTGGAACGCCCAATCCGCGACCTTCGCGGAGTCGCTATCGGGTTTTTCGCCCCCTGGAACCTGTTCCGCACCCAGCGGCAGCAGGGCTGGGGCGTGCGCGCTGGGGGCGGACCAGCCCACTGGGATCCTCTCCCGGCGCCCTAGCGTCCCGCCCGCCGGTAGTTCTGAATTAGTGCCCCAGGCCTTAAGGGGCCGCTGGCAAACTTGACCTAGGAAGCGTGGCAGAGGAACTAACGAGCTCCTAGCCTTCTCATTCCATCTTCCATTTTTCAACTTCAGAGAAGAGGATTCCAGCGACCTGCACCTAACGGGGACTCGGGCTGGAAGGAAATACACCTGCGTTTATAACTACGTGCAGAACAAGAAACCGACTAAGCACTTGGAAAACAAGAGCAATGCCTCCTAGGATAGCCTGAGGTTTCATGATAGAGTTTCTCCAAAGTTTGAGGGAGAACTGACAAGGAGAGTCCCTGAACTTGAATTAGTGTGCCCAGTCCCACCATCTGAGTTCCCGAAGTTGTTAAATAACCAAACGCAGTCCACCCACTCGTTAAGAAATAAACGGTAATGCATGACCACCACGACCCCACTCCGGGGGCGCCAGTGACGCGAGGAACTACAGGCACATTTATGAGGCAGGAATCTAGAGTCTCCCTGCAGTGGATTAGTCTCTTTCCTGCTTTGCGTGTTTCACAATTGAAAATAATAATAATAATGCAGCGGAAGCGAACGAATGATTATTCCCCTCTCATTCTAGCCATCCTCATTGTCTTAAGAAAACTTTTGAACTGTGGAGGTATACCCCAGATACTACGTGACAGTCACACTAACTACTTAAAATTTGCATCCGTGATCAAAGGGAAACTTGAAGGGTGTTTCATAAATTACCTTTGTGGCCCAGTTCCCAGAAAAACATCTTAAGTGTTCAAAACTTTCCTAAGTATCCATGTAACACTCCCCCTTGCTCTTTTGTATCTTACTATCTAGGAATACACCAAAAAGAGGTAAGACATACTAAAGAGGCCAGAACAGAAGAACTAAATTGCTGGTAGAACAGGCAGGAGGTGGAGTCGGGGGGAGTGGCATGTTTCTTCTTTTCAGCTCTTTTCTCTTTTCAGCCCTCATTATAGCTAAAGCTGGTAATGAGCATAGGAAACAATAGAACTCATAAAATTTAGAAATGGTAATAAATCTTGAAGCTTGTCTCCAGCCCAGCTCCCTGTTACATGATATTCAAAGTTTTTCAGTGTGCGATGTTGAACATTCACACTAATTGTATGCCACACAGACAAAATACTCTAGAACTCATTCATATGGCCCCACGTACCCTATGCCAGGCATCACTGGGGGACAAAGCGCTCTGGGTGTCCTCAACGACTGCGTGCAGATGGCCAAGTCCGAAATGCAGGCAGTTTATGTGTGTTAAGTTTGAGGCTTCGCGGGTTTTTTTTTTTTTTTTTCTTCCCCTCACTAACAAAGTTCCATCATTTGAGGTCCTTAGGAAAAGCTGATGTTGTACAGTGCCAAACTATACCAGACGCTTTCTCCTCCGAATGCATCCTTGGAAAGCAGAGAGGCAGTTCGCTACGTGACCATCAGGCTTTCTGCCTCGCTGAGCTGCTGTCATGGGAGGGCGGGGACGGTGGGTAGATCACGGCGTGCCCTCGGCTGCAATAAAAACTCCAGCGGGAGAGGAAACGCAAGACGCGGCTGTCTGTTTTTGCAAACCTCTGGCCGCTCACAACAAACTCTGCGCGGCGCGGCTGGTGACTTGGCCACGTTAAGGCAGCCGGCGGTGCACAGGATAATGGGACCGAGCTGGCGGCATCGCCCTCCCGTGGGGCCCCCTTGTCACAGTGATACGCAGCTCTCCGGAAAAAAAATGTGGCTGAGCTCCCCTTGCAGCCCCCACCCCCACACCTGGAAATGCATGCCCAGGGGCCCTTGCAAACCTCTCCAGTTTGCTGGGGAGGAAGATAATGGACCGAACCACTTTGGGATTAGGAAGGAACTGACCGTGCCCTCAGGACTGAAAGGCTGAGGGAAAGGGAAAGGCACAGGCTCTTTGCCCTGCTGCGGAGGCTGGGCCCACGGCCCCTGTTCTGCCGGGCTCCATCGATTCCCCTGTTGCGAGGGTCGCTCCCCACTTGCAGGCGATGCCTATCCATTTTGGTCAGCATCACGGGAGCCTTCCCAGGAGGCTGATGTTTTGCGGACTGTCAGTTTTCTCCTCTCGTCCTCAAGGTCCAGCCTGAAGCCACCGGAGAGGCTGGGTGGCAGCTGTTCCCGCCTCCCTCCCGTGAGGCGCAGCCGGCCTCCGCAGCTACTTCCTCCTTTGACAGGCGGGGCTTTCAGGCGTGCAGAAGAGGGGCGCGGGGTCAGGCAGGTAGGGGGCTCTCCAAGGAGGTTCGTGGGCACCGCTCCACTTCACGCGCATTCTTTGGACTTATTACATCAGCTCTAGCAAACTGAGGCCAGAATGGCCTGACTGGAGGGCTCAAATTCGGCTGCAACCTCTCCGGACCAGGAAGGGGGGGAAATGACTGAGGGGCCCACAGTGTAGACGCTTAGACCTTCCCGTTGACCCTTTGAAAAGATCAGGCAAGCCAATAATCTATATACTTCCAAAGGGAGGTTCTGTCTCAACTGAGAACAATGAGCGATGAGCAGTTTAAAACAGACGCTGAAGGGGGGCAGTCAGAAGAGGGTGAGTCCTAAGCACTTGAACGCGCTGGTTAAACAAATCACTTTGCACGTAGCAAACCATTAACCTAGAGCAGTTTCCAGCACTAGAACTTAACTTCTACACAGAAGTCTCTCAAGGAGCGCTAAAGTTATTATCAGGTGTTCCTTGTTTCTTCCCCTGGGAAAATAAGCAACTTATTTCCCTTGGCTGCTAGGTGGAGGGAAACTGTAAAACAAACATTCTAACTTGATCACTGATCAAGTCATAAAATTAAATGACTCTTGGTGATGGGAAATATGCTTTCATAACCTTCATCAAAGCACAAGAGGCCTCTCTCAGTGCACGCGCATTTTGGAACTACCCAGTGAACTGGTGATCAGGGGAATCAAACTTTAAAGGGGACGATGTTTTCCCAGTACATCGGTTTGTGTTCCTCTGCCTCAACAGAGCCTCCACGTGGCTCCCACCTTTGGTGAAAAGGCATCTGTGGAGCCCAACCCAACTGCTGACTTGGTTTTGCTTCCGTCACGTAGAAAACCCAGTTCCCTGAAGGATTTTGAACACGGAAGCATCTTTTCACATGGGGCACTTTCAATTTTGGTTTAAGTCCGCATATGTGTTTAGAACACGCCACATTATTCCTCACTGAAAGATTAAAAAACCTTTATAATTAATAGTTACCATGGAATGCCCTTTAAAATCCATCATATTTTCTATAGACAGCTTTTTAATAAGCAGTATATATATATATATATATATATATACTATGTATACGATATACAATATATACAGTATATGGTGTATTTAAGTTAGACACTAGCTGCTGGCAAGGTTTATAAATTCAGGACAGAGGACAATTTTGTTAATAATAAGATGCCCTTTATATGTTTCGGGATCCCGTCTAGAAGTTCACTTGCAGATATAGATTAAAAACTTGGCATCATGTGACTACTTTCACTTGCGGATCCACTGAGTGTCTTCTCATTTCCTGGAAGTTTCCTACTCTGTCCTCCCTTTGCCGACTACTGAGTCTCGGATATCCTGTACTCTCAGCCTCTGGAACACCTGTTTATTAGAGCACCCATTAATGATACTTCTTCCCTTGGAAGAGCATCCATAGTATCTTCTGCATGTAATAAAGGATAGCACTATTTTATTATATGAGCCTTTTGCTCTTTAAAACCACAGGGTCCAGCACAAAGGGCTGCCACCCAGAAGATGTTCATTAAGTGGTTGTTGAATGCATGAGTGAATGCATGAATAAAATATTTTCACCCTATTCAGTCATTCTGACTTTTTTTTTAAAGGATAGGTCATAAATAAAATTGACTATGAGAATATACTTATTAAGTACACTTTCCACTTTTCTTTCCACCCATTTTTTAAATGGCGCATCATTTAAAAATTCTAGTTATGATATCCAGCCACATTGATTCACCCCTGAACTTGGTTGACTTCCCAGACACACAGTTTGGAGTAAAGAGAAAAATAATGGGGAAAAGCAAAGAGATAAAATTTTGTGTTCCTCCTTTTCAGTAAGATGTAGCCATATACGGAAATTTGGAAAAATTTATAGTATGCACCTATCAAATGCAGATCCTCTTAAGTATTTTCTATTAAATATGATCTGTGACACCCTCATTGTTTACCGAATTCCTTTGGACTTTCGATGGTCAGATGTGTAGAGCCTGAGATGACTGCTTTTTATTTCTTCAAGACAAGGGTTCAGCTGGTATTGGGGAAACAATCTCTGTTTGTTCCTGTCTGCTCAGGAGGACTGTTTCTAATTGATCTGGCATGGAATTTAGTTGGCGATGTGTACGCAGCAACTGAAGCACAGAGCCTGTATGCTTTGTAAAGTGATAACCATATGGGCCTTATTTGAAACATTTGAGGATTTTCGACATTAACCTGGGTTAAATTGAGCTATAAATTCAACTCAAATGTATACGTCCTGACAAATTCATCATCACTTTGGATAGATCCAATCCGTGCTCCCCTCAGATTAATAAAGACGATGACCGCTTATCACAAATGCGGCGGTTCCTTGTGATAAAGTACTGTAATGTTGTACTTTGCGCTGTTTAAATGCAAATTGCCCATATTAAGCAGACATTTTCTACCGTTATCACTTTCAGGAGAATGGAAGTGTTTAAAAATGATCTCCGGGTAAAGAAAAAGATATATAGTCAAACCGATTTCCTCTTACACAATTTTCAAGTGCACTTCGCTACCATCATGAAGATTTAATTAAGCAAGCTCAGCTACGCTAAAAAGCAAAGCGGCTGGAAGTTACTACTTATGGAAACATATTCGGGACTTATCCAAAATAATTTATTTGCCATTCCTCATTTAGGGATCCGCACAATCACGGGAGGTTCAACACACAACAGAATTCTAGAGCTTCCTTCTCCTGTTTTTGAATATCAAATTTAGAGCTCACACTTTGTTACAGATAATAGCACTGAGTTATGGATGTTGATGGTCCTTCCCTTGCAGCTTTAAATTGCCTTGAAAAAGATACAGTTTCTTTAATTAAAAAAGCTGCACAGAACTAATCCCTCTAGCTGAAAAAAGAAAAGTTTTAAGCAATCTCTTTCTGCTCTGAGAGAGAAAGGCAGACAATACTATAACAGATCAGAAACATAAGCTATAGTGTGCAGCCAGGAGCACAGCAGGAAACTGAATACTGCTCCGACTGTGTCATTTTTTAATCCCCCATCCCAGTTTTCCCCGTCTGACCTCATGCTGAGATGAAGTTATCACAGAAGACAGCTTTACTCTCACCAATGAATCCAACCCTGGATCTGTATTATCCTTAGCAGATCAAAACACCGCTTTCATCAAATAGCATTATCTGCATAAAAGGCATGCAATTGCCCGATAATTTCACCCAAACTATGCTATTCATTTAAAGGACAAGAAGAGAAATGTAATTCATTCCTTTTTGGGGGGTGGCAGAGAAGAAATGAGACCTGGGGGAGAGCAGAGGCTGGAGAAGCTCACTTGCCCCCTTCACTCATGGGAACTTTTCTGTTTTTAACACAAAATCCCAAGAAGGGGTCTGTTTGAAAGTCCCCCTTCTCCTGCACTTTAAGATTAATTGTTGGAGCAATTTGGTGCAGTTTGAGTGACAAAAGTGTAAGTTGTGTAGAAAACTGGCAGTGAGAGATTACAAAGCTTGCTGATGTCATTAGCCATGCTTCCCTGAACCCCAATAAAAACATCATATCCAGTAAAATTGGAGAAGCATAAGAATTAGCTGAACAATTGGATGAAGTTTAACACAACGCTGTGTGGAGAGGGGGGTTCTTACTGGAAGATCTTTCTATGCATTATGAGAAGTTTGAATCCTTAGACTGAGAAGACAAAGACATATTCCACAATTTTGGATTGATATTGCAAAGAATATTTTTAAAATCTTAGGAGTAAAGACTAGCTTTTTTTTTTTATTATTTAGACAATACTTAGCCTCCTTCAGATTTTCCTCCCCATTTTCATGTTTAAACAGTGTTCTCATTTGCATCGTAGATTGTATAAAATGTTATAATGGGCTTCTCTTTAATGGATCCTAACTCCTTATTGAATGACATCAGTTGTTTTGCTCAAGGTATCATGATAGGTTAGAGCAATCAGACAAAACCATTTATGTCAAGTAAATGGAATTACTAAGAAGTACTAAAACTCTGCTGTGGGTGTGGGTGACCTATTAGGTGTATGTTAATATCCTTATAAGATGCATTATTCACTATAATTTTAATGATTTGGCTTGAAAATGTAAATCATCTGCTCAGTCCTTTCTGAATTTACTCTGTAAATTGACCCTGTAAGAAACCCAGCTTAATCCCTACCTTCCATCACCCAGACAACATCTACACACAAAAATGTGTAAGACAAACAATCAGAACTGCTTGAAAAAAAGAACAACATTGAAATGCTTCAAATCAGAGGCTAGGAATACTCCTGGGAATTCATCAGACAGGTAAAGGGGCACGAATTTTCCCTTGAAAGAAAGACACTGGCTCTGCAAGAAATTAATCATGGCACTATTATTTGTCACTATTGGCATTTTAATTACCTGTATGTATTCTCCAAAGCATTTAGGTATAATTAATAAATAGGTATTTTTTTCCACACCAACTTCCTGCAACTACAACCCAATACCGAAGTGCTCCGAGGCTAAAAGTCTAGGTGGATATATGGTCGGCTCAGTAGGAAAGTTTGCACTCATGTTTCCAAAATATAGCTTCGTGACATACAAATTATCTTAAATGTAATGTGATTAAGCATTAAACTATGGCATTTCCTTGAATTTAATGACAGTACTATTTTCACGTCAAACTTGATTACAAGAACCAGCTTTCAGAGGGAACTGTTTAAAATCCCAAATCATTAACAGATCATTTAGGGTTCAGGCTCACAAAACTTCTTGTCTGTGAAATATCAGCTAAAGACATGTAAGTAGAGAGGTGAGTCTCACATTTTTACGTGTGTGTGTGTGTGTGTGTGTGTGTGTGTGTGTGTGTGTGAGACTGATTTCAGAAGTCCCATTTCTGTCTGAAAATTCCAGGAAGGAAAACTGTTTACATCACTGATGCCGCTGCTACTCTCAACATGCCCACTTATGATGCCGTTCATGTTCAGACCCTCTTTTCTCAAAATAGCAAGGCATATCATGGACCATTGTACCCACTTGAAATAGAGATCATGAGACATATGCTTAAGACTTCAGAAAATTTAAATACACACAGGATTTTGATCTTTTGTGTCTTCTTCATTTTCACTCCAAGTCTGTGTTTGACTCAGAACTGATTTCTCTAAGAGACTGAAACTGGATCATTCAGAAATCCAGATTTCACAAGTAAATTAGATTGAACTCACATGAGTCTGTGTCTGGAAGGCTAAGCAATCATCTTCATGTGTTATGAAATTGTTGATTTGTTTGTGTGTTTGTTTTAAAGATGACACCCGAGATAATGTTACTTTCGGAGCACGAGCTTCCCAAATGGGGCACGGAAAGGTATTTCTAGCAACATTTTAGGTATTCTTCCAGCTGAAACTTCAGTGTACTTGGCTTACACTACATTAAGACAGCAAATCCTGGTTTGCTCTGTGGTATGATAAATCGCTAAGAGAGGAGAGTTGTAGATTAAGGCCATGAAATGTCTAAAGGACTCAGATTGGAATAAGCAAGTTCTGACAGGTCATATGATCTGAGCTTTCGTCCCTCTGAGGAAGACTTAGCTCTGGGTTTTGTTTGGTTTAGGGAAAAATGTAAGAAGCCAGGTATTTCTCAAGCAGACTTGGAGAAGAGTCCGGGCTGGCCATTGGATGGCCATGTTTACCTAACATGGTTTCTCTGTTTACCTAACACTTTTTTCCTAGCCCTTGCCTCCAAATCCACCAGTTTTAATCCACAAAATCTATGAAAGGCCAGGATGTACCTTCCCCTCTTTTATCCTTGGATAAGATATCTAGGAGGGGGGAAAAAAAGTAGGCCATGAGAAGATTATGAGCTAAGAGTCTATAAAGAGGGAGGAAATTGGCAGAGAGAGAATCTGAGTTAGGGGAGAAAGAAGGGAGAACCAGCTTAAGCTGAAGATAAACCACAAGGATGCTGAAAGGAAGAGAGAGTGTGTGTGAGATTCGTAGGTTAGAGTCCCGGTTTAATGGAGTTCTGCATTCACCTCTGGTCTATTTACACTGATGAGTGAATCCTGGAAACTTGCTGCAAGAGTTTATAGTGTTACTCAGGAGCTACATTTAAATCAGGCCATGGTATGAGTAATCTTTATTTTCAAACTTATTAGAAATCAACCTTTATTATACTCTGAAGTAGGTTTTGATAATAAAGAGGTTCTATATTAAAATGTGAAGATTATCTTGATAATAAACAGGGTGACAAAATCTACGGTAGCCCTAGAGCAACAGTGTTCTAACTGCGACCTTGAGACCACCTGTATGAGAATCAGCTGGGTGTTGTTAATAACATGTACATTCGTGGGTCCTACCTCAGCTCTACGGAATCAGAACCTCTAAAGATGCAACCATTAAATTAGCAATTTTAACAAGGCTTCCAGAGTAGTCCTATTTGCAGGGAGGTTTGAGAAGTATTGCCCTGGGCTCAATATTTTGCATAAAGCAAATAGATATTTCAGTTTTTATCATGAGCCTATTAAAGAGAGGTTGTTGCAAATAAACGTAGTTGAATTATTTTCAAAAGTGACACATTTCCATTTAAGGAAGAAACTGAAATTCACAATACTAAGAGGGTGAGAATATCTGTCTGAAGAAATTCCAGCTGAAAATTCAGTGACACTTCAAAATTAGATCTTGAATCATTCTTTCTCAGAGTAGTAAAATCAATAAGTTGTAAATTCAAATAGAATTTTCAATTCTCTTCTGTAGTTGGATTATTGGGTACAACTTTTTGCTGACTATATTGTTCAATAGCATATGTATGAGACCAAACATATAGATTTTGACTGAAACTTTAAATATGTATTAGTTCTATTTATTACTGGAAATTAAACACTTCTTTGTGTGAGATGGTATAGGAACTGACTCAACATGTGTAGCTTTCAACAGAAATTTAAAATATAAATATAAATATATACACACACACACACACATATGTGTATACATACAATTATATGTACATACACAATTTATTTCTTTTAAATTAAGAGCAAGGAGAACAATGTCACCCAGATGGCAACACGGGTTGTTCCTGACGTCACTCTCCCTCACAAGAAGAACAACTAACAACTACTCTAGAACAACACATCACTGAGTAAATTCTAGAACATGGAGGCAGGGATGTAAGGCTAAGCTCATCAATAAGCATCAATAAGCATGACCAGAGGATCCAAGAAACCATGGAGCCCATTCTTCAGCCTCATTTGGGTAGGGAACTAAGATAGTAGTCCTATTCAACTCTTCTCAGTTGGTGGCACACCACCCCCATCCTCAGAGCTCCAACAGTTCCTTGGCCCAAAATAGACCATAACCGCAGGCCCCACTGGCCCAAGGATATTGCACGTAGACACAACTAGAATCCAAAATGAGGCTGACTGGTGAAGGACTGTTCCTATCAAAGAAAAGCTGTAAATCTGGAAGAGGAGCCCCATTACTCAAATGTGCACATAACCAGTGTAAGGAATCCAATATCATGAAAATCAGGTAAACATGACACTACCAAAGGAAGCTAATAAAGCTCCAAAAATTGACCCTAAAGTAATGGAAATCTATTCAGAATAATCCTCCCAAAGAAATTGAATGCATTACAAGAAAATACAGAGAAACAATTGAATGAAATTAGGAAAACAATGCATAAACAAAATGAGAAGTTCAACAAGGAAATAGCAACCATCCAAAGCGCATACACACACACACACACACACACACACACACACATACACACAGAGGAATCCTAAAGTTGAAAAATATAATAACTGAGCTGAGAAATTCAACAGTAAGTTTTAAAGGTAGACTCAACCATGCAGAAGGATTACTGACCTGGAGCGTAAGGCATTAGAAATTACCCAATCAGAGGAGCAAAAATAGAAAAGAATGAAAAAGAGTGAAGAAAGCCTATGGATTACAGGACACAATGAAAAGGAACAGTATTCACATGATGGGAATTCCAGAGGAAGAAGAGAAAGGGATAGAAAGCATATTTAAAGCAATAATGGCTGAGAATTTCTTGAACCTAGGGAGAGAAAGGAACATCCAGACCCACGAGGCCCCAAATAGATTGAACCCAAATAGGGCTATACTATTATAGACATATTATATAGACATATTATATATATGTCTTATATATATATAATATATATAATATATAGACATATTATAAATTGTCAAAGGTCAAAGACAAAGAAAGGATTTTAAGAGCAGCAAAAAGAAAGAGAGAAGTTATATACAAAGGAGCCCCCATAAGGCTACTGGTGGATTTCTAAGTAGAAACTTTTCAGCCCAGGAGAGAATGGGATGATATACTTAAGTATTGGAAGAAAGTAACTGTCAACCAAGTATTCTATACCTGGCAAAGCTGTCCTTCCGAAACAAAGGAGGGATAAAGACTTTCCCAAACAAATAAAAGCTGAGGAAGTTCATTATCACTAGGCCTGCCTTACAAGAAATGCTAAAGAGAATTCTTTGGATGGAAGTAAAAATACTTTAACTAACATCATAGAGCCACAAAAAGGTAGTGTAAATCTCCCAGGTATTGATGAATGTATTGTCGTAATAGATTGTGCAATGTAGTAACAGTACATAAATCTCTTACTACTCTAGTTTAAAAGTTAAAAAAAAAAGAATGTAATAAAATAATTATAATTACTATAATCTATTATTAGTTGCATAGTATAAAACAGTAATAACCTAAAATTGTAATAGTAATAACCTAAACTGTGAGGGGGAGAAGTAAAAGTATGAAATTTACAATTTTTGTTGTAGTAAAGTTGTTATCAGTTAAAGTAGGGTATTATAAGTTAAAGATATTTTATGTAAACTTCATGATAACCACAAGGTAAAATCTTGTAGTTATTATACAAAAAAACAAACGAACCACAATAAAAGTCAAAGCTAGATAAGAAATAGGGAACAATGAATCTACAAAACAACCAGAAAACAATTAACAAAATAGCAATAGTAAGTAATTACCCATAAATGAATTAACTTCTCTAATTAAGAGACACAGAATAGCTGAATTGATTAAAAAAAAAGATCCAACAACATGCTATCTACAAGATACTTTAACCTTAAAGACATGTAGACTGACTGTGAAGAAGTGGAAAAATGCACCTCAAGCAAATGGGAACCAAAAAAAAAGCCAGGGTAGCCATACTTACATCTGACAAAATAGACTTTAAACTAAAAATGGTAAAAAGAGACAAAGAAGGTCATTAAATAATGTTTAAAAAACGATATCAAGGAGATATAAGAATTGTAAATATTTACGTGCCCAACATTGGAAGAAGGGGGTCAAAAAGTACAAACTTCCAGTTATAAGATAAATAAGTACTAGGGATGGAATGTACAACATGATGACTATAGCTAACACTGCATTGTGATATACATAGGAAAGTTAAGAGAGTAATTCCTAAGAGTTCTCATCAAGAGGAAAAATATTCCTTTTTTCCTTTTTTTTTCTTTCTGTTGTATCTATATGAGAAGATGAATATTGGCTAAACATATTGTGTTAATCAGTTCATAATATATGCAGATCAAATCAAACCATGCCGTATACCTTAAAGTCACACATTGATATATACATCAGTCAGTTTTCAACGAAACTGGAGGGGATAAATTAAGAGCTTCATTTGGAAGCTATGCATTTAAAGGTTAGCATCCCACATTATTTCTAGGATAGTTTTCAGAAGTATTGCTCACATTAAAAGTCTTTAAGTTTTAATGTATATCATTATTTCTATCCTGCCAACATCACTTCCTTCTCTGAAGGATGTGACTTCTAACGAAGTGCTATTAATATATGAAGAATGTGATGTTGTTTTCCCTTACATTACAAATTTAAAGTCCTTATTGCAGATAGTGGGGAAAACATTAAAAATAAGTCTTTTTATGTTGTCTTTACTATAATTATTGCTAGTATACCTTGTCCTCTTTCTCTTCTGCCTCCTCCTCCTGACCCACTGTGCCCGCATACATTCAGACATTGTGTTGAGCATGTAAGACACATGATTTCACATAATTCCCATAGCAACTTCAAAACTGGTTCCTATTATTCCTCCCATCTTAAAGATGAGAACATTGAATAGTAAGCAACTTTTTCCAATGTAAGTGGAAGAGCCAGGATTAATAAGCTTGATTCCAGACCCCAAACCCTTAATACCGACATACACTTCCTCTTTATCAGAAATAGAAAGAGAATCGGCTCTGATCATAAGTTAGTTTACCTTTTATTTTATTTTATTTTATTTTAAGTAGGCTCCATGCCCAATGTGGAGCTTGAACTCATGACCCTGAGGTCAAGAGCCAGACGCTCAACCAACTGAGCACCCAGGTGCCTGATTTAGTTTACCTTTTATACACATATATAAAATCACATACTGACAGAAATGGAAACCTGAGCTTATGAAAGGTAATTACCTCTTTAAACAAAACTCAACATGACCCTAATGAGAATTTCACAAAGGTGACATCTTTTTGTTGTTTGAGTCTGTTTTTGAGAAAAGTTATTGCACAATGTGAAAAAATTGAACTTGACAAATCCTTAGGCCTTGTTCCACAGCAAGATTATTCATCCTTTCATATTTTATGTGTTGTACAGATTTAAAATAAAATTGCCCCAAATAGAACATTTTTCACAATTCCCCTACCTATTTCTCTAAAAATTACCGCAACCATCAGCACATATTTTAAAATGATGGTTTAAGGCTAAAGTGGCAAAAGATTTCAGTTCCAGGATGATGGTTCTCTCTTCAATAATCTATGCAGGATAGAGTTAAGTCAGTTTTAAGGAGTGGATACAGTTTGGGATGATAAACATTTGTGACTCTGATACGACATTTTCAGGAAGGCTGTTGCTGTTCCAATGGCCTTTAGGTTCCAGAAGTTGATAATCCTCTTTAAAGGACAGAAAGTTAAGCAGAGTGAATTGTAAGCTTGCTGCTCCTTGAAATTACAAATCATTGAAAAACTGTCCATGAGAACACCTTAGGGAGTAAATGTGGATAATAATGGTTTATATGTGGTTGCAAAACAATAATGAACCTGTCTAATCAATTGTTCTGAATAGCAATAGATCACAGTGGAAAGAAAAATACACATCCTTATTGACCCCTTGTGCATTCTGTTAGTTTTTATTCTTGTGAGTTTCAGTTTCCTTTTACATTTAATCATGCAGTAACAGATAACCCCAAAATTGTTACCCATAGCTCTTCCTAATGGCAGAATTTAATGTAAACAACTGAAACTGGAGCAGAAAATAAACCTATTATCTTTGCTTCTTTATGGATATAATATCTCGTGATGGGAAACTTATTTTAGAAAGGACTTAGTAAAAGAACAAACATTAATTGGAAGACAAGTGAACCATGGCCTGATCTTACTCTTTAATTTTGAATATCTTCATAATGGATGCATATTAGTACAGATGAACATATTTTGTTGTGATCTGTAATTACAGATAAACTATTATATGATTGTACTGGGCACATTAGTTTTTTTTTTTTTTTTTATAAAGAGACCCAAGTATGGGTTATAGACAGCTTTTTAAAAAATATTTTATTTATTTATTTGACAGAGAGAGAGAGATCACAAGTAGGCAGAGAGGCAGGCAGAGGGAGAGGGGGAAGCAGGCTCCCTGCTGAGCAGAGAGCCCGATGCGGGGCTCGATCCCAGGATCCTGAGATCATGACCTGAGCTGAAGGCAGAGGCCTAAACCACTGAGCCACCCAGGCACCCCTGGGCACATTAGTTTTACATGGTATGGACATGCTGTATGTTCAGAGTTAAATTGTAGAAAAATAATTCCTCTCTCTGCTCTTCACCCCCTCAACCCCCACCACCTTTAGATTTTATGTTTATGTTAACACATCCATGTAATAGAGAACTAGTGAAAGGGTTAGACTAGTTTATGAAGATGATCATGGCCAAAAATCCACTTGATACACCAACGATCACTATCATCACCAACACACTGAACTGTTTGTCAAATAACAATTTCATTTCATCCTGGGGTTAAATCGACAGCACAAGAAGTAACAAGAAATCCTCTCGCTACCTGCTTATGTCATAAGATATTGCGAGAATCAAATGAAATAGCAATTTTAAGTTTACTAAGTAATTTTTCTTTCATTCAACTCATGTAACAAAAACCAAAATAAAGTATTTTAGTCATAGAGTTCGTATAATAATGTGTGTGAAGTGATGCTACTGTCTTTCAGCTTTGTCTTAAACGTTTATTTAATACCATCTGCGCAGATCTAAAGGTGCAAAACAAAGCACACAGGTTTCATAAACTGGTTCTCTCTTCTTGAAATGATATATTATGTTGGGCTTTCATGCTCATTCCACAACTCCTTTTAATTAGTGATAAAAATGTGCCACCTGAGTGAGTTTAGTGTCTTGGACTAGAGAAGTGCACTCCTCAAAGAGTGGCCTACATAGCATTTCATGATGCCTTAATTTATTACACTATTACTCAAACACCTGGTACGACATTTTGGTGACAGTTAACACTGTATGGATGAGTATTAATCAGTTAGAAAAAGAAATGTGATTTGTACGTATGTGACTCTGATCCATTTAATCTTGCTGGTATTGATCTGCTATGGGTTATATTTTTTATATCAAATTTTGGTGAGAATACCAGTAAAGGAATTTTTTTCATGTTTATTTAAAACACTGCTTTGCACTTTAGCATTTTAATTCAGTTAAATCTTTATCTAGAAGTGCCATCATTTCTTTAATTTTGCTAACTAACTTGTCCCCGAATATAAAAATCTGAATTCCGATTAAATGGTACATTATTTTTATAAATATGATTTCTCATTCCTCTCTCTCTTTTTGAAATATATTTAAGAAAAAAGTTTGTTTGCTTAAACTTAGAAAAACAATACAATCTAATTGCAGTGGTGAACTATTCTGATTATGGTTTTATTTCCTTGAAATATTATGACTAAATTAGAAATTTTACCGTAGGACCAATAGCAGCTAACTCAATATAAATTTGAATATTTGGAGATACCTACAATGCACATGCATATATATCCATGTGTGTGTATCTATCTTTGTGTAAGGATGGATAGATAGATAGATAGATAGATAGATACATGTGTTTATATCTACATTTCTAGAACAATTTTATAGTTAACCTTTGTTTTCAAATAAACTAAGCCAGGCTAGTCTCTTGGCAGCATTTAATCTTTTAAGGAAGATGCTTTAAAAATGCTACAGTTGTGAATCTTTGGGATTTTTCTAATACATATTTGCATGTATAAAGGAATCAATGCAACACAGAAAATTGTCAATCTGATTTATTTGTAGATCTCAATTGTTAAAAGGCTTTTTTTTTTCCAGCAAATATAAATTAAAATACTAACATTTATGTGAGATCCACTCATTGATTACTCTTTTCCAGTCATCTATTCTTTTATACCTACAGTTTTTAATTTCTGGGTTTTTCCTAATGGATGGTATATTACACTCCTTCAAACAAGGTGGTTCTGCTGATGTGTTTGATAATTTCAGTTACTCTATTTTGGAATCTTTTGATCACACACAATATTGCACTTCTTAAATTTTGATTCTTTTTCATTCAAGAAGCAAGAATTATGGTAAATATTTGACAATACAGATTTGTGGGGCTCTAAAAATACTAATGTCCATGTTTGCCTTTTCTTTGTATTACACATTATGGAATATAAGTAGATTTCCACATTTGTAACATAAATGTCCTAAGCTCAGATTATGTATGCTTACTGCTTTGTTTGACTATTTACCTTAGCAACCTTTTTTTCACATGGTATTTATTATGTGAATTCAAAATGACTGATAGTTATATGCTTTGTGGAAAGTCAGCTGTCTGCCACCTGGGACTATAACCCTCATTCTCATCTTTTCCACAAGCTTTGTTGTCACAGATCTTTCTGGGTAACCTCAAATTAAAGCATTTTCCTCCCACGTGACCTGTTGCAATTTTTTGGTAATGTGAATAATTGTGATGACAGAGTTAATTTGTGTATGAAAATATGAGGGAAAAAGTCATTACACTTAATTCAAATTAATTGTTAATTCTGTGAACTGGATAGTAAGAGCTAATGAATTTTATAATGTCAAATCAAAGCTAATTTCTCCAGTTGATCTTACCAGTTCTTCAAGGCTTAAAATAGTGTGAGAGATGAATTGAAAAGTAACAATTACTTGACGTTAAATTTAGAAGAATAGTCGATTCAAGGCATATATATATTTTACATCAAGATTTCCAAATATCTGAAATTTACTAAATAGATTCCTATTGTTATACCACAGGGTAATGTCTCATTTTGGATACACAGAAGGAGAAAAATAAGTTCATGTTGAATTATTCTCATTAAAGAAAACTTGAATCTCAACAGGCAGAAAGAAACAAAGGGATATTTAAAGATGTTGGAAAAGATAAAAGTACATCAAAATGCAAATTTTACTAATGGCTCTTCTGCTAATAGCATAACTATAGTCGGTAACTGAAAAATGTCTACAGAGAAGAAAAACAATAAATAACATTCATTGTAATAGGGAAAAGAATTATCATATAAAATAGGGCTTTTGAGAATTTTTCTACAATTTTATTCAATGGCACTTTTGACCTAAATGAAAAAATAATTAAAGCATTATTAATAATACCACTTGGTAATGTGGACTGATGAACTATATTATAAAACATTACTGTAATACTAAGTAAACCTATAATTCTTCATATTATATATTAATGGTTTCAAGTCACCGTAATATATATATATATAAGCTTAACTTTCTGCTTAAAGCTGCCTGAACTTTCTAAAAACAAATTAATTTTTTTCACCGAGGGCAAATATTCATTTAATAACTTATAGTTGATTTATTTATTATACATATCCTACCTACTTTATATTCAATTTTCTTACTATTCAGATTTGGTCACAGTAAGATACACTTTAGCAAAAGAAAACTAAGAAAAGCAAGAGTATTGCAGTGTTTTCTTTTTCCATCCCAAGTTAATATCCTTTTCTGAGTATTCTAGTTTGCATGCTATATAGACTATGTAATATTTAAAACCAAATTTCAAAAGCCCTGCTTACTTGATGACTTCATTTTTGAAAAAGAGTATTTCAGTAAACTTTGTCCTGCTTCTGGAGAACAGAGCTCCTTTTAAAATGCAGCGAATAGTTTCAGCATGATCTTTTCCTTTATGTTTTATTTAAAATGTTAATGGAGTAAATCCACAATTCACATAATTTATTTTGAAACACTTTTGTTCAGAATAATGCATTGTAAGAACAGTGATATACAGGCAAGTTCCCTTAAAGAACATGCATCAATTCAGTTCCCTTTTGAAGCATATTGCAAATGCCCTCTAACAGGGCACAGCAACATTACATAAATCATCTTATATGAAAAATTAACATGACATCAAATATTTATAAATATTAATGTGTATGTTAATATAACCAAAGCCGTAACAAACAATCATAACCTTGCCAAGTTTCCTAGGACAGGCGCCGCTGATAATGATATCCATTATCTCTGGAGGAACGCACAATTATGAAAGTTATACACAGGATGCTATGTTCTTAGCTGCCTTTAAATTTATCCATTAAATGTCTACCTTATATATAATATTAACCCTTTGGGCACACATTCTTAAGAAACAGAAAGGCAGCTCACGTGAGTAAATATTTTTGAAATCGTTTTCATTTAATCATGTACATGGAAAGTCCCTGATTTTTCATGATTATGTGTATCCCTGCAGTATATGGTATCTCCAAATAAATTCAGCTGCATTGATTTCATTAATACGTGTTCATTGCCACATATGCATTTAAATGTACGTATGCTGTGCCTTGTTTGAGAAAGACACCCTTGGTGAAGAGGGATTGGTGATCTGTGGCTCTGAAATGTGGTATGCTAGCTTGACTCTGCCCAGGAAAGCTCTCTTTAGAAGCCTGTGCGTGGAGAATGTGGTGGGAGCGGTGAGTTCTCAGGCCTCCCCTCGCCCAGGGGGGTCAAGTCTATAGGTAGAGTTTTTGATCAGACCTTATGGGTCATGGGCACGGTCAGCCAGGCAGAGTTTTGTTTGGGATTCTTTTTGCAGATTCAACTCTACGGTTAATTTCATCCATGGACATTAAAACAAAGTGATTTCAGAGGAAAGGAAAAAAAAAGCCACCATTTTATCTATGTGCATAAGGTTCAGGCTCAGCCAACTGATTTTCATGGGCAAAGCAAGAAGATTAACTTTATTTTAGGACAAATATACTTTCAGGTTGAATATGTTTTGCTTCCCTGAAAGAGAACTCAGTAAGAAGCCTCCTGAATCCACCTGATTCAGGTGGCCAAGCTAGGACATTCTTCCTTTTAAAGCACCTGCCTTTGATTTCCAGTCTGATTCCTTGATACTACAAATAGACTTTTTTTGTGTGTGGTATTGGACTCTAGAGGGAATCTGCTCGGTGTCCCTTAGGGCGGGATGAGTTTAGCCGTGAGTGTGCTGGAGAAGTACGGAACTGTGTTTTCATTTTGAAGTTTCGTGTGTGGCTCCTGGGTCTGGGGTTGAATTTGGGGTATTTTTACTCAGGATAACAATGCTCACTCAATCTATTTTACTTTCTGAAAAGCTAACTATGGGATGAGTAATGTCTCAAGCGGTCAAAAATGCCACTCAAAATTATCTTACAATTAGAGATGCATTTTATTGCAAATCTTTAAAAATGTAATTGACTTTAGATGGTATGTGAAGCCCCATACACATTCAGTACTAGTTACTTTAATCAGATTAAATCACTTATTTTTGTCCATTATCCTAAAAATGTAGTTATTTCTTCCATCTTAAAAAAAAATCAAAATAACAACAAAAAGTCCTATCTTGATTCCCCTGCTAGCTGCTGCCTCTTTTTAATTAAATTTAATTAATTAATTAATTAATGCTCTCTCTGTAGGAAAAATCCTTACAGGATTGCCTGTACTTGATGTCTCCAAATCTTCTACTTTCTCTTCCTTAAATGCAATCAAGCTTTCATTCTTGCCATTTCAAGAAACCAATCTAGTCAAGGTGACCAAAAATCTCCACCTTGCTAAATCCCAAGGTCAATTCTCAGTCTTCCTCGTGCTGAGTGCACCTGCAGCATTTCACACGGTGTATCACTTCCCTCTCCTTGATAGATTTTCCTCTTTTAGGATACCATATTCTCATGATTTTTTCCTACTTCCCATACCAGTCCACTTCAGGCTTCCTCACTAATTCTTATCCCCAAACTTTTAATCTTGGGAGTATCCCAGGGCCCAGTCCTCCTTCCTCTTTCTTTATCTCTCTACACTCGCATCCATGGGAACTCTCCAGTCTGAAGGCTTTAGTACCATTGATATCCTGACATGTTCCATGTGGATATTTCTAGTCCAGATCTCTCTCTCTCTCTCTCTCTACTTCCCTCCCCTGCCTCTTTAAATTCAGATTCATAGATGCAATCATCTACTCAACATTTTTACTTGGTTGCCTAAATAGGTAATTTCAAATAAATATGTGCAAAACAGAACTCCTGAACTATAAAATCTACTTCTGCAGTCTTTCCCAGCTCAGCCAATGGCACTGCCAACACTTTCAATGACTCTAGTGCAAACCTTTGGTGGTCAAATTGGATTCCTCTCCCTCTCTCTCTCCCCCCTACTCCTCTTCCTCTTGCTCCTCCTCCTCTAGCCTATAAGGAAATAATTTGTAGCTCTACCTTAAAAACAGATTCAGGTTTTGATCTATTCTATACTTCCCTTGTTACCCCGAGCTACAATAATCTGTTGCCTGTTATTAAAACAGCCTCGTAACTGTTCTTTTGTATCTACACTTGCCCTTTTACTGTCAATTCTCAACCCAGCAGCCAGAGTAAATCTCTAAAAATATAAGTCAAATAATATGTCTTTGTGCAAAATCCTGTGGATACTTCTAAATGTCACTCAGCACAAAAGCCATATCCCAATAATGACCTTTGAGGACCTGCATGATCTGAACCCCTGTTGCCTCTTTGGTTTCAACTTCTAGAATGTTCCTTCTTTTCCATTCCACTGTGCACATCCTAGTCTTGCTGTTCCTTAAACTCATCAGGCATGCCTGGTACTCTTCGCTTGCTCAGAACCCATTTGACTGATGTCCTCACTTCTTTTTATCACTTTCTTGAAGTCTTTACTTAAATTTTGTTTTCTCAACTAGGCTTCAACTGCCCTATTTAAAGCTGCAAATCACCTTTCCCCTAACCACTGGTACTTTTGATCTCACTTACTCTGCTCTGTTGTATATATTCTTTTAATCACTCTTATTACTTTATAATATTCCAGATAATTTGCCTATTTGTTATATATGTATATACATGTATATACCACACATCGTATGCATTTGTTTATTTATTTATTTTTTTTAGGTCACCTCCACAAGAATGTAAGGACAATGAGGAGAGAGATCTTTGTTATCTTCACAGGAGTATCCTAAACGTCCAGAATGGAGACTGGCACAGAGCAGGTACACAATACATATTTGTTGAATGAACTGATTATTATCATAGGATCTACTGATTCAACACAATCCCAATCAAAATCCCAGCAAGTGATTTGTGGATATTGACAAACTGATCCTAAAGTTTATGTGAAAAGACAAAAGACCCAGAATAATCAACACAATATTGAAGGAGAATAAACACACTTGGAGGACTGACCCTATCCAACTTCAAGATTTATTATAAAGCAACAGTAATCAAGACAGTGTGGTCTTAAAATGGAGAAATAGATCGATGGGAACAGAATACAAAGTTAGAAATCCATGTAAATGTAATTATCTGGTCTTCAACAAAGGAGCAAAGGCAGTAAAATAGAGCAAAAGTAGTCTTTTCACCAAATGGTGCTTGGACAACTAAACATTCACATGCAAAAAGATGAATCTACATACAGTCCTATACCTTTCACAAAAATGGACTCAAAATGGATATAGACCTAAATGTAAAACACAGAACTACAGAAGTCCTAAAAGATAACATAGTAGAAACCCAAATGACCTTGCATATAAAAGTGGTGACTTTTTAGATACAACACCAAAAACATGGTCCATGAATAAAATAATTAATAAGCCAAACTTCATTAAAATGAAAAAAGAAACTTGGTGCTCTGTGAAAGACAACATCAAGCAAATGAGGAGTCTAGACACAGACTGGGAGAAAACATTTGCAAAAGACAAGTCTGATAAAAGACTGTTATCCAAAACATAGGAAGAACTCCTAAAACTCAACAATAAGAGAATAAATAACCAAATTCAAAACTGGGCAAAACACCTGAAAAGACACCTCACCAAAGATGTACAGATGGCAAGTTAAACATATGAAATGATGGTCTACATCATATATCTTTAGAGAATTTCAGGGGCGTCCGGGTGGCTCAGTTGGTTGAGTGACTTGATTTAGGCTTAGGTCATGATCTCTGTGCTCAGTGGAGAGGCTGCTTGACCCTCTCCCTTTCCTTCCTCCTCCCCCCACTTGCTCACACACACTCTCTCTCAAATAAATAAGTCTTAAAAAAAGAAAAAAGAAAAAAAAAAGAAAATTGCACATTAAAACAACAGTGATATACCACTACATATCTATGAGAATGGCTAAAATCTAAAACACTGACAATACCAAATGCTGGTGAGGATGTGGAACAACAGGAAATTTCATTTATCTCATTCTCATTATGATTAATTTTACTTAATAAAAATATATATTATTTATGCATCAATTATACGCTATACATGTGGACATTTATTTACAGGTATATCCTTCTTACCGAGAATCACTTATTTTATATATGCTTATATCATATAAACAATCTTTAGTGTCACCTTATTGCAATTTTCCTTCTGTCAATCCCACCCCAAATTTACACTGAATTTCATATACGGAATTCAATGCTACAGCCATTTGAACTATGATCAAGGGAAAAAGAAAGGAAAGAGTGGGGGAAGGAAGTGGAAGGAATTGTTTTAACTGGTTCAAAAGTTCCCAGGCTAAGTTCTATGCATTTTACTCACAAGAACTTTTAAAGTTCTTTTTCAGCAACTGCTTTAACTTTGCATATATTTTTAATAAACTTGGTTATATGGGCTTGAAAGGCGTAGTGGTTTAGATACAGAAAATTAGAGTCTACCTACAGGCATTGAAAAGAAGAACGCTGACCAAAAACAATATTAAAGGAGACAGTTCAAAAAAGCTTGTTGTCTGACTTTAGGTAATATAAAGGGCAATCATCTGGACATTCTTCAGTATCTCACAAGAGTGCCAATGTGCAATATTTATAATGATGGCACTGCATTCCCAGGAAAAGGTTACATTATGTATATATCTCAGTAAATTCTGGTTAGGAAATTTGGAAACAGTTCATTTAGAGAAATCCCCATCAAAATGGTTAAAAGTAGCCAGAGTGAATCACTTCTTGATGTCTTCAGAGTGCAAAAATTTAACTTTCACTCATTCTCTCCTTTTCCTACACCATGTCTCCCTCTATGTCTCTCTCCCTCCTTCCTCTTCTATGCACTCTCTCTCTCTCTCTCTCTCTCACACACACACACACACATCCCCCCCAAACATTTTATTTTATTTATAATACTTATTTGATGTTTGACTTGTTTCAGACTAATTTTGCTAGCATGGTGGGCTTATATTTAAGAAAATACAAATTTAGTAACATTTTACTTCCTTGAAAGTAATCTCATTCTTATTTGTATATCAAAAGATACCTTGGTGTATATTCATTATTTATTTAAGTCCAGTCAACTCTCAATTATCTCTGGTAATAGAGAGTAAAGACAGAATGAACGGATGGAGTCTATTCCTAGTCCCAAAACACAACTTTCAATCTCTTCTCTATGAGTTCCTTACAAGACAACAATACTTCCCTTTCCCCTTCTTTGTAGACTCATTTCAATTGTAGAATGACCTTAAGAAAAACAACCCAAGAGAGAAAAAGAAGCAAAGTACAAGATGATCTTAAATCTTTTTCTAAAATGAAGATAACAAATGAAATCTCTAATGATTTATCAAAGAAAACAGGGATGATTTTTCAAATAGTGTCTCTGGAAGTGTGGGTCACTTCTAGATAAAAGTTGATTGCTCTTTATTAAACTCTGCCAACTATTTTGCAAATCATAAAATCATTTTAAAAGCCAGCTTCTCATAAGATAAGCTAAATGTGCCTTAACCTTGAGAATAGCAGTTAAATTTTAAAATGTGAATACCATTACACATTTTATGATCAGCAGATGAAGACAAGCAAGTCTCTATTTAATAACATTGTTAAAATAGAATTAACAAAGTCTTACAAACATGTTATCTGGACCGTCAGTATTAGAACAGGCTTCCAAACCTTTCCTTAACTAGCAATAATATTGGCCTTTTTACTAAGTGTGAACAGCATTTATCCAACGAGGAATCGATATCGAGCTGAAACTCCAAGGTCTTAACAGCTAATCCTAAAAAACATCACTCAGTGGAGATTCTGGGATGGTGATTAACATAAAAGCAAAAAAGAAATGATTGTGTAAAACAGATGTGCTCAAATTTGTATACAGTTTTTATATTTGATAATTATTGAACGCTGAGGAAAATGGGAACCAGAACTAGCTTCCCTTCAAAAAAAATTTCATTAAATAAGGAGTAAGATAAAATCCTTTCAGACACATAGAAAAGTACACTATAATTTAACACCTATTGTGCTGTGGGATGTCAATAGCCATTGATTATTTTCTTTGTGAAGACCCAATGAAATCCTATAAACTAGCGTTAACTTTGATGCTACAATGGGTCAGAATATTTTAAAACACTGTTATTGACGGTGAATTTTTTTTTATTATTATTCATCTGAAGAACATAGTCAGATGAGTACCATGTGCAAAACTGTGTTACCCATCAGGTGGTAAAGCTGGGGAAGGGGGGCTAAGTCTGTGAATGTGCTTTAAGAAACTCCCAAAGAGAGGGTAAGGCAGCTCCCCTGGGTAAAGAATTCAAACTCTATCAATGGTCATGTCAATAGAAAGTCAAATATTTAAAAGAAAGTAGAAAAATGTAGTTATTTTATTGATGTAAAATTGAAGAAAGGAAAAGAGGTATGGCATTGTATATCATGGATAGAATTTTTCTAGCTTTATGGATAGAACTTTTTAAACTGAGAAACTATGTTATTTGTGACCCAGCCTAGGGTCTATGTGGTCTGGGATGATGAATTAAATGTTAATTCTATTTACACAGAGTGTTAATTGGTCTTTCCTCTATTACCGTACCTCCTTGAAGCTGTCAGTTATAGCAAAGTGAACTTGGATCTTCTGACCTATCCTGAATTCTGCCAAGACATCTTCCATCAGGGACTCTTCCAAACTCATTCTATAAGCCACCATTACCTTGATACCAAAGCCAGCTAAGGACACTATAAGTAAAGAAACCTACAGGCCCTGATGAATATAGATGCAAAAATTCTCAACAAAACGTTCCTAAATTCAACAACACATTAAAAGAACCACACACCATGACTATACCTGACATGCAGGCATGGTTCAACATACACAAATCAATAAATGTGATACGTCACATTAACAGAATGAAAGATTAAAACTATACAAAACATTGGACAAAATTCAACATTATTTCGTGATTAAAAACTCTCAACAAATTGGGTGTAGAAGGAACACACCTCAACATAACATAAGCCATATATGACAAGCTAACATCACACTCAATGGTCCCCTAAGATCGGGAAAAAAACACAAGGATGTTCACTCTTACCATTCCTATTCAACATAGTACTGGAAGTTGTAGCCAGAGAAATCGGTTAATAAAAAGAAATAAATCATCCAGATTGGAAAGGAAGAAATAAAATCATCTCTGTTTGCAGATGAACTGATTTTATACCTAGAAAACCCTAAAGACTGCCAAAAAAGTGTTCGAATTCATAAGCCAATTCAGGAAAGTAGCATGATACAAAATCAATGTACAAATATTAGTTGCATTTCTATATACTAACAACATACTATCTGAAAAAAATAATTATATTCCCCATAGCATCAAAAACAGTAAAATGCTTATGAATAAACTTAATCAAGAGGGGAAATTCTGTACACTAAAAATGATGACATTGATGAAAGAAATGGAAGAAGATGCAAATAAATGGAAACCTATCCCAAGTTCATGGGGTGGAAGAATTAGCACTTTTAAAATATCCATACTAGCCAAGCCATCTATAGATTCAATGTAAGCCCTATCAAAATTCTAATGACATTTCTTATAGAAATTTAAAAAAAAATCCTAAAATTTATACGGAACCACAAAAGACCCTGGATAGCCGAAGCGGTCTTGAAAATGAAAAAGAAGTTAGCAGCATCACACTTCCTGATTTCAAACTATACTACAAAGTTATAGTGAGCAAAACAGTACAATACTGGCATAAAATAGACAAATAGACCAATGAAACAGGATCAGGAGCCCAGAAGTAAACCCATATGTATACGGTCAACTAATAATGAAGCCAAGAATACTCAATGGGGAAAAGATAGTTCTTCATGAATAGTGTTGCAAGACTGGAACTCTTTCAAACAATACCACAAAGCTATAGTGAATAAAACAGTACAGTATACAGTGCTGGCATAAAATAGACAAATAGACCAATGAAACAGGATCAGGAGCCCAGGAATTAACCCAAATGTATACTGTCAACTAATAATTGACAAGGAAGCCAAGAATACTCAATGAGAAAAAGATAGTTCTTCTTAAATGGTGTCACAGAGCTGGAAATCCATATGGAGAAGAATGATAGGAAAAAAAAAAAACAAAAACAACTTAGGGAAAAAGGTCCTTGACATTGGTGTTGGCAAAGATTTTTAGATATGATATCAGAAGGACAAGTAACGAAAACAAAAATAAGTAAGTGGAACTACTTCAAACTGCAAACTTATTCACAGCTCAAGAAATAATCAACAACAACAACAACAAGAACAATAAAGTAACCTACAGAATGGGAGGAGATATCTACATCGCCTTGTTCGTTGTAGCATTATTTACAGTAGCAAGATATGGAAGCAATCTTTGCCTGTCAATGGATGAATAAGTAAAGAAACTATGGTGTGTATATATGTGAATACGATTATTATTCAGCCAAAGAAAAGAAGGAAATCTTGCTATTTGCAAAAACGGGGATGGACTTTGTGGGCATTAGGCCAAGTGAATTAAGTCAGACAGAGAAATACAAATACCGTATCATCTCACTTACATGTGAAATCTTGAAAAAACTGAATTCATAGAAACAGAGTGTAGATTGGTGGTTGCCAGGGGCAATGGGTGGGGGTCGAGGGGAAATGAATGATGATGATCTAAGGACACAAATGCCTAGTTACAAGATGAATAAGTTCTAGGGATGCAGTATATATCATGGTAATTATAGTTACTAACATTATGTACTTGAAAGTTGCTAAGCAAATGGATTTGGAAAGTTCTCCCTGCACAAAAGACTTATTGCTATGTGAGATGATGGATATGTCAATTAATCTCACTGTGGTCATCATTTTGTAATATTTATGTATATCATATCATGCTATACACCTTAAAATTACACAATGTTATATGTCAATTATATCTCAAGAAAGCTGAAAACAAACAAACAGAAGACTTTCCATTAAGAAAAGAAAACAAATCCATTGCAGCCTCCTTGAAATGGGGAAACTGGCTTCAGGGAATGGTAGCAGAATTCCGAAGACACGTTAGGAAAAAGCTTCTTTGTCATATATCCATAGAAGCATAGCTATTTGAGGGGGTCAACATTTGTCTCAAAACATATTATCATTCTATCACACAGGCATCTGTAAATACTTTCTCTCTGTTCTTGAACATGAACATCCTTATTCAATTGAGCAGATGCCATTTAAAAAGGTGTTCTGCACTTGGCTTTCAAAAATCTGGCCATTCTAGACGAAAAGGCACCAGAGGAGTTCTTATGACTTATCATGTCTATGATCCATGAATTAAAAGGCCTTGATGAGTGAGACCATTATGGTTTATTGCTTCTGGGAGCCGAGCACTACAGAGTGTGTGGAGAGAAGCTGGCATTACGGCCTGAACAATAAAAATCCCTAAATGCTGATTTACCTGTCAGACTAAATTGGCTCTGAAAGAATGCTAATTAAAAAAAAAAAAAAAAGAAAACTTGTAAATATAGACTTAGAGTCCTTTTATTCCAAAAATTTCAATGAAAATCTATATAACTTTCCTATGAAACTATGAGGAAAATTGTACATAACCATTTGCATTCCATTATTGGTTGACATATTTTAGATCATGAAAAGTTGAGAATGCCTACAAAAAATTACATGGAAGAATGCAATATGCTAACAATATCACTTTCACATCTTAGCTGGTTAAAGGGCCCGGAAAGTGTATGTTTTCACAAAAATCATAGTCTGAATTGCTTACTCGAAATAAGTTAGAATGGTCTTAGAGTTGCTCTAGTTTGGATCATCTGTCCGGTCCTTAGATTCAGCCCTGTCTCTCCAGGCAAGCCAAAATCTAAATTAGGCCAAATTGCTGGTGTCTGTTCAATCTTTTCACATCTTTAGCAAATTCCGCTATTTTCGTTTGAAAGCACATCAGGCGTCATACTAACATCACATATGGGAAGATTTTTCTTCTTACCATTAATCTCCCTGCCAAAATTGAAAACCCTATTCCTTAATTCTGGATTAGGCTTTGTAGATCCTAGAAGAGCTGCTCAAATTATCTGTCTTCTTGAACAGGGATCAGCAAATTTTTTCTCTAAAGGGCCCGATAGTAAATCGCTTTTGTCTTTGCAGGCTATAGAATCTCTATAGTAACTAGTCAACTCTGCCGTGGGAGCACGAGAACCATCCTAGATGACATATAATTGAGGGAACATAGCTGTAGTCCAACGAAATTACACTCATGGTCACCAAAAGTTGAATTTCATATAATTTTTACATGTCACAAAATATTTTTTTTTTTTACCTCTACCATTTCAAAAATGTAAAATCTCTTCTTCTCTCAGGGACTTTACACTGGATTTGGTCCATGGGTGATCGTTTGCCAACCCCTATTCTTGAAGATGCAATTACAATGAGTTCCAAGCCTTATCTACTCATGTTATTTGAGGGGAAAGGGTTATTAATGGTAATTCAGCTTCCTTTGTAAATCATCAACACATTGTATAGGGCACTTTCTGTAACAAGATCTTGAGGACAAAGGGGAAATTGAAAATCTGACCCCAGTATTGTGTCCCGACTTCCCGTCACATAACCAAGCATCTGAGAGGAGCAGATGAAGACCTGTCCTAGGCTACATTACTGGAGACACACCAGGGAAGCAAGTGTATCTCTTTTCACCTTGTCTATACGCTGAAATGCACTAATTTCCTTATCAGTTCTTTTTTCCCAAATTCTAATTAATTACAGTTGCTTTCATAGTGTGTGAGTTTAAGTTTAGTATTTTTTAATGTTATGTTAGTCACCATACAGTATATCATTAGTTTTTGATGTAGAGTACCATGATTCATTGTTTGCATATAACACTCAGTGCTCCATGCAATCCGTGCCCTCCTTAATACCCACCACCGGCTCACCCATCCCTCCACGCCCCTTGCCTCTAAAACCCTCAATTTGTTTCCCAGAGTCCATAGTCTCTCATGGTTTGTCTCCCCCTCTGATTTCGCCCCTTTAGTTTTCCCTTCCTCCTCCTAATGTCCTCCATGTTATTCCTTATGTTCCACAAATTAGTGAAACCATACCATAAGTTTAATATTTTTTTTCCTGTTGTAGCAAGAATGTATCAGTACCTGAAGCTATTTGTCTACGTTGTCCAAACCTCACTGATTCTACATAAATTATAACATAATCACTATATATGCAACAATCTGATACGAAATACTTCCTTGTCAAAATGTTGGTAAAATCATCCAAAATTCCATTTACTAAATGGGTATTTTATAGAACTGGGGCCTAATATATTGGGGTCTAATATATTGGGGCCTAATGTATCAATTAACTTCAGATTCTAAAGCTACTATGATAGGCATGCTAATGAAATACTACTATGAGAAATCTTAGCAGACAATAAAATACTTTAGGTATAATAAATTGAATTAAATATGACCATTAATATGCTTCTTTGATGAGAAATTCTCTATTTCATGATGCTAATATGAAAACAAAGTGAGAATATTCCTTAGTTAAAATGATTAATAACGACAGTCCCTAGGCTGCTTAATAAAAAACACATCAACAGAAAGACTTCAGAGGTTTTATTTTGAGTTATACAAGTAGTTATAATTTCCATCCCACAACCTCTTGCTTTTGTCTTTAATCCCTTTTGAATAGCAATTGGCCAATATGTTTGGAATTATTTGCTTCTGTGGTCTACCCATCCCTCCCTATATTAGCCTACAAGCTGTTGGATGGGAGGGCATCTGTCTTACTCATTTCATACTCCCAGGACTGAGAAAAATGCCTACACTGGTGAAATGCTTAATGCGTGTTTGTGGAATGAGTGAACTGCATTATCTTGCGAGTACCCTTGTTTGGATGAATCACAAGACCCGCTTCTATTTCTTGATTCTACCTTTTGATAGAAGAAACAGTGATCCTGATTCAGTTGTTCTGGCCTAAAAGCTTCCATGAAACAAAGGGCAAACTCCCTCTATCTCAGATTCCCTCATGAGAGTCTTACCATCAAAACTTCATAATACCGGTGTGTTAAAGAGTCTAAATGTGAATTGCCGCAACCGTAGATGTTTTTGCAGCAGGTAAGAAATTTCCTATAACTTCTGACCAGCCTGCGGGTTAAGAGCAAGAGGTGGAAGGCAGAGGGTGCCCATTGCAGCTCTGCACGTGCTGAGACCGGAAACTTTCCTCTAAGCTGCCAGGCCTTAAGAGAGTCAAGCAATTGGAGGGGTTAATGCACGGAATCGAAAGCTAGGTCACTTGTTTTCCTCGTACTATATATGAGGTGCTTCTCTGATGGTGATAAAGTACAGAAAATGTCAAAACAAATGCCAAGTGACTTCAATAACTTTGATTTATGCTCCTTGAAAATGCTAAGCATTTCCTTGTAATGCACTTACCTATCTAAAAAATGGGTAAAGTAACGATTGAATTATTCTAAGGGCTGCACAACTATTTGGAAATAAGTCCTTTAGTTACGCAGTGACTCCCACTGAACCTGTCTCTTGAAGTTAAGCATCATAAGGAGAATATCTAAGCCTACTCAGTAAATCAAGAAACTTCCTATCAGATTTTCTTCAACTCATTCAGAAAATGTCATTAACAGAAAAAAGAAAAAAGGAAAAGATAATACTGTGATTTTGCTGACTTCCCCAGATGCGCTTATCCGTCATTGAAATAACAAGCTGTGTGGCTCCAAAGGGACAATGTTTCTATTTCTTGTTCAGTGAGGAAAGGACCCTACAAGTAGAATGTATTTCAGATGACTACAAACTAGATGGAGAGGGTCAACAGTTTGAGGTGAGCTGAGAAGTGAGGTTTGAGTCCCTGCTCCGCACCAGCAAACCTCAGCTTAACCCTCGTGGCTACATTGTAGCAGGGTCCTTGGGCTGACTCTGTTTTCACGCTGGGATTTCGCCTCACCCTTGTTGCCCCCATCATCTGGACTACGGTTCTGGTTTCCTTTCTGCACACAGTAAGCCAACTCTGACAGTTTTCCACAGCTGATACTACAACCAGCAAACTTTTAGAAAGCCCTTATTATGCGCCAAGCTTCAAAGGTGCAGAGATCTGGATCTGATATTTGATATTTTTATTAAATAATCCTGAAAACTCTAAAAAACCTCTTTTAGGTCTTGGCTCATGGGTTGGCACCACACAGAAGAAACAAAATCTGAGCAAACCTCTCACCAGCCTCAAGCGAAAGGTTCAGCTACTGGAACTTTATTTTAGATATCCAGGGAGCTTTTTCCAAAGTCAAAAAAGTCTGACTCCAGAGGGAAAGTGGAAGTTACTTTTTGAGAGTGTTTTGCAAAGGAGGTGGGGCGTATGCAGTAAAGAGGATAGCCTTGTCCTAGAGGAAGTTTGTCTTTTGCCCTGAAGACGATCTTTGTTTGCCTGGGGACCTTGGGCTGGCAGATAGTAACAATGGGATTTAGCTGGGAGCTGACTACACCTTAGGGCAGCCAGAAGGACCACCTAGGAGACTTAAGATGAGAGTTTTGGGTCAAGAGACGCGGACAATGAACCTTGGAACGCTGAAAAAATTAAATTAAAAAGAAAAAAAAAAAAGAGACGTGGAGACTGGGATCAACCATGTGGGGTAATCAATCCTACCTACACAATGGAGCTCCAATACAAACGTTGGACAATGAGGCTTGGTGACTTTCCTTGGTTGGCAGGACCCATGTGAACCATCACACGTCAATCCCGGGGAGTCCTGGCTCTGTGCAGAGAGGACCGTGAAAGCACCTTGCTTGGTACTTGCTCAGCCTCTGCCCTATGCACTCTTCCCTTGGCTGATTTTAATCTCTGTCCTTTCTCTGTAATGAACCATAACTGGGTTTTTGCTACTGTTAAGTATAAAAGTTTCCAGTGGGTTCTGTGAGTACTGCTAGGGAATTACCAAAAGTGACAGTGGTTTTGGGAACCCCCTGAACAGATAACTGGTGTCAGAAGTGAGAGTAGCCTGTGTTCAGCGTTCCCTTTAACCTTCCCGGTTGATCAAAACTCTTCCCAATGGACCCAGATTCAACCCCCAGGATCGGAAGTCCCTGGGGCGACTGTTTAAAATGCAGCTTCCAGTTGCTACTTAAACCTCCTGAATCAGAAGGGGGTTGGTCGGGGACCTGCATTATTGGCAAGTTTTCCAGGTGCTCTCTGCAGCTGAGTACCACTGTTCTAGAGAATGAGGACCCAACCTTAGAAGAAATTACTGACCCACTCCAACGAAGATGCCAGAAAATCCTGGGAAGAAGGACTCCCAGCATCTTCACCTGTTCAGTTTCCTGGGTCATGTCAGCGCTTGGAAAATAAATAATCCAACGTATAAAAGAAGAGCTAAAAGGGATGACCCTGGGTGATCTGGTAGAAAGGCTCCAGGCAAGAGTTCATTCCTTTCTCAGTGCTCTGGCTTTTCTCAGAAAAGGGGGACAGTCACTTTCTAGGTCCCAGGAAAGCAGTGACCTCCATGTATAGTGGAGATATTCACTGAGTAAATACAGAAGTAGCTGGACCCTGCTTTCAGGGATCAGACTGAATCACAAACACCTGGTTTCACTGGGGTTTCTGGCTTTCCAGTCTGAGGTCACTTTTCCCACCGGAACACACTGGTTCGGGAAAGAATTTGGGTTCCAGCCGGTAATGTGCAGGCACTGGCTCACAACACGTTTGGGAGCCAATTGTGTGTGTGTATCTTTTGTATATGGTATGTATCTTTTCTCAATCTCCTGTTCAGTGACATCACATGGAAGGTTGACCTTGGTCATGGCGGGAGTATTTACACCATAAAAATGGGCAAATTGTACACAATCAGGCCCCAACCCCACTGGTTATTAAATATTCACGAGCACTTCACCAGTGTAAGCCTGGGCTGGTGCCGAAGGGAGGCAGTGACATTTTCCCATCCTCTTACAGGCATCGGGTGAGAGGGCCCTGATTTACTTTCAAAATCCGGAATCTGACTTCAGAAGAATGCAGAGTGCAGTATCTGCAAACAGAAAGGATGCCTGCCACCATAAAGGTCGTTTGCATATCTGTGTCACTCTGAGAAAGACAGGGCTCATCTTAATTTTATGAGTGACATTACAGAAAACTTGAAAGGGGTCATTTGGATATCAAGTATTATTTGTCACTCAGTATTCTTATAACCATTATTATAATGGGACAGCCATAATCATTTAAAAAGAGCCCTAACAGTCAGGCTCTGATTTCAAAGGGGGGAGTTTTTCTGAAGTTGATTGAAGGGGATTCCTTTCTTTTGGCTTTGCTGTCAGCAGGAAAGAGGCCCTCGTGGAAGAATATGATAAGTGATGGGTAGCCTTGGATGGCAGGTCTTTGAGAGTGGAGTTTTGTCTAATAGTGAAGATGTAAGTGAGCCAAGGGTTGTGTGTTCAGTGGGTGTTCCATTCTATTTCATCATTGGGGCAATTGAATTCAAAACTAATGCTGTCGGATAAATGTACAATTTTTTTTCACTTAATTATGATCTTACAGGTGAAATGAAAGAAAAATTGATTTCTGCCTTTATTCTTACCAGATTTTAGTATCTAAAATATTTATCCAATGCCTCGGGCAATATTAAATGTGTGTCTTACTTGGGTTTACATTTTAAATTCTCTGAAATGAACTCACTAGGCAAATTTATATGACCAGGGACTTTTGAGATGGTGAGCCTACTTCTTACAAATTGTTCAGACTGATAAATGTATTTATAAAAATTTTACAAATATCATCAGTCGAGTCTAATTCTATGTTAGCCTCTCGTCTCTTGTGAAATATTTTTTTGAAGTGTGTCAACTTTTAGACTTGTAAAAGGAGGTTTCTTTTGGAAATTCCTTATTTTTGACTGCGAGAAAACAAAAGTCATAATTTTTCATAAAGCTAATTCACTTTAACACCCTCTCCTTAAATGGCCACTCCTAATAAAGATAACGCCACTGAGAGGATAGGGAACATTTATTGAGCACTTACTGAGTGGGAGATGTTCTCCTAAGGACTTGATGTAGCTTATCTCAGTTAATCCTCCCACTAACCCTCGGAGATAAGCACAATTCTGATCGCAGTTTTCAGATAAGGGGACTTGCAGTTTACAGAGGCTAAGAAACTGGCCAAGGTCAAACAGATTCTGAGAGGCGGAGGCAGGCCCAATCTAGACAGTCTGATAACCCAAGCCTGTGCTCTTAACTCTCTCCCTACTTGGTCTCAGACTTCAGACAGTACGGCACGAGGGAAGATCCCAGAATTGATTCACCACATACCTGGGATTCTGAAACAATTTTAGCTCACTCTGAGGAATTTCTAGGAAGGACCTCCCCTGTATCCTTTGCTAAAATGAGATGAAATTCCTAAAAAGAGCATTTTGAGTCTTGGCCATGATGTTAGATGAGACATTCCAAACACTCCGATAGCAATCTTTGTCTCCTAATCATTGCTAGTGATTGACTGATGGATGGATCAATCGAACAAGTCCCCTTAGCAAATCAATTGCATCGTTCTCATGGAGTTTCCAGTCTCACGAGGACACACAGAAGGACAACTCCCAATACAAGTGGTCTGATTGCCACAGTCAAAACTGGTTTCACCTCTCCAGAGCACCAACAAGCTATAACTCTTCTATTTTAAAAATTTATTCATTAAATATTATGATTATTATGAATAGTATTATTTATGACTTTTATTTTAATGAACTCCTAGAGCTCCTATGCTCTCACTAGCTGAAAGCTCAAAGTTTCCTTCCATAGCCCACTCCCTAGAATTTTCTTAAAGTCTTGGGCACCTGCACCGCTGTGTCCCACTGATGGTTGTGGTTACTTAGTTCATATCTGCCTGTTGAGTGTCAGATATTGTTGCTGAGTATATGGGGCTGTACTAGGATGGCTGGACCCCAAGACACTTTCAGCCTCTGCCCAGGCTCTGTGAGAAATAGCTCCCCCCCAGGAATGCTTGGGCCTTAGAGTTGAGTTCTAGATATACCGGCCAAGTTGCTTCTACTTTTGAGTTTCGCTTTCGGCCACAGTGTATAAAGGGTACATCCATGAACCCAATCCCAACTGCCAGATTCTACCCATGACAGTCTTAACTGTTCAGATTGATGTCTGGCTCCCATAACAAAGGTCTGGAGGCTTGGGCTAAGGTCAGATGGTGGGAGGGCAACATGTCTTGGAGAAGGGCTTAGAGTTTGGGCTTCACTCTATAAGCAGTGCATATAGTCATCGATGATTTGGAGTAGGGGAGCTGTATGAAGAAATGGATGTTTGGATAATTTAAACTGAAGTTGTAAGATCTTGGTTGGGAGCACTGGAATGGAAAGGAAGAGATGGCTTATGATCCTTAATTTCAGACAACTGGTAAACATTTCACCAACCTCTGCAATCATGCACTCAAATCAGACGTTTTTATTGGTGGTCATAGTGACAGAGTCAGGGGAATCTGGGGTCAGAGAAGAGAATTAAAGCCAAGTTATGTGTTAGACTTTTTCACATTACCGGAAACAGAGATGTTCTTAACTTATCCCCAGTTGACTTGGAGTTTATTACATGGAAAGAGAAATAAGATAGAAGACTAACTGTCTGCCATAGTTAACCACTGTAGAACCACTGTAGAATAACTCTTATGGGACAAGGGTAAGAAGTGTTGTGTGCTCCTCTACAATTATGGCGCTTTAGCTCCTCTTGCCTTCTCTTCCACTGGTCCTACTGCTCCCAGGCCATCCTGCCTCTGCTCTGCTCTTTAAGTCAGAGCTTCTGTTTGCTCAAGGATGCCACTGCCTTACTGCTTCTGGATTTTTCTTTAAATTCACCTGTCTATTCTCTAGGCCAGGAGTCACTAAACTTTTTTCTAAAAGGTATAGATTTTAAACTTGGTGGGCCCAATGGTCTCTGTTGCAACCATCCAACTGTCACTGTGGCACAAAAGCAGCCAGAGATAACATGTCAACAGATGGGCACGGCTGTGTACTGATAAAACTTTATTTATAAACAGGGAAATGTGAATTTCATGCATGTGAGGTTTAACACATCGCAAAATATTATCCTTCATATATTTTTTTAATCATTTAACTATGTAAAAACCATTTAAAAAAAATTTTTTTTAAAAGATTTTATTTATTTGAGAGAGAATGAGAGAGAGCATGAAAGGGAGAAGGTCAGAAGAAGAAGCAGACTCCCCGCAGAGCTGGGAGCCCAATGCGGGACTTGACCCCAGGACCCTGGGATCGTGACCTGAGCCGAAGGCAGTTGCTTAACCAACTGAGCCACCCAGGCACCCTGTGAAAACCATTCTTAACTTGTGGCCCAAATACAAACTGATGATGTGTCTGGATATGGCCAGAGAGCTGTCCTTTGTCTATCCTTGCTCTATATCCTTCTCTAATCCACATTCCTATTTAACACATTGGTTTAACTAGTGATCATGTTTAGGGTCTTGGGCTCTGATGTTGAATTGCTTGAGTTTTAATTCCAGATTCTAGCACTTATTTAGCTGTACAAGCTAAAGCAAGTTATTTAAATTTCCTGGCTTCATTTTTTTCTTATGTAAAATGAGGACAGTGTTAGCACTAATTCTATGGGCTGGTGTCAGAACCAATCAAGATACTATGGTATTCAAGTGCTTAGCTCAGTAAGTGGCACAGAGTAAACACCCAGGAGGTATTAGCTGTGGTGCTGGTGACTCTCAGTGCTCTCCAACAGGTACGACCTATGAACTTATGTAATGTAGGCCCAGGAGAGAAAGACCTTTGTCTATGTTGTTCACTGCTCTATTGCATGGTATTAGGAACTTGGGAAGTATAAGTTGAACTGATCTGTACATCCTTAGTTCTAGCAACTGTGAGTAGGGCAGCAGAGACCTATGAAACAAAGCAAAGTAACCTAAATACAAATCGTTCCAGGTTATAGCTCTCTGCGAAGGGGTATGTGGGCAGGCAAATACTCAAGCCATCATGCTGTGTGGTCTATGAGCATGACTAATAGTCATTGATCATCTAATATAACAAGGAAGAGGGAAGAAAACAGTGCAGAAGATGGGGCATAAGGAGGTATGGAAAGGTTAGAGTTGTTGACATTGACTTAAAATTGTGTTAGCAAGAGAAGTGACAGCAAAACAGAAAGCTGCTCTAAGGACTTTTTAAGTTTTAAAATCTTTTCATTGTAAAGCTAAACAGAGACACAGAAAACACACAAATCAATGCACGACCCAATAAATTATTATAAGGTGAACACCACCGAGGTCAAGAAATGGAACACTATCAGTCCCCTAAAAGGCCCTTCCATGTGACCCGTCCCAATTCTAGTACCCTCTCTTCCACCATAAGTCACTATTACCCTGACTTTTATGCTAATCTCTCCCTGGAGCTTTCTTTTCATAGTTTTATCTCTTTCATGTGCATTTCTAGAAATTGTAGCTTAGACTTGCCCATTAAAAAAAAACTGATGTCTTTTAAATCACTTTTAATGTATAGGTTTCTCCTAGCTCCCTTCCATTTTCTTACACTTTATTGAAGAACGTGGGCTGTTTAACTGTAGAGCTTCCCATCGTCTGCATTTTGCTGATTTGATACTCTTGGTGCCATTCAACATGTTCCTCTGTTTTTTGAATTTCCTACAAATTGGCAGCTGAATGCAGAGACTGGATCAGACCCAGGTTGATCCCTCTGGCAAGACTAAAGGTGTCTTTATACACTCTAGTGTTCCTTCTAGTTTAGTCATCATTTCCATAATGATTTTTGGCAAGACTGTATGAGGCACACAATGTCTGGTTCTCTCACTTTCTGTGATCTTAGCAGCCAATGATACTAAATGCCCATGTATACTCATTCATTCATGAAGGCTGCAAAAATAGTGCTATTCTATTATTTTGTTTTCATTTATTAGTTGGAATACTTATATAAATAGATACTTTTCTTCATCTGCTGTTTAGTTACTCAGTGGATTCTTTCATTTATCATTTTTCAAGATAATGAGTTAATTCCTTATCTTCTGAAGAAAACCAATGCTTTTTTTTAAAAAAAAAATGATCACAAACTCATAAATTTAAACAAATCGTATGAGTTTAAGTCTATCGCAATGATTAACATTATTGGAGTTCAATTTGTCCAATCTTTGGCTGGTGGGTCCTCTTTGATGGTCCATGAATCCTTCTGACATGACCTTTGAAGTCTTTGATAGCTTCTTTGCTGCCTCCTATTATAACATATTCCAAGTTTATCTTGTACATTTCTTCCCCCTAGCCATTGGTCCCAGAAATTCTAGATTCTTTCAGTGAGAAGAGATATCAAAGCCACAAGGTGCTCATTGCTATTAAGTTGATCCCTGTTTCTAGTCCTTTTTAGTGCACAAAACTAGGAAATATATACAGATATTTAAAGATAAAATATTTTATGAATTCCTATTTATACCTTAATTCAAACATGAGATTATAGAGCTTGTACTTCACTTCTTTATTATATTAATATCTCTTCTTTTGTAGGTGCCTGTTGATTATACCTTTTTTAATACCTTGAAGTTTAATTCTTAAGGACATTTTGTTAAAATTAGATTTGGTTAAAATTCTGGCAAAATTAGAAAATCCCATAATCATGCACCTGTTTTTATCTCATCACATATACCACAGTCTCAGAATAACAACACATATATCACCACTAATGGGATTATAGAAAATTTAAAAAAAAAAGGTTTTTTTGGCATATGTTCTCCTGATACTCCCCCCACTTTTTAATAGTTGTGTCTACATTGTCAGAGCACATAACCATTATAGTATGTGCTCTCTGCCTTTTAACCCACATTTCCTCTTGCTTTTCCAGGTAAATATATATTTAATGCTTACCACTAGCCCTTAAGTTAATGTCTCTCTAGGCATAAGCTCATTCTCTCCACTCGATTCTTCAGGAAGGGCTCATGGGAACAATATTCCTTGAGTTCTTGAATGTTGCTAACAGTTTAACTGTGCCCTTTCTACTTGAAAGGCAGTTTTGCTAGATATCGAATCCTTGGGTCACACTTTCTTTCCTTGAATATTTTAAATATGCTACCCTAATTTCTTCTGGCATAAAGCATTGCTGTTGGAAGTCTGAAGATAGCGTAATTTTCTTTTCCTTATAAGTCAGGATTTTTTTTTTCCCTAAGATGCCCAAAGGATTTTTTTTCTTCATATTTACAGTTCAGTGATTTTGCTAAACTCTGTGGTGATGTTGGTTATTCTGGATTATCAGGAATGCAGTGTACACTATCGAGATGCAGTTCTATAATTATTATTTCAGGAAACTGCTCTTGAGTTAGTGTTTTCAGTATTTATTCTATTTTTTTATTTGCTTCTTCAGAAACTTCCTCTTGACCATTTGTTTGATCTCCTTTTCTTCTCTTCAGTATTGATCATCTTCTCCTGAATCCCTTTTTGTCTATCTTTTCATTTCTTTTTGATGTTTCAAAATTCCTCTTTTTCCCTTTTGATTTATCCTGAAACACAGTCTATTGTGTCGATAAGCTCTCATGTTCCTTTTGGTTGAGTCTTCATTTCTGTTATGATTTTCACTTTAACAGCATTCTTCCCTCAAGTCTGTCAGCTCATTTCTGAGATTTTCTGGTTCTGAGTCGTGTTCCTTCATGTACTGCAGCCTTTCCTGAATGTCTCTTAGCTTATTTTGAAATAGCAGGTTGCTGTTGGGATCGTTTTCAAGGACACATCCTTCTACTGTGCCTTCATCTTCTGTTGGGATGTTATTCTGTGGCTCGTTCTCTTCTTTTTCTCATCATGACACTATGTGGGATTTAACCTTGATACGTTTCTGTTGTGTATTTCTATCTGAAATTAGTTTTCTTGAACTTCAAGAAGGAGGCTGCATTCAAGGCAGCTTTTCTAATTTCACAGAGCTCCCTCTTCTGTTGCTTTTCTGTAAAAGTACGGTGGCTGGCTTTCTGAGAGGTCCTGGCTCTCTTCTTGCTTTGCCTTGGGTCTGGACTTTTCCTTGACTTCATCTCTTCTGTCCCTGTCCTGCTCCCCATGGATCCCACCCCCAGCTGTTTCTACTCTGAATGGGGCCCCGGGGGCTGCATTATGCCTTCTGTGGGCCCTAGGCCTTAGTGGGTCCCTTCCTCCACTAAAAATGTCAAAAATTATATTTTACAGCTGTGTTGATATGAAGATAAATATCTTAAGACATTTTCTTTGACCTAAAAGCGCATTTTTTTCCCCTTCTGATCTTAAAGAAATACAAACATTCCATGGGTCCCTAAAAGGACAATGGGCCCTTGGCACAGCGGCTACTGTGCCCAGTATGACTTGGCCCTGGAGGGGCCCTGTCCTGGAAGAGGGCCCCAGTGGGTCATTGGTGAGCCTTCCTAGTGGCCAGATCGCCCAACCCCTTCCAGTCTGTGGGAGCCTCTCGCCGGCACTTAGTGCCAGATTGTGCAAAACTCTCTCAGTTTTAGCTGCTCCTCTCAAAGTGGTCCACCATGCTTTCCAGGGAATACAAGTTGACACATTGGCTGTTACGGGGTACCCATGTTCTCAGGTTCCCCGGCTGCCGCCCTGTCGGGGCACTCTGCGTCCTTCTCTGCAGATGTTAGGACCCTGTATGTCTGTTGGGGGCTTGTCTCCACCGCTTGTATCGCTGTGTGCGTGGGCTAACTCATCAGCCAGCTCCGCGGTAAATGTTGTCCAGGGATTTTTGGTTTGGCTATCTAGTTGTTCTATCTGCTTTTACGTGTGGATTTAAAGAGACTGAAAAACTGTACCGCTACCGCCATCCTTCTCTCAGAGCTTTTAATAAACTTCCAAACTCAGTAATTGAGAGGAACCTCCTCACTTGCCAATAAATCTGGAGTAAGACTCTATGGCTCTCCAATATGCCCTTTCTAAAATTCTGACAATAAGGATTGATTTGGAGTTACTAGCATACTTTAAGATACAAGGATCTTTGAAATGGTTGCGGGAGAGTAATCAGTTAATTCCTAAGGTGTAGTGAATTGTTTTCGGAGAACTTGGCTCTCCTATCCAAAGAGTGGCATTAAGAGTTGAAGGCAAGGGGGAGACAAGAGAAAATTCTGAAGTTGGGACATCTGGCAGAGATCTAGCCTTTGGATACACAGTGGACAAGGGGTGGGATTTTAAGATAGGCATGGATTAACTAGACGTACTTTATATACTCTGAATTTTGCCTATCATCCGCCAAACCTCGGAGTGCCCTACATACTTGAAAAGCCTTTATGCAGACCCAGAGGGCTTCCACCTTAACCTTGACTTGCAGTGAATTATATTACTAAATATTTTGTACTGACTGAAGATTGCATTTCTACCCCTGGGAGTTGGAATGGTCGTTGCCTAAATCACCCAGCGGGCAGGAAAACTCTCACAATGCACAGATGCCAGCTTATTCTTGATGTTTTGTGCCTCCTCAAAAAATGCAGTAATCTAAAAAAAAAAAAAAAATGCAGTAATCTAACTCGCCAACTGCCAGGCCAAATGACTGATGTGGGACTGTAAACCTGCTATGACCTGTCTTTTAAAGAACAAAATCAAGTCTGGGCAAGTTGTTTCCATCACAAATGCATGCTGGGTATTTACCTACTGTCTCTGAGCCTCCAGTGCCTTCCACATTTTTGCTTTGTGGCTCCAGGTGTGGGAGTCTACAAACTACATTTCGCACAATGCCTTGCGCTTGGCTTCCTGTAGGGTTCCACAAATGGTGGACAACCGGAAGGCAGGAGAAAGGAGGGAAAAAAACAAAACAAAACCTGGCCTCTGATCCCAGATCCTGTTAGCACCAACCCAGTAGAAGAAGAAAGCTGTGGCTCCAGCCTCCAGCTTCCTTTAGCCCTGTTGGATCAGCCATGCCAAGCCCTTCAGAGGTACCATTGCCAGCCATTTGCTCTTTGCTAGTGGAACCACCACTCTACTCGTTTACCTCGGGTGTGAACACCACATGTACGGGGCCCCTCCTTTCAGCTGCTAGGTTGCAGAAATGTCACCAATTACCTTTGGTCCCCCAGCTTAGGGCTGCAAACTTCTTTGTACAGTTACTGTTGCCCAGAGGAACCCAGCCCTAGGGGCCATGGTTGTTTCTAGTGATTGCTGTTGTTCAGATTATCTCAGTATTCCCTTCTTTGCTTTCATCCTTCCCACTAATTCCTAGTACGACATTTCTTCAGTTCAAAATACCCAGAATACTTTTTGTTCTCCTGATTGGTTATTTGAACTTGTTTTGCAAGAGCCACTGGTTTTTCAAGTGCTTTTCTCAAGCTGGTCCTCCACACTTTACAGTGGACGCATGCTGGCATGCTGGTGTAGGGGAGCACTCATGCCTTGCCTTTCACCGAGTAGGAATTATGCACTTCATTCTTCCCCATTCTGATACTTGGGCAACTGATGTGTGCTTAGTGAGAACTTTTATAGACAGGTATCTGAATACTAAATCTGTTCTTACAAAGGGAGATTATAATTTTATAACTTAGTACTCTTAAATCATCTTAACATACTTAAGCCATTTTGCTAAGACAATTAGATTTAGGATAACGATGCTATTTTAAAGAAGTAGGACAAAGGGATTAGAAGATAAAAACCTAAGAAGAAAGAGTAAATAACTGTCATTATTTCTCTAAAGAACACAGGATGCTTAATACTAAAATTATGAATGATTTTATGGAAGGTAATAAATAACTATTCTATATATCCATCTTGGAATGGCACGTGACTGCATTTCCGCCACTGAATGTGGAATAGAGACTGAATAACAATGGATTCCTTGTAGTGAAGGTTGTTGGTAAAATCAGTCAATTAGAATTAATGGGGGATCTGATTCCCACAATGAAGGCACACACACATAAAATATAAACACACACATATGTATATATATTGTTTGTGCGCAAGCGTGTGTGTGTGTGCGTATACACACGCATATATATATTTCTTGTCTGCCTGGGATGAGTTATTGGAGTCCTGCCAAGGGCACGGTATGACCTGCCAACCTCTGCATGGCTTTCTCAGGTTTTAGGACTGTACTTCTGAGAATTTATGATCTCCTCAGCTTTATTCACTCTTAGCTCTTGTTTCGTTGGTGAAAGGCATACCCAGGGATCTTTATTCAGTTGGAGGGGCTGCTAATTGATTAAAAAAAATGCATTTTGTCCCTGGTCACTAATTGACTGATGGAACAGCTGTTGGTCTGACAAAAAGCAGGTTGGAAAGCAGTTCCCACTATGGGGTGGTCTGTTGCTAAACATTATTGCTTTTGCTGTCCATTGCAAAAGCACCCCCTTACATATTCCCAGGGATGGGGGTAGTGTTTTATTTAAAAGTATTTTTTCACTGTCTTTAAAATAAAGAGACCAGTCACCTTGAGCAATCATTAGGTAAAATGAATTAACCTTAGATATTATATAAAGAATTTAAAGTTTGCTATCATTGAGCATTTCTGAGTTTAAAAGCATGAGCTTGATCATCAAATAACTAATTCTTCAGATCCTGAAAATCTTAAACCAATGAGATTTCAGTTGGTTAATAATGAAAATGATTTTTTTTTTTTGTTGTCGTAACCCTGTATCAGATAGACCGAGTCAAAATTGCCTTTATAAATACAATAACATATTAAAAGTATTAAATTTTACTATGAAGTAATAAGCTGTTTTTTTTCTCAAAGGTACTTATAGCTAATACTCTATGTGGCTTTAAAATGTACTATATATGGTTTCTATTTGGTAGCTTTGGCTAAAAACTCTTAATAAGTAGTGTGACACTCGATAAATGAGTGTTTCATATTGATTTATGAAAATAAAACCTTATGTACAAGGGTATAATTATAAATTAAGCAAAATAAATTGAAGGGTACAATTATAAATTAAGCAAAATTTTGTATTTTGGACACCATGGAATGAAGTAAAACCAACATCCTAGCATCCTGAGGTAACTGAGTGATTGTATATATATATTTTAGTAGCCATAAGGTTAAGAAGCAGAAAAATTTTATGTTTTGCAGTATGAGAGCATCATAGTTTTTAAACAGTCAATGAAGTCTCACTAGGTGTTAGCCTCTTGCAAACTGTTGTGATTAGCAGGGAGTGATTTTTAGTTCCTTTTTAGTTCCTGTGGTCATAGGTGTAATAGAGATTCATGTTGGGGTAACCCCGGCTAATCTGTGAATGTCTATTTTTCTCTTGCTTGTTTTTGTTTGTTTGTTTGTTTGTTTCGTTTTACTTTTATTTTTGGTTTTGGTTTTTTTGGTTCCTAGGTAAGCTATGACTGGACCAGGAGTCAAGAGACTTGATTTTCGGTCAGGAGTCATATACTCCATAGCTATGTGGTACGACCTCGACAAAGCCATCTAAGTCTCTGTGCCTAAGCTTACCTGTTTGGGAGAGGTGTTCTGTCCCTCTCTCCCTCTCTTTATATTAGAGGTTTTAATATATTTAAAGCAGTGAATGCTGACGTTCAAATGCACTCTTACAGAAAAGCCCAATGCATTACTGTATCAAATGGACTGAAATGAACTTTCTCTGTTGAAGGGGTAGACAGAGCCTGAGTGTGCCTTAAATACTGCCTGTGTCCCTTTATCTATCTTCTTGCCTCTTGGTGGTCCTTGAGGTACTTGATAAGTCAGATGATCTACATGTTCCCTTTCAACTATAAGATAGAGTTTTAGCTTAAATCTGATCCAGAAAACCCAATGGTTATTTTCATATTCATAACAAAAGTCATTTGTAAATATCAGGTTTAAAGTATTCAACATTGGGGCGCCTGGGTGGCTCAGTGGGTTAAGCCTCTGCCTTCGGCTCAGGTCATGATCTCAGGGTCCTGGGATCGAGCCCCGCATCGGGCTCTCTGCTCAGCAGGGAGCTGCTTCCCCCTCTCTCTCTGCCTGCCTCTCTGCCTACTTGTGATCGCTCCCTCTTTCTGTTAAATAAATAAATAAAAGCTTTAAAATAAAAAAAAAAAATAAAATATTCAACATCAACCCATTATAGAAGAATTCACTATATATGTTTTGTCCGGATTTGCTGGTATAAAATTATTTTTAGGATCGTGTTATATACACATATATCTTCAGGTATGTGTCTATAACTACAGGGGGATAGAAAGAAGATAATAAGATCGTATGAAATGGTTCAGAATCTGACAATGCAATTCAGTTCAGTTCCATTCGGTGAGCATTTATGGAGCACCTACTGTGCAAAAGCTACTGTGCAAAACTGTATATAAGGCTCCCGAGGGTTACAGAGATGAATGGCAGACTCTTTCCTCAATTTATTTTTGAAGCATTCCCTGTCAGAGATTTTAACTTTTTAATACATTTTTAAGCATAAGAAGTGTCAGGTACCTAGGGAAACATTGACTTAAAGGACATAGAATAAATAAATCAATAAATAAATGACATTGAATAGGTCAAACATCTTGTGGCCATGGATGGGCAATATGGACCAAGGGTCAAGTAAAATTGTCCCTGAATGGAGAGCTATTTTGTCCTTCTTGTTTATTAATGGCGATCCATCTATACTAATGGATTTAGCATGAAAGGAAGTAAGGTGGGGGTCGGGAAGTGAGAGTCACTAAATCTCAGACTTCCATCCTTCATTAATATTAATGCTTTTCTTCAACCAGTGCATGTTGGCACAACATAGCCTAAAAGCTTAATACAAGAAAAATAGTTCTGAGGCTTCCTTATCAAACATTCATTGGCACCAAACACCAAATGGTCTCATATTGTATCATGGGCCTTCATTTTTATCCAATGAAGAGGAATTTCCCTTCAGTTATGAGTAGGTGACAGTCATCGTTTTGTGTGTTTCCCCCAAAGGGTATTTATTTAAATTTTTAAATGATTTCCCCATATAATGACCCACAATACCCTTAAATGAAAACAGACTTAGCTTACAGGACTAATTTCGTAAATCAGCATAAAATAAGCATTTTTAAAAATCCGTACGTTTTCATTTGTATTCTTTGAATTCAATCCTGGGAGCTACAATCCCGTAGCGCAGGAGCATGAACATCCTGCAGACATGAGGAAATTTGGAATGTGTTTGAGTGACTCACTGAGAGGATTCACGACTCTATGACAGGTTAACAATTCTGTCCTGAATTTCTTTGTGAAACATAAGCGAAAGAAAAAAGTTGTGTTATATTTCTTCCTTGGGCCAAATGCACTTTGGTAGAACTCAAAATATTCACTTACAGTATTAGAATACTCTTAGAAATAAAGAACCAAGGCCCACAGAGGTTGTATGACTTGTTCACAAATACTCAGTGAGTAATTGGCCAAGCTGGTAAATTCCAAGACCTTCTGCCTTTCAGTGCAGTAGTCTTTATATTTAGAAGATGTTTCTTAAATTCCCCTGAGCCGTAATTTGTGATTTAGAGACCTATTTTATCTGTGAGAGTGCTCAGACCCAAAACAAAGCAAGAGAGTGAGAAGGTTTTTGTAACTATAACCTAATCCTACTGCAGTTTATTGCTGTACCTTACCTGTAATCTACCACTCAATCTTCCTGACTCAACAGTACACTCAAACCTAGTTGATGCTAGAAAAAAAGGAATGAACCAGCCAACCAAACAACCAAACCCAAGATAAAATAAAAACCCAACAACCGAAACTAAGAGGAAACACCATCCTATAAAAGCACATGAAATGAATTTGAAAGACAACTAATGAATATATTTCCGATCTTTCCAGTTTTCTTCCTAGCCGGAGCTGCTTTGCTCTTGTCTCGTGATGTATTAAAGGGCTATCCGTGACCACAGGTTGACTCATGCACCAGGAAGAAGAGACACGGAAGGTAGCAAATTTTTCTCTCTCTTCTTCTTTTCTTTTTAATATTAAGAGATTTTTAGAATTTGCAAGTGTTAATCCTTGGGTAATGGTGTCTTCACTAGCGTCCTGCAGGGTTGGGGCCCTGAGGAGGGGTGTGTGTGAGTGTGTGTGTGTGTGTGTGTGTGCACGCGCGTGCACACATGCGGTGTCTGGGAGATGTCCTCTCTGGGTGTGTTACAGTCTGTATGTGACCCCACAACAGGCTTCTCTGAGAGGCCTGAGTCAGGGTCAGGCAAAAGACAATTCTTGCTCTGTGTCTCATTTTAATAGTTTAATACTTAACATCTATATTGTTTCTCCCCAAATGCACAAACCTCCCAACCACTTTAACTTTTTTTTTTTTTTTTTTTTTTTAAGTAGGCTCTACACCCAGTTTGGGGTTTGAACTCACGACCCGGAGATTAAGTCACATGCCCTACTGACTGAACCAGCCAGGCTCCCCTCAACCACCTTAGCTTTTGATGCCAACCCATTTTGAAAGAAGAACAACTATTTAGAAGCCACTTATGCTATTCAAACTCACAAGCTATTATTTGGATTACACATTTCGATTTAGAGTAATTCCTCGGAATTCAAGAGAAGTTTGCTAAATATGACAGGTTAGAAAGGGTTGGGGGATGATTTTCAAGGCTCATATTTCTTTTTACTTTTAGGGGATAAAAGCAAACAAAGCATAAAAAGAGAAATGGTTTTTAATACTAAGTAGAAGAATGCAATATATATGTGCAAAATAGATGCTTTATCTGAATTAGTATTTACGTTTTGTAAGCTCAAATAATATATGTTTTTCATTATTTTAGTAAAATTAAAGAATGGGCATTCAGCTATCTTTAAATTTTCATATTGCTCACGCTAGTTTAGGCATGCCAGATCATTTTTGTATAATAAATCCCTACGCGGTTATTGCACGGATACTAAAAGACATTGCAATATTTTTCTTTTAAACGTAAACTGAAGAAAAATATTAATAGATAGTTACATTTTTATGTTAGCCATTATTAGAATTTACTAATGAGCAATCTGACATGCTATTTCCTATTGCCTTAATATGTTATATATTATAAAATGTTTTTCTACATTATAGGCGTTAATTGCATAATGTGAAAAAATTCTTTGCAATTCCGCGTGATTTATGGGCCTGCCACTGGTGACTAGGTGTGGGAGAACTTTGGCTTTTGTGGGCTTGTGGGGGAACGGATGTGTGAAAAGTCGAGGGAAGCCCAATTAGAGAAAGGCAGTGAGAAAAATTTTACAAAATCCATCCTGCTGAGAGGCAGGCATTTTTTCTGGATGACAAATGTCTGGAGTTCTCAGTTTTACAAAAAAGGAGTGCTCACCCCTGGCCTCCTCTCCTTTTGTCATGTAGGTAACCTAAGCTGGGGAAAAAGACCATCTGGAAAGAATGCTGCGGTTTCACAGAGCCTACGGTTCTCTACTCCTTCCTCTTCCTCCCTTGTTATGGACAGCAGTGTTCAGATGACAGATTTCAGAAAACTGTCTTAGGAGATAAATCCTCAGGCAGTTACAGTGTATTGGTATTTTGGATGCTTCTGTGCATTCCTGTCCTACTGGGAAAGAGGCTGATGGGCTTTCTGTGAACCGCTGAGCTTCGAGAAGGCTTTTATCTTCCACTCAGTTTTAATTGAGGAATTTAGGGGATTTTGCCACCTTGAGAGGTAAGTTAGACATAAATGCCATGTGATTTATACGTGAACGATTTTTCATTGTGTATTGACATAAATCTTATTAGTACCCTACACTTCGCAGATACCATGGTCAACTGAAGAAATTCTTCACCAGTTTTCCTTGTGAGAAATTCAGTGCATTCTTCATGTTACTAATGCTACTCTATACTTAAACTTTATCATAGGGTGATTACCTTAAGTGGCATTCTTTCAGTTGTTCCAGGTGAAAAAAGCAAGGCTTAATAAGGAGAAAGACATTTTGCTTTTATTGTCCGAAAAGAGTGACAATCTTTGTAGCCCATTAATGGGAGCGGAACAGCGATCCTAAAAAATAAATCTACAACCGAACACTACTTTTAAAAGGCGTCTTTTTGACAAGACCCAAATGAGCATGACCCAAATGAGCAAAATCTAATCTGAAGGCAAAACAGATTTGTTAGTGTGATTATTAAAACAATTGCCACCTTCTGGTGTAAAGTGATGTCAACAGTGAGCAATCAAATAATGCCCTTTGCTTTGGTACAGTCAAGCTCTCAAAGCTACCGTGAAATAGGATTGGACGGGACCTTTCATTTCATATGAGAATTAATTCTCTAAATGCAGTGGAGAGGAGGCAGCTTATTTTTTTCCCCCAGCAAGCAGCTAGAAACAAGTCGGCGGGAGACCATATTTTTTCTTATTCATCTCTTAGTGTGTGCATGTATATGTTACCAAGCATTATGGCAATTAATTTATTCTTTACCTAGAGTTGCATCAGAAAAGAAAAAAAATATGGCAGAATTTTCCCAAAGGTTTTCTGACTCAAAAAAAAAAAAAATTTACGGTTCTCCATCGAAATTTGTTTATGAAAGATGAATTAAAGGTCACGTTTCTTCAATTGCGCACAAGCTTCCCCAGCTGCCTTGGCATTCTGGGTTTACTGCAAGTCTCCTCAGAGAAAGCCAGACACATGTAATTTGTGGTAAACCTCAGTAATGAAGGCTTTCTCCTCTTCTCAACAAAGTTAAGTTAGTAGCCATACAAGAAAGAAATGCCACGTCTATTCCCTTATTGAATATCCTGCACCGGGTATGAAAAGTATCTTGAAAGTAACAATTGTACAGCATAGTACCTTGGATTTAAGAATCGTAACAACGTTGGATGGTGACAGATGGCGGCTATACTTGTGGTGAGCCTAGCAAAATATATAGAATTGTTGAATCGTTAAGTCCTACACCTGAAACATTATGTCAACTGTACTCCAATAAATATTTCTAAAAACAACAACAAAAGAATTTACCAGCCTCAAATGAATTCAGAGTTGAGGATCAAATATTAATTATGTGATTTTCTAGGTAAACTTCTGTCTTTGGCATCCCACCAAATTTCGTGGGTGTAAAATCTGTTAACTACGTCTTTAATTTTTAAATTGCACACATTCGCCACTTCTTGAACTTCTATAGTTAATAAAGCAAATGCGAGACTTAAAAAAAATAAAAGATTAGGTGATCAATAACACATTTCTTCTCCATCAGATTATTTTTTTTATGTACAAAATTCTTGTTTGATTTTTCAATTATTCAAAATGTCAAAGTGATAGATATAAGAGAGTAACCAACTAACTAGGGAAATCTCTGCCTAATAATATTCAATATAAAGATTCAGAATGATGTTTCATGATGGATTAAAGTTTCTCCTGTTCTGCCTCATTAGGGTTCTCCCAATTTGACCCAATCCAAACTTATTACTTAATATATATCTAACAGTAAAATTGCATAAATGTTCACTAGTACAATAGATTCTAAATGAGCAGTTTCAGATAATTTAATTACGTTGTAGGTCTTCTAATATAATTCCGTAAGTATGTGAACTTTTAACTTGCGTTAAACTCAATTTCCTTATGCTTTCATTTACCATTTGTTGGGGACATTACAGTGATTAGCCAAAGTCCTTCCAGCTCCTAATGTTCTCCATAAATTTTGATTTAAATTGACTGTCACTTTCTCACTATAATAAAGTAGATATTTGACATCTCAAAAAAGAGAACAGGTCTAGTATATTACGTTGTCAAGAAGTAGAAATTTTTTTCTCTATTGCACAAAATCCACATAAAATTCACCTTAATAAAATCCATTAAGTTTAAGTCAGAATGAAGTGAGTTGAGTACTGCATATTCGTGGGCATGTTTGTGCTTTAGAATTTCTTGAAAAACATAGATTCCTGTGTGCCCTTGGCATTGAAAACACACAGAAGATCATGTTCCCATCCAATCGCTATATATTTGGAGGCAGTCAGTGTCCCAGCTATTGATTCTGTGTCATTCAGGAGCCCTTGGTAGTGAGACTGGCCAGTAACTGCTGTATATTTCATTGGAGGTCAAAGACAAGATTTGCCAGACCGGCTCAACTCAGATGCACCTCCCACACTTTTCCAGTCAGATAATGAAAGGGGGAAATTATTGAACTGTGCTTTGGAAATTTTCAGTGCATATATTTGTTTTTGAACACAGCCCTAAAAACACATGAAATTATGTTTCCACAAATATAGATTTACTCCAAACTCTCTTTCGTTCCAACAAAATGACAGAGCCAATAAGGTTTTGTTTTTGTCAATTACCGTCCTTGACGTCATCAAGGACAGTCCAAAAATAGAGGCCCCAGTTCAGCGTAGAGTGACTTGGAAGAGTCAGGCATGGAAACAAGTATGCTTTCCGGATTGAGTGTTAGAATTTCTGCATTGGATGGATCAAGAGTCTGTGGGCAGCCAGAGCTACTTAAAAGTATCAAGAAGGCTTAGAGATAATTGCATGCAAGGGGCAAGGAATGTCAGTCCCTCCGGCTAACCATTCCCATAAACCACTACTTTTACAATGTGCTTGGCATCAGTCTTCCCTGGAGCCTGCCTTCTTTAAATTACTTTTTGTCCAAAAAATGTAACATGCTGGTGTAGAACCTTTCTGACACCTATGAAAGATGAATATGACTTTAAATACTAGTGAGGTTAACTAATAATGTTTATTGGGAGCTTACTGTATACGAAGAATTTATAAGCACGTTTTTCATCTATTTGGGTAATGACTCTAGAGTTAGCAACTATTAGGATCCCTGTTTTATAAATGGGACACCTGAGGCACCGTGAGATTAACTAAATTACCCAGGGTGGCAATGCCAGGCAGCCCAATTTTGGAGTCAATGTTCTTAGTCATTACACTAAATTGGCCTTGTAATGGTCCCGTTTCACCTACTGGTTGGCATTATGGCGAGGCTCTCATGCTTATATATATATATATATATATATATATGAATATTGAATGCTATATCTTAAGATGTATGTTTTCTTATAACACAAGTAGTGCATGATTGTCAGAAATTTAGAAGATACTGGTAATCCCAAAGAGGAGAAAAAAATTTGTTACTAATTTCACTACCTAGCAGTGACTCCTTTTAGGATTTTACTTTATAGTCTTTAATCCCTTCTCTATCCTTCTTTGAACACTAAACATTTATTTATTTATTTATTTTAAAAATATTATTTATTTATTTGACAGAATGCACAAGCAAGAGCAGCAGCACGCACGAGAGGGAGAAGCAGGCTCCCCACTGAGCAGGGAGCCCAATACAGTCCTCGATCCCAGGACCCTGGGATCATGACCTGAGCGGAAGGCAGACGCTTAACCATCTGAGCCACCCAAGCGCCCCGGTGAAGACTAAACATTTAATCATACTGAGCATATTTATTTTGTTATCTAGTATTTGATTTAATAATTTATCATGAACATCTTCCAGGGTCTTGAAATCTATTTCTTAACATCTTTTGAAATGGCTGTATACTTGAATATTTTGATTTGGAGAACAGTTAAGGTATAACACTTAATGGCCTCGATCTGAATTTCACATCTGGTCTCAGATGGAACTTTTGTCACCTCTTTATTTCAAGAGAGTTTCAAAATGAGGGTTTTCCAGAGGTGCGAGGTGATCAGGGGGATATTGCAAGGACACATATAGCTCATGCACCCACATAAATACTCACTATTCAAGCTTATATAGAGAATTTTTTTCCCTCAGTATTTTTTTGCATGGAAAGACAAGGGGATATATTACATATAACAGTTTTGTAAATGGACACTCTTCGGAAACAGAATAAAATAATTGGCTAAGCCTTGGAAGCAAGGGGTAAAGGATTCTTGACCTTCCATCGAGAGCCTTGGGTCACTCAAGTTTCTTTTGCTTTCCTCCCTGACTGTGCCTGAGGGTAGAGGGTAGAAGTGACATCTTTACCGAGGCCTCCCTGGTCAGATGCAATCAGATTGACTGAAAGCTCTCAGAGAGCTAACCAGAATTCTCTCCATGCTGGCCGGAGAAATGACTCATGAAGAGTCACTCTGCAGTATTAACGGACAGCCATTTCAACATCTCATTTAAAACTGCAGTGAGTTAAGGTGGCTTTTGAATTATGTATTAAACTCAGCTTCCAAATATAGCTTTGGTTGGGCATTTCGGCTAAATGTCTCTGAAACATCAATGTCCGTATATCACTGCTCTGGCTCTCTTATTTGCTAGTCCCATTGCCATTTCCTATTACATTTCACTCTTGACTCTGGCATTCTAGCACCCAGTGTTGAACCTTCAGTACTAAACCACCCTCCACATCCTTAGCCTTGTTCTTCAGTCTTTGTCTTGAGCCGCAAACTCTGCCACGGTCTCAGTCTTCTTCAGAGAACATGAACTCTGCAGTTGTGATGAAAGCACACATGGGTACTCATTATCCAGTGGGAACACTTAGCTCTATCCATTTTTCTCCAGTCTCAGAGCCTCAGTGATACTCTTACTAATAATAATCACTAATGGAAGTGGTGGTGCTCATCGCAGTCTCCAGATTCATCAAGATCGGCGTTTATCACACTCCCTGGGGGCTTAGATGTTGATGGTAACAGTAGGTCTCAGTGCCTACATCTCTTTCTAATACAACCTTCCGGTTCCTCCTCACCACCACCTTTCCCTCCCTTCGTTTCCTCACAAATAATGAATATCGACCAAGTCTTGTTAAAGTTGCCTCCTAAATACCTACAGAGTTGATTTCTCTCCATTGCCACTGCTACTCAATGCCTGGCTCCAGCCACATTCACCTATTGCTTGGATTTCTGCAATGACATAGCAACTGGCCTCCCCACCATGATAGAGTTCCTCCTCAAATTAGTTATCCACAGGAGTCAAGTGAGACTGAGACCTCACCTCAGCCGGCCTCTTTCTACCTCTGTGGCTGAGTCTCTCTGAGTTATAGCTACAGGGCCCAGCAGTTCCTGGGATGTGCCACGTCCCCTCCCACCCAGAATCTTTGTTCACGCTGTTCCTTCCTTCTGGAATATTTTCCAAACCTTCTTTCCGTTCTATCTAATTTTTATTCATTCTTCAGATCCCACTAGAAAACAAGCTCAAAGAAGGCAGGAACCTCTGTTTAGATCACTACTGTATTCCAAGTGCTTTGAATAGCGCCTAATACGTAATAAGCACTGACTAAATACTGTCTGAATAAGCGAGTCCCGACTTGAGCATGACTTCCCCAGGGAAGACTTCCCTGCCCTTCATTCTGCCTCTACCCCAGGATTTGTTCGGTTTCTTTATGAAATATTGTTATGAAGCCAGGCACTTTGTTTCGGAGCATTTATCTTTGTTATGATCATACGGTCATTAGTTCACTAGACTCTGACTTCGATGGGAATAAGGACTCTTTCCATTCCGCTTAATTTTGTGTCTGCACCACATACCGTACTGATCTAAAAATATGTGTTGAATGAATAAATGAATGAACAGTGACAAGAGCACCATATTAGGCATTTTAACAATCCTAAGAAAAATTGGATAAGGTCTTATTCTCTAGAAGCTTATAATTTATGTGAGGGAGAAAAAAAAGACAAAAATGCACAAGTAGGTGGCAGTGCAAGATGATGGATTGACTCAGAATTTTAGAACAAAGGACCCTAGAAATAATATAGATCAACCCTCACTCATCATAGCAGCATTAAGTGACTATCACACAGCAATCGTGACAGTCACATGAAGTATCTGGATAACAAGTACTTGAGAGGTTCAGAAATGAAAAATATTGCTGTGTCCTTGAGTGGCAAGGAAAGATTTTAAAAGAAGTAAACTTGAATTGAGTTTTGAAGGGTTCACTCTTTAACAAATATTTATTAAGTATCTATTATATAACAATAAGACTACGACACAGTCTTTGCCCTGGTATATTAGGGGTTGGCAAACCGTGAACCTCAGGCCAAAGCTAGCTACCTGTTTTTGTAAATAAAGCTTTATGGGAACACAGTCACATCCATTTATGTACATCTTGTCTATGGCTGCTTTCCTACAACAGCAGAGCTGGGTAGTTGCAACAGAAATCACATGGCTCACAAAACGAAAAAGATATATTTACTATTTGGCTCTTTACAGAAGAGGTTTGCTTACTGCTGAGTTAAAATCTCCAGGTTGAGTGGGAGAGACAGCCATAAAACACCTAAAATTGTATGATATATACATATATATCCAAACAAGGGGTAGAGGGAGAGGGAGAGAGAGAATCCATGCAGACTCCCTGCTTAGCAAGAAGCCCAGTGGGACTCGATCTCACAACCCTAAGATCATAACTTGACCTGAAATCAAGAGTTGGTCACTTAACCGACTGAGCTACCCAGGCGCCCCTATATACCACAGGTTCTTTATGCATTTATCCATCAGTGGACACTTACGTCATTTCCATGTCTTGACTATTGTAAATATGTTGCTGTGAATATGGGGATGCAGATGTCTTTTTGAATTAGTGTTTTTGTTGTCGTTGGGTATAGTCCCGGAGGTAGAATTGCTGAATGATATGATAGCTGTATTTCTAATTTTTTGAGGATTCTCCATAATGTTTTCCATACCAGCTGTACCAATTTGTAATCCCACCTACGGCACACATCCACGTCAGCATTTGTCATCTCTTGTCTTTTCGATAATGGCCATTCTAACCGGTGTGAGGTGATATTTCATTGTGGTTTCCATTTGCATCTTCCTAATGACTAGTGATGTTGAACATCTTTTCATGTACGTATTGGCCTTTTATATATCTATCTTCTTTGGGGAAATGTCTATTTAGGTCCTTTGCCCATTTTTTAATTGGGTTATTTG
>CM052899.1:10303465-10333168 GCA_028534135.1 Potos flavus | reverse complement strand
GAGAATTTAAGTCTTTTATGTTTAAAGCATTTACTGAGAAATAAGGACTTGCTATTGCCATTTTGTTAATTGTTTTCTGGTTGTTTTGTAAATTCATTGTTTCTCATCCTCCTGTCTTTTTTTGTATGTTTTGATGTCTTTTGATATCAGTATGCTTTGACTTCTTTATCATGTTCTTTTGTGTAATTACCACATAATTTTTCCTTATGGTTACCATGAGGCTTACAAAAATATATTAAAGTTGTAACACCCTATTTTTAGCTGGTAAATTAACTTCAATAGAAATAGTATATTTTATGCTCTTTCTTCTCTGTCTCTTAGGTTATTGCTGTTATAATATACATATTTTTTATATTGTGTAGCTAACAACAGATTATTGTAGTTATGGTTATTTTTGCTATCCTCTTAAAAAACTTTTAAATTAGAGTTATGAGTTATGCACCACTATTACCATATAACAGAATCTAACTATGACTATTTACCATTTTCAGCAACATTTACACTTTTTGCATTTTATGATGTTAATTAGCATTTTACTTCCACTTAAAGAACCCCTTTTATTTTTTTATTTTTATTTTTAAAGATTTTATTTATTTGACAGAGAGAGACAGTGAGAGAGAGAACACAAGCAGGGGGAGTAGGAGAGGGAGGAGAAGGCTTCCCACTGAGCAGGGAGCCCAATGCGGGGCTCGATCCAAGGACCCTGGGATCATGACCTGAGCTGAAGGCAGACGCTTAATTGACTTAGCCACCCAGGTGTCCCTTAAAGAGCCCCCTTTAGCATTTCTTGTAAGGTAGGTCTCAGGCTAATGAACTTTCTCAGCTTTTGTTTGTTTGAAAAAGTCTTTATCCCTCCTTTGTTTCTCAGTGACAGCTTTACCAGGTATAGAATTCTTGGTTGATAGTCATTTTCTTCTAATACTTTGAGTATATCATCCCAATTTCTCCTGGACTGAAAAGTTTCTGCTTAGAAATCTACCAGTAGCCTTATGGGGGCTCCCTTGTATATAACTTCTCTCATTTCTCTTGATGCTCTTAGAATTCTTTCTTTGTCTTTGACCTTTGACAGTTTAATTATAATATGTCTCAGTGTAGCCCTATTTGGGTTCAACCTATTTGGGGTCTTTTGGGACTCACGGGTCTGGATGTCCCTTTCTCTCCCCAGGTTCAAGAAATTCTCAACCATTATTACTTTAAATATGCTTTCTTCTTCTGGAATTCCCATATAATGTGAATATTGCTCCTTTTTATTGTGTCCCGTAATCCAGTAGGCTTTCTTCACTCTTTTTCATTCTTTTCTATTTTTGCTCCTCAGATCAGGTGATTTCTAATGTCCTATCCTCCAGGTTACTGATTCTTTCTTCTGCATAGTTGAGTCTACCTTTGAAACTCTGTTAAATTTTACAGTTCAGTTATTACATTTTCAACTCTATGATTTCTGTTTTTTTTTTTTTTTTTAATGGTTGGTATTTCCTTGTTGAACTTCTCACTTTGTTTATGCATTGTTTTCCTAATTTCATTGAGTTATCTGTCTTGTTTTCTGGTAGTTCACTAACCTTCCTTAAGAGGATTATTCCCAGCTCTTTGTCTGACAGTTTATAGATCTCCATTTCTTTACAGTCAGTTACTGGAGCCTTATTAGTTTCCTTTGGTGGTGTCGTATTTACCTGATTTTTCATGATTCTTGACTCCTTACACTGGTATCTGTGCATTTGAGTAATGGGACTCCTCTTCCAGACTTTACAGGTTTGCCTTGGCAGAGACAATTCTTCACTAGTCAGCTTAGTTTGGGTTTCGAGGTGTGTCTGCCGGTAATATCTTTGGGCAGGTGGGACCTGCCATTACGGTCTATTTTGAAGTAAGGTAACTTTGAGCTCTGAAGGTGGGCGGGGTATATGCTACTAGCTGACAACAGTTGGATGGGATTGCTGGCTTGCTTCCCTATCCAAGAGAGGCTGAAGGATGGGCTTCATAGTTCCTTGGATTTTCTGTCAGGCTTACTAGAGGCGGGGGACTGAGGACTATATTCCCTACTAAATGGGGCTAAAATTAGCTTCTCTACTTTAGCAAGGCAGCAGGATGGGACTCAGGGCCTGTACAGCTTACTGTTTGTGGACCTGAATTCTGTGATCGGGTGAGGCCACTGGTTTTGCTCTGCAGCTGGGGGAAGTTACAGGCTGTGCTCTCTGTTCAAGTGCCACCATCCATAGCACTGTTGTGTGGGCCATGCAGCCTCCTCTGTGCTTGGGGTAGGTTCCCCTGCTGAACAGACTGAGGGCTGTATTTAGCAATAAGTAGGGCTATGATTTAAATGCCCTGTCCACACACAGTGAAAAAAGCAGCTCTAAAACTGGTAAAGCTCTTTGTTTGTTGTCTTAACTCAAATTGACCTGCACCCCAAGTTCCTTGGTCAAAGGGGCCACTGATTTGCTTTGCAAACTATTGGCTCTGTCTTCCTTTCTTTCAGCTCAAGCACTGCTGGGCTATGCAGCTTTCACCAGCCCTTCTGGTCACACAGGTCAGAAGACACTTTCTATAGCAGGTGGGGCTATGTCTCAGTTCCCTTGCCTGGGCAGGAGGTGGAGGGGCTGCTCTGAGTACTCCCAAATTGCTAAACAGGCTCTCTCATTTCATTAGATTTTTTTTTTTTAATTCATCCTCAAACAAAATCTATTCCTCCAACAAAGTTTTTTAAAGAGGGTAGCTTGTGGTATGTCACCCCCAAAGTTATTTAGGATCCTTCATACGATGTTTTCTCCCTTTGCCTGGCAGTTAGGCTACAGCGCATTTCCGTATAACTTACGATGATATGTGATTCCAAGGGAAGGAAATGCTTTAAACAGCAGTTAATCAGCACTTCTGCTGAACTGGGGTACTTCCCTGTTACCCCTCCCGGGGACACTGAACTTACCGTTGATGCACTGTTTCTTAACTAGGTAGCAGATCCCGTGTTGGAGCCCGCTGAGCCAGTGTTACAGACACATGCCTACGTGTAAAGCCTGGCTGTGATCCACTCACATGTGTTTTATGTTTCAAGAAAAATGACTTGGCCCTAGTAGAGCAGTTTAGGCCAGAATTTTGTGTCAAAAGCAGGCTGTTACAGAGTTGGGATCCTGCCAGATGACTTAATACCTAATTTTTAGTGTTTTATAAAAATGCATATTACAGCATTTCTCAGCTGTTGAGTACCAACGACTTTGGGGAAGGTCTCATCCTAGTTGGAAAAGGATAGCCACTGACCTGATTCCATGACCTTAACTTTCCCCTGTCTTGTCTGCAGAGTGAATGGCTTAAAATGGATGATCCTCGGGTGTTCTGTGCCAACTGTGAGTGAACAGACGGACGGTGGAGCTGCGTGTGTCCACCGGGAGCTCAGGTCTTCATGACGCCCGGGCCACAGTGCGCGGACCAAAAAGCTGTTGAAAGCCCCAATTTCTCCCCAGAGTAAGGCTTTCAATGGGGCAAGACTGAGTGCTTATACAGAAAGCCTGTGTGATGAAAAAATGCAGGCTTTGACTTCAGACACATGGAGGTCCCTATTTGAGTTCTTCAGCCTCATGTTGTTTATTCAATTTCTTTGCCTTTTGGTCTCCTGCTCACAAGGCTGATACTTATTGCATTAATCTGCTTGGGCTGCCCCAAACAAAAGACCACATGCTGAGTGGTTTAAATAACAGAAATTTACTTTCTCACAGTTCTGGAGTCCAGTAGTCTAAGATCAAGGTTGGTTTCTGGTGAGGCCTTCTTTCCTGGCCTTCTTTCCATCCTCACATCACCTTTCTTCCATGCATATATGGAGAAAGACGTCTGGTGTCTCTCCTTCTTCTTTGAAGGTCACCAGTCCTGTGAGATCAGGGCCCCACCTTTATGACCTTACTGCACCTCGGTTACTCCCAGAAGGCCCTATCTCCAAACACAGTCACTTCGAAGGTTAAGGCTTCGACATAAGACTTTTTGGGGGACACAGTTCAGTCCTCAACACCTCTCTTGGAGTGTTGTTGTGGAGATGAGACAGAGCAAAATGAGGTGACATCTGCAAAGGCCCTGACAAAATTCCTGGCCCCCTGCACAGCCCCATCCAGGAGCACATGTACACCCCAAAGGACACATGCCCTTAAGAAAGCATTTGCCCTCATTATATACTTAAGACAAGAAAACAAGTAGCAATCAATAAAGTTTACTATGCAAAATACCTGATTGTGCCCATAATAGGGTGTCTATTTCTTTAAATGTTATTGCAAATCATTTCCTTTTTGGTTTATTATCAATAATTAGACATTCATACAGCTTCTAGACTTAGATAATTTTTCCAAGCCAAGCAAAATTGATTGTATAGAGGGATGCTGTCCAGTGCCTATGCCTTTGCAGTAGACAGCTCTTGTTTCTACAGCTAGTACTCTATTAGCAGGCACCGACTGACAGTTGTCCGCCCAACTGGAGAGTGTAGCCAAGTCTGCAGCCCATCTGAGGCCTGCTACTTGATTTCAGAAAGGAGGTCTATGCTATTGTTTTCCAGGAGAAATAATGGAAACAATTAAAGCCAGTATGTCAACATCTCTCTCTTTGTCTACAGACACACACACACACGCAGAGAGACAGAGATCCTAGATGAGCTTGAAAGACCTGATAGGTGAAAATTATCCCAAAGGCAGTTAAGTAGCAAAGAATATCTTCATAGAAAGAAAAGCATTAAGATCAGATAACTGGGGAGCCAGAAATGTCTTCAAGCTGTGTATGGATAATCAGACAATGATAGTATTATCTATCATTTTTGGTGAAATGAACTCCTAATGATTAAGACAATTTTTCTGCAATGTGTTGATACTGGCTCAAACATTAAGGTTCTTCTGACTTCTAAATAATACCAAAAAAGCTCATCATTTGAATATGATTTAGCTCTCTGTAGCCATAAAATCACATTTTAAAAGTCCTGAAGTATAATAATTGGGTAAAAAAAGAAACGATTAAGAAGAAACATCGAGGGTGTTCACTGTGTAAGTCTAGAATAATGGGAATGGACAGAAAGAAGATCCAGACACACATTGACTCTGCAATAAATATGCACGATTAGGCAGGATCCAGGAGGTGGCTAACCAGGTATTAGAATAATTACAATTGTTTACATCTGGAGATGACTTGAGCCTTTCCTGAAATAACTCAGAAACCCTGATCTTCAGTGTAGATTTATCAATACCAAGCAATGTGTCAGGCACTGGGTAAAATGAGAGCATGTTTTGAAAGTAAAACAGCCGTCTACATTAATATATCAATACTCTTTGAGTAGTATGCTCTTCCTGAATTTATATTTGCAGAGTTTTCTTTTTCTCTTGGGAAAAAGGGACCGATGCTTTGCCTGACTGAAGTTGTCAGTAGCTGGCTTTGAAAGGCGATCCTGAGACTCCTAGGTTCACCTCAAGAGGAATTCGGAACACTGGCTGGAATGAAAGCAAAAAGGGGTCCTAGGTTCAAGTCCTTGGAAGAAGCAGAGAGCAAACCTCTCCAGCAAAAACAAATGGATGCAGGCTTGTCTCAAAGAAACCAAGAGTGGATTCAGGAGCTGATGAACAGAAGCAGTGACAAGGTACTCTCAAGTCACAGAATGAGAGCACGCGCGACACACCTGAATCGGAGCCCGTGACCGGAGTCTATCTTCCAGATAACGCATTCCATCATTACTGAGATTCAGAGGAACAAGCATCATTTTTCAGAAAGTAATTGAATACCAGTTACACTTTATTTGCGTTTGTCTAAAAGTTTTTATGTACGTTCCAGTTAACATACACGTAGTATTAGTTTCAGGTGTAAAATATAGTGATTCAACACTTCGGTAAAACGCTTGGTGCTCATCACAGGTGCCCTCCTGAATCCCTATCTCCGATTGCACCCATCCCCCCTTCCCTCCCCCCCCCCGCTAACCATCAGTGTGTTCTCCATAATTACATTTATTAACCGGAATTCTTCTCCATCTTTGGATCTTAGAATTTTGTGTGACCGACTCGTCTTTCACGGCTTTAAAGTACTTTTCTCCTTCTGTTTTTATTCTGTGTCTATGGGTATTCTTAATCTTCAACTCAAGACCTTCTGTTGGTAAAGCATTAACTGAGCCTGTCGAGTTATGCGAAAACAAATAAGATACTTGGCCTGGGCCTAATGCGCCTCGAGTCAAGGGGGGTGGGATAGGAGCACAGGTAACAGTGGATTGTCCCCGCCCACCGCTGTAGCTGGTCTTCCCCGGCAGCCTGTACTCTGACATTCAGTCATCCCAAATTTCTTGCAGTCTCGTGATATAGCGGCTCCTGTCCTGCCTCTGTATCTGCACACAGTCTTGAAGCCCCTGCCTAGCAACCTTCTCAGCTTCCTTCCTGCCTTAACAAACTCTGATTTAACCTTCACCTTCAATCTGACCCCTGGGAAGCCTTTCTCTGACACCCCAGTTTGAGGTCGGTGGTCCTAAATTTTATCAGGGCTGTGTTACAATGCCTTGCGCCTTGCGTGACAAAGGTCTGTTTAACAGGCTATCTTTACCCTAAAGCACAAGGGGCAGAAACTCCTCCTTAATCTGCAGTCCCAGTGTCTGGTATGTAAAGAGGTAGGGGGCCTTTCACGATTTTGGAGCAGAGGGAGGGTTGTCACTACGTGTCTGCATGCATGGATATATTTTTCTGAGATTTTGGGAATATGAGCAAACAACTCACATTCACCTGGTATGTAACACAGCTGGCAAACCTTGGATATAAACGGTTTGCACACTGGACGGGTAAACAAATATGGGGTACGCATTTAAACTGAGGCCCCGAAAGGAGGTGTTAGTGATATATGGCAGAGAGGGGCTGGGAGGAATTCCTGGAAATTTGGTTCTAATCATGTCTTTCCTGTGAGTCTCCTCCAATTACAGTGAGCAAGATAAAGGCCCGGGAAAGAGGGCACTGAAAATGGCTGAATTCATTTTATGATGTTATGATACAAAACAGTGTAATATAATATCAAAATACTGTGTGATGGAATGCTGCTATTTCAACGCCATAACTGAAGTTGGAATATTCAGCCCCCTACGAAACAAATTATACTTTTGCTGCCTCATTTATTATTTTTTTTCCAAAGCTATCTCTGCAAATTCTTTAAATCCATTTTTACTTTGCCTATTATTACTAGGTCCGTCACTGACATGGAACTAGTTACTTTGCTTTCTTACTTTTAACTGCATTCATGAAGCTTTTTTTTTTAAGTTCTTCCTCTTGCACTGATTGTAAGTTGAGATTTTCTAATTCTGTATTTTATTTCATTTTGTGATTTATTTCATTTTTTCTATCCTATTCTTTTAATTTTTAAATCCAATTTCCACGTGGGGGCTTATATAAAAATCTAACACCTATTCATTTCTATTGATTTACAACATTGATTTCAGTATACTCTAAAATGTTCATTTTTAATGTTTGTACTCATAGATAATGCATATCATCAAGTTTTAATCTAAATCATTAATACATTTATTCATTTTAACTACCAAAGTTCTTCATGTTTATAGATTATTACTCAAATCTTTTTTAAGATTCATTAAAATGCATCGCTGGAAATATGTTTTTATTTACAACATCTTTGTGCATATGTGTGGGTAAGAAAGACCTATTATCAAAATCTTTTAGGACAACGTAGAATAAAAAGGAAAGTAGAACAAGTTAATTAAATATTCATTTGAGAAGATAACGTCGGAGCCTGTTTTCATCAAATAAGGAGAAATACTATAGTTCCTGATTTTTTTTTCCATTTATCAATTGCATAATGAAAACTTTCCTTAATTCTCATCCTAGGGACCAAAAGACTTTTATTGCTTAGTAAAAGCAGTCTAGGTTTTTAAAAAATGTGATTCATAATCAAACTCTCTATATAAATCTTTTTTTTAACGTTAAAAGATAAAGCTGCTTTTTTTTTATCATTTCTCGAGAAATACATCCCACTGCCTTTCTCAAACTCTGAATTTTGCACAAGGGCAAAATTGTACAAGTGTGGCCGTTAGGTGTAAAGAAATATGGATGTTGCTGCCCAGCGCACCCTCAGCCCCAAGTCCTTTAGAAAGGTGTTTTTCTTGTAAAGTAGAGAGTTTGGCGGGATGCACGAAAGCTTTGGGGTTAGACAGAGGTACATTCAAATCACTACTCTGCCTCCCACCACTGACGAACTACTGAAACTCTATGACCCTAAACTTCCGGTGAAAGCGGTGTACGGTCCCTGCGCCCTTCAAGGAATCATTTCCTTGCTGCAGAAGGTTCCCCAGAAACTGCTCATTCCTCTCCTGGCCGTCCACGAACGCGATGTAAATAATGATAGCAACAGTCAAGGTAATGTCACTGACCAGAAGGGGAAAAAAAAAAAAAACAATCCTAAAATGCAGTCCTAAATAGAGAAATCAGACTGTCAGTTAACAGTAACAAAAACTTCTTAAACATAATTAAAACATATTTAAAAGTAAGTAGATTAAAATCATCCTACACTGCAGAGACCGGGAATGCTGAGTCTCTAAGCTGGGGGGGGGGGGGGGAGGGTGGGCTCACCACTTCGAAGGGCCTTGGAGAAATCACCAATATCCCAGCAACGGAGAGTCGGTACCATCTCAGGAGGCAGAACTAGGATTCTCCAGGTAACTCAGAGCTCTTGAAAGCCCACTAGGGGTTTCCTCTACCCTTTGCAACTCCTGAGATTTAATACAGACAGGAATATTCTTTTTTCGTTATTGCTTTGGGTCAGATCTTCCAAGCTTTGATCGGGCTCATTATACGTCGATGATAATGCCCGCCATAGTGGCTTTGTCACCAAACTCAGTAAATAAGAGTAGCCTTCACTGAGGTACACTGAACCCCGGGTGGGGGTTGCGGGGGTGGTGAGCTTCTTTCTGGCCACAAATAAGCTGCAGGAGGCTGCTGTAGCCCAGCACCATCAGGCCCCTTAGTGAATACTCCCTGCTTGTGAGGCGGGTCCCTGCGCGAGATGTCATATCTGACTCCCGCCATTGTGACTCGGCATCACTCAGTGACAAACAGATAAGGTGAGATCTCCGAAAGCTCCCAGACGGAATGCTGCTCGGCTGTCATCCCTGAAATCTTACTGTCCTTCTTTCAGGTCTGAAGAGCTGCAGATGTGAAAGGAGGATAGAGGACAGAGAAGAAAGACAGAAAGGGCAGACTGGAGATAAGGAGGCTCTGAGGGCAGAGAGACCCACTGGGGGTCCCAGAAGAGCCTCCATCCAGGAAAGGGGATATCAAAGTGCCCCTGGAAAATGGGGCGGGCTCTGCTAATGTGTCCTCTGTATTCAAGCGCATGTTTTTTACTATCATCCTCATTTTAACATGTGCAAAAAATAAATAGACATTAGAAGAGCCCTAGATAGTCAGGACTTTCGCAGCCTTTTTTCTTAAATTTATTTCCTAATGGATTTGGCTGACATCACAGATCTTGGCTGCAGTGGAACCCAGACCAGAGTGCAAACCTCTTTATTATTATTGTCGTCGTCACTATCCTTGATCTTGTTATAACTGGTTACTCTTTGTAGGCTGCTTGCTGTTTTCTTTGCAGTAGGCTGAGTACTTTTTACACAGAAGAACATCTGAGTTGACTTGAATAGTTATTTCTCCAAAGAAGATAAGCAAATGGACAACGTGTATGTGAAAAGATGCTCGACGTCATTAGTTACCAGGGAAATGCAAATGAAAACCACAACGAGAAACCACTGTACACCCACTTTTATGGCTATAATACACAAAAAAGGGGGAAAAAGTGTTGGCGTGGACGTGGAGAAACTGGAATCCTGTGCATCATGGTAGAAGTATAAAATGGTGTAAGCCACCTCGTTCCTTCGGAAGTTAAACATGGAATTAGGAATCTCACTCCCGGGCACACACCCCTGACTAAAAACAGGTCCTGAGACAAATGCTTGCACAGCCATGTTCACACCAGCACTATTCACAACAACAACATGGTAGAAATGACCTGAATGTTCCTTAACAGACGAACGGATAAACAAAATGTGGTATATACATTCAATGGACTATTATTTAGCCATAAAAAGAATAAAATCCCGATACATCTTATAATGTGGCTGAACTTTGGAAATATTACACCGAGTAAAAGAAGCCATACACAAGGGTCGTATAATGCATGATTCCATTTATATGAAATATTCAGAAGAACTAAATCCGTAGAGACAGAAAACAGATTAGTGGGTACCAGAGGTTGGGGGGAGAAGGGGCAATGGGGAGTAAGCTTAATGGATACAGAGCTTTCTTTTCGGGGTAATGGAAATGCTTTGGAACTACATAGAAGTGCGGGTCGCACAACATTGTGAATGCCCTAAAAGCCATCGAATTAGTCACTAATGCATCGTTGAACACTATATCAAACACTGATGATGTACTATATGTTGGCTAACAACATAACAAAAAATGGTTCATTTTATATGCTATGAATTTCACCTCAATTAAAAAGAATGTTTGAAACCATTTGATCGATAATGATACACCTGTGATGCAGGCACTATTTCCCCCATTTTTCAGATGCATTCTTCCCACTGAAATTTGGCTCCAACCAAATCAACGAAGTGTCGCGTGCTTTCCCAGACACCCCTGGTCTATCCACACTGCTGTGCCCAATAGCTGCCCACCTAGTCACTCTGCCAGTCTCTCTCCCCTTGGCTCTCCTCCAGGAGGCCACAGCACCCTGCCATAGTCACTAGGTTTCCCAAATACCACTCCCCTTGACATCTCCTCTCCAGTCCAAAAAATCCAAAATTTTGAATGGGTCCCCAATACCCATGAGTTCTCCAATGAAGTCAAATTTCTTCGTCTGGCTTTCAGCATTGTCCTCTACATTTTAGACTCATTTCCCCAGACTGAAGCTAAATCAGACCTATTCTTTTTTTTTTTTTTTTCTTTTAATAATACAATTAGGCAATAGCTAACATTTGTTGAAGACTTACTGTATGCCAGGCCCATACCTCTTAACTTTTGTAATGCTGGACCAGCTGGATATCACACAAGGAAGGAAATGGAAGCTAGAGAGGATAAAAACTGTATAAAACTGGTGAAGATCAGAGTCAGGATTTGAACTGTGTAGTGTCCAATCCTGTGGTTTTAGGTATTCATTTTGATTTTGCCCTCTCCTCTTCTCTCCTCTCCTTTCCTTTTTTTCATAAGTTCTGCTCCTTCATTCCATCCCTAATGCTCCAAGAATGGCTTCCTTCACTTTCCTGCTTTTCTCCAACAAATATCCCTGACTTTCCCCCAGAAGGGTCTTCTCTTCGTTGGAACACAAATGTTTTCTGTCTCGCTGGCATTTACCTTTCCTTTGTTCTAAGCATCGCACTACTAACTCTGTGAGAGTACTAAGGAGGGCAAGGAACCATGTCTAATACTTGTATCTCTGATCTTGTCTAGCACAATACCTTGTTCACAATGGTTCAGTAATTATCTGTTCAAAGATTCTTATAAATTACCTGCCAGGAGAAACATCTTCTTATACAGAGTTGTTTGCTAAAACTTCTTCATGAAATTGGATTTTATCTCCTCAGTCTTTTACAAAACGTAATTTGTGATGCTTTGGTAGCATTAAATAAATAGGGTGAACTTTAGTGAAATATTCCTAATTTTAACATATGACTAAGGTGCTTAAAATATTAAGTGCTAAAACTTATTTTTATCCAAGTGCTTACTTGAACCAACATTGAGACTAAAGGGAAAAGAAATTACTCTTTGTAAATCTGTTACTTTAAACCTCTTATTCTCATGAGTTTTGTGATAGGTCCATATAGAGAAATTAATTTACAGAAATAGTCAGCAGAACTGCTAAAAAATGCAAGCATGAACCACTATGCACTTTTTCCTTTGTGTGACTTCTGCATATTTCAATATTCAGTTCATCACCTTTAAGATGTTCAAATTCACCAGCTGTAAGAATACTTAACAGATTCTAGAGCAGCACTAAAAATAAACTGATGTTATTGAAAATAAGTGAGTCAGCACATTCTTATCTGAATTGTTTTCTCATGTGACCCATACTACTTAACTCACTTTTTCTTTGTGATTGTTCATTTATCATATCAAAAGTCGCTCTGGACATCTGCTTCTTTGCGTACAAAAGCACAGGCTTGTTGAAAAATGTTCAGTAGAAGAATAAAATAACTCTCTGGTCCGGATTTACAAAAGCAAGACATTATTGAGGCCAGTTACTATGGGTTTTGCTAAAGACCCTTCTTCGTTTTTTTTTTTTAAGTTATAATGGAAGCTATATAATTTTCAACATCAGTGCAGTCTGTTGACCAAAACAAAAAAATTTCATTTACATATAGCTCATAATACTAAACTTCAAAAAGCCCTTCAGCTTAGTTTTGACCAGAGGATATCTTTGATAGAGCTCATCTCAAAATCACTCGGAGTCCAAAGTGTCTATGCAAAACCATTAATCTCAGAATGTGTCTAAACACCAACCTTCAGACAGGCTGCAATTTACCATTCTCTGTGACAGACAAATAGCTAGGGGAACGCTGTCATCTAACCCGGGTGCTTTCTTTAGTAGTCATGGAAAGAAAGGTTTTTTTCATACTGCCTTGTCATAAAAAGACTACAAAATCCATCAACACAGTATAACTTTACATATAAAAGTAATACTATGAATAGATATTTCAGTCATCATGTGAAAAATAAACAAGACAGTCTTTAAATCAATGTCATTCACAAGAAATCAGCGTGGACATGTATCGACTGATTTTATAGCGAAAATGGGAAATATATGTAAATTTGACTGCTCTATTTTGACACGGATGCTTTCGGCTGTATCTTTAACCAAAACCAAACTGTGAAGGAGTCCCGTGTACAAAACTTGGGTTAGTCCTCTTTACAGATGCTTCGGACACTCTTATCTTACTGCTGCTTATGGGACACATATTCCACAAAATATAAGTTAGCCCAAAAGACTGGCATACATTAGGCTATGCGATCAGACACATGCTGATAGGCCCAGTGGTGTGGATTGAAAAGGTAAGCCCTGAAATGTGTACCTAGGATAGGTTTTGGCGAAAATATTAAAAGCCCCAACAAGACAGATATTTATGTTTTTAAAATTTTTTTCCCCTTGGGGTAGGAACACGTACCACGAGATCTACCCTCTTGACAAGATTTTAAGCATATGATACAGTACTGCTGACCAACAGAATCATCAAATACTTAATTTTTCATTTTATTTTTTTACGTTAAAAGCAAATCTAAGTAAGAAGAAAATTAGTCGCGACCGATTTTGCATAACCCAGCGGCAATTACTAAATACATATAAATGTGGATACTTCGGGGAGCATTTCATGAAATATTTGGAGGAGGATATAATCACATTAGACTCTCATCATGTCTTGCAACAGGACTTATTTGTACAGTACTGAGGGTAATCAAAACTGATGTGTGAAATTCACACAAGGGCTGCGGTGACATCCCAGAAAGAAAAAAAAATACAAAAACAACTTAGGAGTCTTTTAAATAACTTTGAAGTTTTTTTTTTTTTTTTTTTTTTAATTTTAAACAGTGAACTGAAGAAGTGCTCCAAGATGGAAAGTACGTGGCTAGGAGAAGGGAGAGCCACCTGCCCCGGGACTGGGTCTCTACCAGCTGAAGTCTCACGTATCAGGGGAGACAACTCTCTTCATCCCTAGGTCATTGATCTTCATCAGGAGCCCACTTTCCCATCAGTAGCAATAGGAAAGCTGCACAAGAAACTAGAGGTGGCCAAGATAAATCAAAGGACAAAAATCAGCTCCAACCCCAATCTCAAACCGTTTCCCGACTTTTTCCTTGAAGGACTTCTGGTCAGCAATTCAGCGTGACCCAAATGTAGGCATTTTGTAGAAAATGACAGTTTTATTGAATCATGCAAGTGAACTCTCTCCTTGGGTGAGTTTCACCTGAGAGACAAAATTTGAGCTGCATCCTGAAATTTCAGAGACAGGTGACACATCGAGATATGTGACCCATTTATTTGGCCCTCAAACAGAGAGCTAACAAATATATTTCAATGTCATCTATTACAGGTGCCACATACCTGAGGTGACGCGTATACCTGCCTAAGCAACGTAGGCTTCTTAATTTCTAAGTATAGGTGACATATAATATTGCAAGGTCATTGTTTGGGGATTTTAACTCTGTAGCAAGTGAGCATCAGACACATTCATTTGGCTTATGTCAGCGATTTTAGCTTTATAATGTCTTAAAATGCATCTTCAGTGTGTGTGGGTATGTAGCAAGTTGAACTTTTATAATTAGGGATTTGCTATAGAAAATGTGCTTGGGTGATTATTTTAGGCACCTCATAGACTATCCCTGAGAAAATGCCGTAGTACTTGTATTGGAAATATTTTCCTCAAAATGAGTGTGTGCATTTATCCATAATCCCTTATACTTTTAGTTGAACCTCCCTTCCAATGGGGTACCAAAACATTTGTTCCCGTTCTATGTAAAATTACCTTAATATTTATTTTAGAAATGTTACAAAAAAAAAAAAAAAAGCAACATAGCAAAAAGAATTTGTGATCCTCTTTGTGCATTTGGGTAAAACTGGTTAGGAATTTTGACATTGATTTCCTTTAGGTGATAGGGTTCGCTTCAACTACTATAACAATTAAAATGTTTTTGATAAGGGCAAGGCGAAGCTTAAAGAAATCAATATGATAATAAGTGTACTAAAGCTTATTGTTCTGGAAAATCAAGGGGATCATACGTTGAAGACAGAGGGGTTAAATTTATAGCTGCAGTATGAAGATTGCATTTATTTGCTTATAAAATGGACCACATTTTCAGTTTCCATCTTTTGCTACTCTTGCTGGTACTACACACACATCCCAGCACGCACCTCCTACCTCTCTACTTTTTTTGCTTCAGTCCCGCTCCAGACATTCAGTGTCTGATTCTGGATACTATTTCTGATCTCTTCACTTGGCCAGCTCTAGCTTCCCAGAAAAAAAGCACTGAAAAGCTAAAATTTCTTCCCCCAAATTATTGTTTTAGCTCCTTCAAAAATAGGAAAAGGAAACCTATTTCAAATTTCTATCATCTGCTTTTATTATACCCCAGAGCATCTTAATCATTTTACTTCTTTGATGATTAAAATGTTGTCCTTCATAAACGGAAAGGAAAATTTTACCAATCGCAAATTAGGAGCTTGAAGTAGTTTCTTAGGGAACAAAAAACTAACTAGAAATCAGTTTGGTAAAAAGACTGATGTACTTAGAGGTTGAGATATAATTGAAGAGTTGAATCAAAGATATATAAAGATAGTAGAAGGAGGACATATTTATCAGTTTTATTATAGTTTTCACTTCTTTATTAAAAAAGGCACAAGAGCACACCTACTGTGAACAATTTACTTTACTATTCAAAAGATGGTAAGCTTTTTTTTTTTTTTTTTTTCTATATCTGGGACCAGTTTTATGTCCGGCAAGAATCTAAAAACCAAACCTGGATTTTATGAAATATATTAAGTAAATTACTAGATTGGATGATATAAAGTAGTCAATATATGACCTAAAATCTTATTGGCTTTTTAATCCTTCCTAAACTAAGTTTTGGATTTTTAAAACTGTAGTTTGTATGCTGCCTGAGGTAGCAGATAGCTCCAGGAAGGAAACAGATCCTACCTCTTGATTTTCAAATGCAATTAATTGGTAGCCATACAACTATCTATAACCCAGAACTAGCCCTATTTGGAGACAAAAATTGAATGCATCCCAGGGGAATTGCGTTCTTGTCTAAAAGGCAAACAAAAACCACCCATCATATTCAATCACTAAAAAGACCCACACAGTTAGTTTTAAGAGGTGTCAGTTTCTCCCCAAATTAAGAATTAGCAAAGCCCGAAGGCCTTAGAACCTGTTCTATGACTTTATTATGCATGAAAGCCAATCCTGGGCTTTCATTAAGATGGCTCTTTCGAATATTTAACAGAGTCTGTGACATACATATCTTTCAAAATGGGTTTTTAAAAAATGATTCATCGGGGCTATCCTTGAAAACTCCAGGCCTTTACTTGGGACACAAAGGTGCCACGTTTCTTGGCATAAACCCTCCAACAGGATTTCCAGCTTGTCTTGGGCTCCTCTGAGGGGAGAGCGTCCTACTCATTAGGGTGAAATTTATTCTGACCTGTCTGATCACCTAATGAGACTCATCGGGGTGCAAGTGGAGAAAGAACCACCAACAACCAGAGGTCACATAAGAGATTCGGTTCCGGTTGGATGGAACCTCTTCATTTTCTTTCTTTCTGTGGCTCCTTTCAATCTCCACCTCCATCTCGCCTGCCCCCCCACACCCCCACCCTCTTAAGAAATATCTCCACTTCAACCTTCAAATATTTGATTCCTCTCGTGTCCATTCCCAGCCTCTGAGGTTCAGGCTTTATTCTCCTTCAGGATCATTCCTCCTCTAAACACTTATCATCCGATGCGCTGGGTAAAGAGAATTCCCAGCAGTAGATTTTACAATGAAAGATAAAGTGTTGAGCATCTGAGTGTTTGCAGGTGCTGGCGTCCAAACCCGCAGTGCCTCCTGTTGACAACGATGGCCATCACTGGGGGCGTCCGAAATCTCTCTATTCTGTGCAGCCTTCAGAAATCAGCTGTATCTGATTGTTCTTTCAGATCAAATACGGTAGGAAGACAAAGTAAGCTGAGCATATTCGTTCCCTCTGCACTTTGTTGTTGAAAGGGGAGGAATCCCACTAGGACCCCTAACTCAGTTTTAGATATTAACCAAACTTTTGTGAGAATTCCTATTCTTCCTCCCAGCCCTACCTCCCTCTCCCCCCAGCCCCCCTCCCGTCGCTGTCAGTTCGCTGATCGGGGTTGAATGAAATGTCTTTGCTCCTCTAAAGGGTCGTTCTATGCTGCTAAGCATTAATAGCGCCTAACGCCAAGGCAGGGCACAGATAAAAGAAACTAAAGGACATTTGTTGTTCTGAGAGGGTGAGGCACGTGGCTACCTGCATTTAGCTCAGAAAAGGATAATTTCCCTTTCTTAAAAAGGATCCTTGCAAATTTTCTCACACCGGCCTTGGAGCTCATGTCGTGGAGTCTTTTGAAACGTTGCTGATAGTGTGCAAAATGCAAAAGACTTGGGGCAGACGGGAAGGACACCAGCCGAAGCCGGCCTGTTTTATCAGGAGCTAACTCTGTCTCTGATAAATGATCTTCTGAAGAAATATATGGCAAAGTGCCTGCCATTGAAAACAGCAAGGAAAATAACAGTGTAGTTGGCATGCTTCTTAAAATGTATTTCTTGTTGGACACAGGAAGTCATTTTCCATCAAATTGGAACGTGTCATAATGCAACGTGTCAAAGACATTGTTAAAAAACAAACAAATTGGAATTGAGCCGCCGTACTGTTAGTCTTAGATCTCTCAGTCAGTTTCACACATTAAGACGGTTGAACATGTCGAGCTTATAAATTCTCCTGGTGGAGAGGTTTTTGGAGAATTTCACAAAACTCAGTGGGATCTTGGTGGGGATACTGACATTTACCACTGAGTTCTTTAATGACAGCTAAACAAGAGAACACCACTCCTAATTTACTCAAGTAGAATTCAATATCATAACAAGGCAATTGCTGAACACTGTTCTTTTATGAAACCAATTTCCGTGCTCTGGTTTTTAACTCTTTTATTTACCAGTGGCTTCGATTTGCTTTCTAAACCCTGTATTGTTATCCCAGGAGAGAGTTTTCTTCTGTCCTTCTTCTGACTCTAAGGGCCAGAGAGGGTAGGTTGGTGGTGAGAAGCAGCACCATGGAAAGAGACTTGGAAGGCTTGCTGCCCTTTGGCCTGGAAGGCTCCTAACTACAAGTCTCTCATAGTTTCAGTTCTCAGCTTGAATGACATCTCCTCAAAGAACGTCCATGACTTCTTTTAAGTAAGATTCTCCTGTTATTCTCTGTCATAGGATCCTATCAGTGTCCCTCCTTTATAAATACTGAATTACATTATCTGTTTTATATAAAGCCTTTTTTTGCTATTAGCCTATTGCTAATGAATCTAAACTCTACAAGTTTAATTTGGGGCCTTGACTCTCTTGGTCACCTCTGTATTTCTGGCACTGAGCATATTGTCTGACACCTAGTAGATGCATAAGAAATATTTGTTGAACAAGAGAGTGACTGAGTCAGAAGGACTGGGTTATACAGAGGTAGGAGGAAGTGAGGGGATAGAGAAGAGAGAGGCCATTCCCGGCAGAGCAAATGGTAAGAGTTTCTAATACAGAGTTGGAAAAATGGTTCGGCTTGGCTGAAACACATGGAAGATGAAAATGAATAATGGGAAAGAAAATTTAAAAAGGTTAATCGGAATCAGAATGCTGGGATATAGATTTTGCACTTTGCTCTTCAGGTAACTGAGAGTTTTTGAGTGGGAGACTGATGTTATTGCCCCTAGAACACCTTAGGTCCTCAACCTACAGACTTTGAAGGAAGAGCATTTCTTTGCTTTAACTAGATCTGGGGTCAAAGCTACGAGCCTTTGGCCAGACCCACGGACCTCAGAAAGAGTCAGCTGGAGCTGTCAGGGGTCTTGGATTTAGACTTAAATGAGTTCCAATGAGTTGCCGAGTCCTATAGTGTGAAGGTTCATATCAGGCCAAGCCCAGCATCTGAGATCGATTCAAGTCAACAGATTAAATGCCTCTAGGGTGTGCTCAGCCCTGTGGTGAAATACAAAATAAATCAAAAGCAGGGTTCCCCAGCCTTGAAGAGCCAGAGAGAACTACCTCTGACGGAATTGCACAAAGTGACTTCCCCAATTGAAGGTGCGCAAGGGAATCAGGCAAAGCTCAGGTACCAAGGACCCCTCCCTAAAGAGCACTCTCTGTGAAGTGACCTGGCTACTCCAGGATCCAAGAACTCGTTTGGTCCCACTGTAGATCCCCATAGCTGTGTGTCTGGCCTGGTCCAGACAGACCCCGAGAGGCAGCATCAAAGAGCCCAGGTGATGAATCAGCTGCCCAGGGCTCTAGATCTGTCACTAAGAAACCACGCTTCACTGGGCAAATCATTTTAATGATCAGCATGCCTTACCATTGCCAAACTTGGGCATTTGTTAATTTATCAGCTATTTACTATGTATCCACTAAATGCCAAGCACGGTGCTGGAAGAGGCCCAACTTTCCTGGGCTCATAGGAGAAACAAATGACATAATGGATAGGAAATGTGTTCTCCAACCATAAATCCCTGTACAGTGTGGATTATTTTAAGTTGGTAGGCGAGCCTGCAAAGCTGCCCAAAGAAGCCTGGGAATATTTCTGAAATGCCATCAGTACGTCAGGTCTTTGAGACCTAAAAAACGATGAAATACATAAACACACAAGTTGCTTAGATTTAGACACTTTATAAAAATCGATTTGCATGATAATGTCCTAAAGGAACCAATCTGATCACCATGTGTACAAATATTGATTTGGGGAAATGAGTCCCTATTCCCATTTTTGGTTTACAGAAGCACATTGTTCCCAGTGGTCCTTCTGTCCTCATTTCCCATCTGCCATGACCATGTGGGGACTCAGGAGCCCACAGGAGAGAACCCAGCAGGGGGAAGGTTGGGCATGGTGGCGGAGTATGGTGCCAAGGAGTCTTGTGGTGAGGGCGAATGGGGAGGATCTCAGAGCAGGAGCTCTGCGGCGAAGGTCTGAATGGAAGCACAGAAGGGCAAAGAAGCATAATTGGCAGTTATGAAAATAAGAAGAAAAGGTGGATCTTTGCTGCCAATAAACAGGCAGCAATGGCTGGGGAGCCTTCGACAACACAGCTGGTCCTTGGGAAATGAGGCCTCTTAATTTAGCTCTACTGCTAGCCACTGTTGAGCCCACTCTCAGTCTGACTGGACCCTCAGCCTGCCCACCTCTCCCGCCCAACAGAGCCTGCATTCCGTGTTTATTTCTTCTTTCTCTTCTCCATCTCTTTGACAATTCTCTCTTTCTTCTGATGACACGATGAAAATCTAGCTGGTTTCTCTATTTAACTGGGGCGCATGTTCCTTCGCAAGGGGTGGATGAACATCAGGCTTCTCCATGAGGAACCTTCATTGTTTGCAATTAGTGACTTAAGAAGGGATATGAACTTTAGCTGGGCTTTCTCCACCTTGGTAGTACTGACATTATTTTTGGGGGTGGAGGGGGGTGGAGTGGGGTGGGGGGCTGTCCTGTGCATTGCCTCTACCTACTAGATGCCAGTAGTACCCATTCCCCGGTGGTGACAAGCAAAAAGGTCTTCTGATACCACAAAATGGCCCCATGAGGGGCAAAACAGTCCGGGCTGAAGACACTTACCTAGTCCAACAATTGGAAACAGCACTTTAGAGAAACCCTCAGTGCTTTATCTGGGACATGACATTCTCATGAGCTAACGAAATTATTCCAATGATCTTAAGTACTCAAAGTATTTCAACTTTAACATTTTGAGCTATTTAATTGTATTATACAGGGCAACCTTTACTGTAACTAGACATTATTTGTCCACACAATACCACATTTGTTCCTCAGAAGTAGGCATGTAGGAAATATTTGTTAAGTGAGTAAACGATGCTATTTAAGAACAGGAAAATGCCTCATTTGCTTTTCACTCTGGTCCTAGACGTCTTCAAAAATACTCTCTTAAATGGCAATAGACCAGACATGAACTAAGGATATAACAGACTGTGGGCATTTCAGGTCCCCTACCTGCCACTAGAAACTTCACTGGATTCAGCCAGTGATCTCTGGAGACCATTTGGATATCCCTGTGACAAATACTTTTCACAACAGAATTTTCTTTAAGAAATTCTGCACTAATCTTCCTTTTCCTCTTAATTCCCATGGCACGTCGTGTGGACTTGTGTGTCACGAATCACTTTATTTGATGTGTTTTGCTTATGGCTTATTTCCTTTAAGAGACTGAGAGCTCTTTGTGGGTCAGATATATGTTTGATTCATTTTCTGTATCTCTCCAAGGCCCTAGCACAATGCCACACGAAAATAAATAGATACATATTAAAGGGTGTGCCCTTGTCTTTAAAGACTCAATCTCTGTTCTAAGCCATTTTTTTTTTCTCTCCAAATGCAGGCCAGACAAAACCTGCACTTACCAATGTCTGAGTTTTAACACTTCTAGTCTGAAAGGACCAGCATCAAGTTCTTCATTGTTCCTTGACTTATACATGATACTCCCCAAGAGATACTTCTGTATAACCACGGGTCTCACACTCAAACTAAGATACTGTCATCTATTATTTGCACTCAAATTCTTCTTAGATTTCCTTTATTCCTCTTTTTTTTAAGAAAGTGAGATTTTTTTTTCTTTTAAGTAATCTGTATGCCCGACGTGGGGCTCGAACTCACAACCCAAGATCAAGACTCACATACTCTGCTGACTCAGCCAGTCAGGTGCCCTCCCCCTGGCCCCCACCCCCGCCATTTTCCTCCTCAGCAGTGATCAGACCTCTTTTTGAGTATTACTTCATTTGGGTTTTGAACTTTGGCATTTAATATAATTGTGATCTGAAAAACCCATCAAGAACAGGAATATGGTTCACACATTTGTGTTATACTTTCATGCTTCACGCACTGAACTTCCTCACTGAATCTGATGGGTGGTGTTCAAATGGGAGTGGAACTCATAGGAGGCAATGCCAAGAGGCACCAGGTTGCTGACCGCTCTGCAGAGAAGAATAGCCCAAGGGCCTCCTCCGCCTACCTCCCACTGTCCCTTTCCAGGATAGAGGAAAGGAACTCTTCAAACCGGCTACAAACTCTACTAACGTAGGTCTTAAGGTCAGAATCTGATACAGAAGAGGGAGTCCTGATGCGGGGTTTTCTTTGCACGTCTCATTCTTTGGATAAAGGCCTATTCCACTTTGTATAAATCTACTCTAAGAACATGCTCACACCAAAGAACTTTTGTTCATGAAGTGTGTCAATGGTAAGCAGCTGAACAGAGGGAAGGGATAGTAGGTAGATCTGTGGCTGGACATATAAATAGACACACATAGAAGCCAGCTTACAAATTGCCCAGTCCCCACTGTAGAAGCTCTCCTTGAGCAACTCAGAAAAATACCAGCTGACGACGGACTCCCCTATGCTATGTAGGTTAGAAGGATACGAGAGCCCAGATATAAAAAAAAAAAAAAAAAAAGAATCACAGCAAAATGTACTAAGTTGGTCCTAAGGAGTTACAGAAAACTCCCCTAATTGACCACATCAGAGGAGGGTTTGAACTTCTTGCATGAAAACAACTTGGCATTCCTGGTGATAATACCATTTACAATGAGGTTTTACTCTAAGTGTTGAAGAAGAATAGAAACAGTATTTTTAAATAAATGCCTTGCAACATGCAGGCAGTGTTTTCAAAAGTATCACCTGCTCCCCTTTTAGAAAGGTATGCTGCTGCTCTGCTGGAAAAGCGAGATTGGCTCTTATGAAATTTTTTCAATAAATAGTGTCTGGGAGAGGTTTTTTTTTTTGGCACTTGAATGATATATGTGTAAAAAGAAAAAAAGTTTCTTTTATAGAGGTACAATATGTATATATCTTACCCTGAACATGCTATTCAATTGAAGTCACCTTTGTTAATTCAGCTGAGTTTTATTATGTTCACAAAGTTGATTTTCTAAAAATTTGTGACATTCGACTCGTCTAAGAATTTGCTCTAGTGGCACAATTTATCACTGTTAGTCTCATCTAGATGTCACAAATCAACAAAGAGGGTGATATCTATGTGTTTGGATAAAGCAAAAATCCCAATATCTGTGAATTAAAGAAATCCTATTTGTCTTCAGAGGAATGAGTAAGGAGAAAAAGAGGAAGAGAAGTAGGTGGAAGTCTATGAAATCGGTAGTTTACTTAGGTATTCACCTACACTTGTAATACTAACTAATTAAAAATACTGTGTTATTATGTAATAATCCCTTTCTGGACTATCACACTTTATCATAGTTTAGTATTCATCATCATTTAAACTCTGGAATATCTAAATTCACATAATAAGGAACTTTACTAAAATTGGGGATGGAAACAGGAAAAATTACTTTTAGCTTATAACATTCAGAATGATTACATGAATTCTTATATGATCAACCATTGATGAATTATCAGAGGGTGGTGAAGATGTCTATGTAGGGCATAGCTGGATTGGCAACCATGATCTCATGTGGAATATTCCTTGGGGCCGCTGCTGGCTGCATGGATCCCTGGGCTTCTTTGGTATGACATTTCTTACGTGGTCAGGCTCAGCAAGCAAAAACGAATCGGTTATGCTTAGAAATAATTCGATAATGGTAAAGGACGTGAGTAAGACAAAGGAAAAAGGATGCCCTCTCTAACCAGGCTCAGTCTGGAGACACACAGAGCAGAAAGATGGGCAACAATGTACAAATGCAATGTTGAAATCCAAAATAGTCAAGGTCAAGTAATTGTGAGTGGTTGCCTCCATGCAAGATTAAGGATATTAGTCTTTGTTATTAGAATCTGTCTCTAAGCTCTTAGAATAGAGACCATCTAGTCTATTATTTCCCAGGAAAATGGTTCACTTATTCTTCCATTGAACACATACTTATGGAACTTTTACTATGTACTTGACATTGTACTCTTGCAGAGCTGGGGAGGGAGCAGCAAATAGAACAATCACCGCCTTTTTAGTAGTGGTATTCTCTGAAGCTAGACATGGAAGCTTAGCTTTGTTGCTATCCATTATCACCCTCCTATTTATCAGGCTTATTTACTTCTGGTAATCTTCCATAAAGCAGAGCTTTCTATTCCAAACCTCACAAGAAGATGACTTCGAGAGAATATTGGCAATTGGCTACATTTCCTGGAGGTAAAACTTTCAACATCCATTGCACCTCCCTACATCTTCTCATTGCAGTGTGATCAGAGAGGTAGACTGTGATTTCCTTGAATTGTGGCTGCTCTACTAAAAATAAAATAAAATAAAATAAAATAAAATAAAATAAAATAAAATAAAATAATAAAATAAAATAAAATAAAATAAAATAAAATTTCTCGGCAGTGCCTATTTCCATAGTTTTCTTCCACTCATCCAATTTAGAATTTCACCCCTTCTCTGTCAATAAAATATGATAAAATATAAGAACACTGAAATTATCTGCACCCTATCCCTTAATGAATGGGTCTTGGGAAAGGAAGTTCAAAATAGAAACCCGTTTGTTATAGAACATGGTGTCTTTGTGATAAAATTACCCCCAATAGCAATAGGCACAACTTACTGGGTATTATAATATATACAGGAACCTTAGTTTGATATACACAGGTATCTTAGTATAGTAATTAAATTTCGTCTTCATAAAATAATGGTAGAGAGGTTTATTACTCCCATTTTGTTGATTAAGAAACTGAGGACGTAAGAAATGAATTAATATTGCCAAGTTTTCTAGGTTAGAAAGTGATAGAATGAGACTTTAGACCTAAATTACTCAGTTCCAAGGCCCATTTTGTCTTCATTATATCAAACAGCCCCCCATATAGTATTGTACTTATTTATTTGTTTTTACTGATTAGAAAACTGAAGGCAAAAAGGTACCACCTCTTAGGGAAAAACACACACACACACAATTGTCCATAGAATCCCTGAGGATATATTTTATCTGATTCTTGAGATAGTAGATAGAAGACTTGTTTCCCTTTAGACCTCTTGCTTTACCCCTCTCCTAACTATTCTCTGCTGATGACATTATAAAGGATCGTTTGTCTACTTATATCATTTTACAATATGGTCCCTATCAATGTCCAGGCATGATCACAATGTAGTTTTTAAAGGGCCTTGAAATCTCTACTGACTTTAACTCTGTGAGGGCAATGCTTTACCTCTGATATAAAATTCAACCAAAATAATAAACTTCAGCGTGGCATTTTTTGCATGTTTTAAAGTGAGTCTGCCAATGACCTCTTTGCATTCAACAGCCATTTCTGCCATTTCTTCACTGTCCCGGGGACAGCCCCGACAAATCCATTTTGCTCACTACCTTCTTAATATATAGAGTGAATTGCTTTGCAATTTGAATTCATGATTTAAAAAAAGCAGTGACCTAAAAAGAGGAATTTTTTTTTTTTCTAAACTTCTTGTCTTTTGTTCTTATTCCCCCGTTGGTTATACACTTTAGCAAGAAAATCCGTTTGTGCCCCTTAGAATTTTTCTTTTTTATAATTGAGGCAAAGTGTCACATTGGCTCTAGAATTTTTCTTTTTTAGAATCGAGGCAAAGTGTCACGTTGGCTCTGTGACAGAAGACAGACCTGGACATCATACTTCAGACCCCGTCCTATAAGTCAGGTGCAAACATGAATGGTCAAAGTACCCAACCAGTCTAAACATTCCCTGAGGTATAGGCTTCCCAAAACTCTGCAATCAGACTGGCAGCCTCAGAAAGCTAAATCATTCTTCTTTATATCTCAGGCCAAACAGGTGGCCTTGAACCACACAGCTTATGTCCAGGCTCAGAGAGAACCTTGCTTATTCAGGAGGAAGGGACCAAGAAGCACAGTGGAAAATTACCACAGTGTCTCAAATTTAAAACCCTAACTTTCCCATTGCACCAAACGCTGTGTCTGCAAAATACCAAAAGACCCAGATGAAAAGTAAAATCTGTAGTCAGCCATTCTGATTTTTGATCCACGAGACAGCAAACATAGAGCCACTTATAATCATCAGACGTGCTTACGGTGTCATTTGACATGGCTAATTTATACTGTTTCTTTCATCTCTCCCAATTCTTTGATTATCTGCCAGATAGTAATATAATCAGCTCCCAATCCCAGTGGCGGCAGAGAGGGACAATTCAGTTCGGGGATTTTGTGGGTTCTTTGCTTTTCCCTTTCCCTTTTGGTCAACGTTGACCCAGCAGATAGAAACAACTGATAAAAATTTTATACAAGTCAAAGGCTGTGCAATTTTGGGTTTAATTTTACAAAGGCCTGGAAAAGGGCGGAGTTTGCTGACTAAAAACGATAGCTCTGTCTTATCTGCGGATTTCAATTATTTATGATGTTCCCTTTCTCCACTTCCAAAGCAGACCACGTAATATTTTACACGTTTTCTGTTCTTCCTATCGACTCTTTTAAAAACAACAGCAGGATTCCGTTCTGTGAAGTAGGGATAAGTAGCCCTAGGGGCCATGTTGTTTTTTGTTTTTTTTTTGCAGAACACTAGTTTGTAATTTTTTACATTTACAAAATGTCTCTGAGTATTCATTAGGCTGACTTCAAATATCTGGGTAACCTTAGGAAATTGATAGCGGAGTTACAATCACACTGAAAAAATACTAGAATGGCCTAAAACACACTCGCTGTAACTCATCTAAATCAGACCAGGCCAACCCAAGGATAATAGATAATGGATAATAGATAATATTCCTAGATAATAAAGTTTGGAGAGAACTCCTTTAGAGTTGTTTTGCTTGCTTTATTTTTGTTGGGATGTCTTTCCCACGTTAGAAAATGTTGTCTTGCCTGACGGAGAAAGAGTTTGGGGGTCTGCAAACGCTAACTGTTCTTTCTTCATCAGGATATATGCTGACAGGTGTGTTTGGAAGGCGGCAGCCTACCTACATAGCAGCGACTGTCTCATATAAAAGCTATCATTCGCTGTGTATCTCAGAGGAGCACTAAAACATTCGAGTTTATGTATTAGCTATTAAAGACTAAATTGTTGTCCTAGAGAACCTCCCAGTATGGGTAGAGTGCTTTTCCTGAATTGACAAGAGAGGAGTGCGAAGAGAGGGTACTTAAAAGACAAGAGGAGGTTGACGTGTTTTATCACGGCGGCATTCAGACAGAGGTGAAATGCTGGAGAGCCGAAGGACCCTCAGCAACAATGGGTTGCAGAGAACCAAATCTTGCTTTTGCTCTGGATACGGACTTATATTTTTATGGGAGAAAACACACAGGTAAAGATCTTTCAGCTTAGAGTGTCTGAAATGAGGGGCGTGGCTCCCATTAGTAAGAGGAGCCCTGCGCCTAACTCCCAGGACACTTCAGTGATAATTTATCCTAAAAATTTAATTTATTTGAAGTCTATTCTAAAACTATACAGAGAGGTTTTTTTTCACAGCGTGTGCCTTCGGCGCGATTCACATTTGAAAGGAAAGAAAAGTCAGGAGGAGGGTTGGAGGAAAATACCCGCAAAGCAACTTAGAGAAATCACTTCTTACCCGGGCGATATACGATGCACGTACATTTCTAGGGTTTTCATTTCCATAGACTGTGTGCAAAGTCCGACGCTCAAATTCTTTGAGAGGCTCTTAAAAGAACAGTAACTGAGGAAGTTTTGGGGGGTAAATTACAAGTCTGTTTCGTATGAACTGTTTGCTTTATCTTAACAGGGAAATCTCACCATTATCCAAATTGAGATCAAGGGAAGGGAGATACTGGGCATGCAGGAGACCGCATACAGCACAGCCATTCTCTCCAGAGCTTTATTTTCGTTCCTACTAATTACCCACAGAGTTTGTAAGGATGTGTATACATGCGAGAATTTTTTCGAAGGGCTCTCCTGTCACTTTTCCCTGGGATGCCCTTAGGGGGAAAGCAAAAAGTCAATGCCTGAGAGGGCTACTCAAAACCAGTGGAGTTGCTACCATTCTATGGTAACAATTAAACCACAATTCGGTTCTCAAAAACACGCCCTTCTCTATTCTCCTCACCCTTCCATAAGCTGAAAACCAAAATCCCCTTCTGCAAGTACGGAATTTGTGTCAACTTTAATGTGGGAAAGACAAAAAAGATGACTTGTTTTAGATATAAAATTAATTCAAATCTAGTAACCTGAATCCCAAATCACCTGAGCGACATACCACAGCGACTGTCCCAGGCCCTTCAGAAGTAGGCACTTAACCCTTACACTTCTGCAATGACTTTATTTTTCATCTCGAAAAAGAACCAAGTATTGTCTTTGAATGAAGAGCATCAAAAAGATATGTGCCCGAGTAACTCCATTTTTCTGACGTAAACATGTTATCATTCTTAGATATTTGTATTTCATAATTATTTCACAACTTAGAAAGCCCTTCCCTCCATGGGGAACTTATCATTGAATTTTATATCACAAGAAGAAAAATAAAAACATCAATCAGAGGAAGGCATAGAAACTCAAAGAACTCCACCCATTACGCCAGAAAAAGCCACTTGGTGACAGATTTTCTCTGGGAAACTGGATCTTATAGGTACACTACTATCCACACTTCTCAGGTTTTCTGTTGTAAATTCTTTTATAGCTTCCTGGTAGAAGACGCTTTTCATTTTGTGGAAACCCCTCAGAATATGGTTTTAAATGAATCCGTTCGCAAGGTTCAAAAGCTTTAAATTACTAGAGCATGGCTACCATTGAGAAGAGGCACTGAGCTATATCAAGGACAGAGAGAGAGGGGAAAAAAAAACCAGGTACAAGTTGAATTCTCTAAGGTTGCCATGCAAGTGCTGCTCAGAAAGGATTAAGACTTCCCGAGAACAAGAGAGCTCCAAACACACCACTTACAAAGTGGAGGAAACACACACGTGCTCTTTAACCTGTTGTGTCTGGTCAACTCTATCTTGGTAGAAAATTCCCTCTAGTTAAAATGTAGGGATTCTGTATTTTAAAATGTCCTCATTCATCTAACTTTCCAGGAAAAAAAAAAAAAAAAAAAAAAAAGAGCGACCGTAGGAATGCCATTGTTTTTCATATTACAGAAAGAATGTGAAAATCAGATTAATTACATGTTTTAGAAACATTTTCCTCGAGCTGATTCACGGAAGTTAATAGCTTAAGAAATGGGCTCTAGAGCACAGCGCAGCTTAGCGAAAGTGTATCTTGTCAAGACAAACAAGCTGTATATTTTAAGAAGCCTTTTTGTCTCATTTGGTAGGCCTGCGACTTACCTTCTCTTCTTCTCTAAAGAGGTGTGTAGTTGTCTTGGTTGTGCAGAAATTCCAAAGCCCTTTGTCTTAGAAGAGCAGGCATTCTAGAATAAAATAAATAAAACATATAAACTGAAAGAAAACTTCATCTGATGTTTTATATGAATAATATCAGTTCTGAAGCTCTTTAAATATTAAGACATGTATTGTAACAAGGAAATACTGCTGATTTATAACAATTAAACATAAACTATTAATAATCATAAAAAGAATGTGTGGCTATCCTAGTAGTGTGTTAAGCTAAAGTTTATTTCATGTGTCCATGTAATCCCTTTGCTTTTTTTTTTGTAGTAAAAGTAAGAAATTTATGGCATATTTATCTTGACGAAGAGTGAAATGTTTATGAATTTATCTGAGATCTGCCACCTTTCTATCTTGTTTAAAGCCCCTCCCATCTCTGTCTTGGCTGCTAGTTCTGATTACAGCGTTAGGAGAATTATGTCAACAGTAGGAGATATTTTTAGTCACATCGTATTCCCAGAGCTCAGGATTACGTTTATTACTGTGTGAATTTACAAATACTCGTTTCTGGTTCTGCTGAAGGAAAAAAATGCATGAGTTTCTTGTTTTTGCATTTTATTTAGTCATTTTAAAGAGCAATCACAGAGAAAATGAATCCATTACTTGAGTTTCTCATTTTAGCATTACACAGTCCTTTGCAGTAGTTTCCCAAGTGTCAAACGTCCAATTCTCTCTGTTCCCTTTGTTTCCCTTTTTCTCACTCTAAACTAAACAACAAAAAACTAAAAATAAAACCAAC
>CM052899.1:10280125-10302965 GCA_028534135.1 Potos flavus | reverse complement strand
GGGATCGTCCTGGGCATGCTAATGAAGAGGCTGCAGATGCTAGAGAAAGGTGAGGTGGGTGTGTTCCAAACACGTGTGGGTAGGAAGTTTGGCTGTGAAGGGGAGGGACGCCATTTGATGTGAGGCAGGAAGGAGAAAGTCATTTGTGACTTGAGAAATTGTGAAATGTGAAACAGGGCTGGAGAGGCTGCTTGGGCAATATGGTTAGGTGTTAAAAATAAATTAACACACAAGTTTGAGTGGGAATCCAGTGCGATTAAATAGGATAGGGTTATCCTGGATCTCACTGGAAGATTTTCATGATTTTCCCAAGAAACTGCATGAGCCATCATCTGAGAAAATCAAAGGTGATGCTAACCCAAAGTTGGGGATCTACTTGGCAAAACAGAAAAACAAAACAAAACAAACAACGACAACAACAAAACTGGGAAGTCAAGGAGCTGTATAAAACGTGGAAAAGAGTAAAGAACTGGATGACTTAGAGACTGGGCTGGGTGTCTCAATCAGTTAACTAAGCCCTTTCTTATTTTCCTCCCTCCTCTCTCCTCTTCCCTGCCTCTCTCCTTCTTTCCTTCCCTCCCCTTTTCTTCCCTCCCCTCTTTCTTTCTCTCTGTCCCCTTCCTTCCTGCTTGCCTTCCTCCTTCCCTTCATCCCTCCCTTCCTTCCTTCCTTCTCTCCTCCCTCCCTCCCTCTCTCCCTCTCTCTTTCTCTCTTTGATATTTACTGAGTCCTTTCTTTCTTTTAGGCATGTGCTAGGCACCAGATAAGAAAGAATAGGGGATGAGGTAACTTCTTAGCACATTTTTGACCATAATCATGTCAGCAATACTCGTCTATCTCATATATATGTGTCATATATGTGTGTAATATGTCTCTATAGGCATACAAATATAAAATAGCATTACTCGTGTTTGGGTTCTCTCTCATGTTAACTCATCTCATCTTTTCAAACTGTGGGTATCATCTATAGGTCCTCAGTATTTTCATTTCCTTCAGTCTGACTGCTGTGTATCTAAGGACGCTGTCTGACAACAGTGTTGCTGTCGCAGAGCAAATAACCGCTGTACATGAGCCCAAATGAAGGGAGCTTTCTATAAAGTATCAAGGGGTGTAAGGGGATGAGGAGGCATCCGGAAATTGGAAATAGTTTCTTGAGCAGAGAAAAGTAATTCAACTCTGGTGTGTGGTAATCTATGCCTACAAATCAGTATTCCTTTATTGAAAGAAAACAAACAAACAAACAAAAAACAAAAACCCAAATCATCTTTTACCCAGAAAAAGAGGATTCAAGCATCTGATGGAATTAATGTGGGAGCGGCCATGCTGTGCGGGAAGACTGAGCAGGGGGAGCGAGCGCCTCGGCGCTGTGTGGTTCAGGGGCTGCAAATGGCTCCCGAAGAGCAAGATGTTGAGGAAACGTTCTAGGGATTCTCGAAAGTCAGATTGGGACTTCATCTTTCAAAATGTACATTTCAGTTTCGTGTGGCTCTTCGGGAAGTTCACAGCTCTGCATGGGTCTTGAACTCAAGTCTGAGCAGGTGCTTCCCGAGTCACTGGGCGGCGGGGGGCTTGGGATGGAGCACACAGGTAAGGGGGCCAGCGAGGCCCCGGCTGGGCTCGGACCGTCAGCTCTGGGGCTGACGACTGACGCTCTCAGGGCACCCGCGCTTCACCATGACCTCCCTCGTGCTACTTTTTTCAGCTCACATTTACAGAACGCTTAAGATGCAGGTTCTGAAACCAAACTGGTTGTGAGTGTGCCTCAGCTGGGCCGTGTGACAGTGGTGCCTGGGTAACCTTGAGCAAGACACTCCATCTCTCTGTGCTTGAATTACATCGTCTTTAAAACGGGGATAAAAGGACACCTCCCCTCGGGTTTGTCATGAGGATAAAAAGGGTTAATATTTGTAAAGCACTTTGAGTGCTAATATTTTGAGACACTTTTTATTGAGATATATCGAGATACTTCTAAATTGTAATCATTATTTATATCTCTACATTGAAATACAAGTTTTGTCTTCAGGGGATTATTGTTTTTAAGACCAGGAACAGAATCTTGATTGGAGAGGGGACAATTTTCAACAGGTGTTTTTCAAGGAACGTTTGAGATCGATTGGATTCAAAATGAAACTACTCATATCCTTCCAGAACCAACTACCTTCTCAATTAGTATAGAGCGTCCTGAAACACACAATATGGGATGGAGCACTTGTGTGGAGAATGCTCATGCAAAATCAGGTAAAATAGAGAAAGTATAATGATGATTTGTGCCATTAGGTTTCATCTTGTAGGTGATCAAACATTTCTTAAATCTTCAATGTTTTTATGTAGTAAATATACCCTGTTTCCCCACCAGGCTTCAGTTTTTTATCGAAACAAAGCACAATGAGCGTAACAGTAAGAGGCAGATTCTTTCTGTATCAATTGATTAGCTTAACACCATAGAAAAGAGATATGTGCAAACAGCATTTAAATCTGCCAATGCAGAGACAAATAACATCATTCAAAGACAGTGGCTGCCTTGCTCTAGATGTGGCAACTCACTCCTGCAGAAAAATGATTAAAGCCCTATTCTGCTGATATCAGATAATTATCTACTATAAAACTACAACTGATATAAAACTTCAGTAATGTAGTCCAGAGAAGACTCTAAAACTTACGCAATGTTTAATAAAGACATTTGGAGATGGGGATAGTTTGAAATATTTATAATTCAACAGAATGAAAGTATGTAGAACTCTATTCATCTTATTTTTGTTTTTTCTATCTGATTATTGTAGATAAACATGAGGAAGACTGTTTATGAAATGCATAACATGCAAGAGGAGAGAGCAGCTTAGGAGATTATAGCCGTTTTTAGCACAGTAAGAAATAAGCTGGCAAACAACACACTGAGGTCTGTCGACAGTCAAAACCATTGCAAAAAGCAAATTGAGCTTGTTATAAAAAATATCACCAAGATAAACAAATTAGTTCAATAAAGTTGTGGCCAAGCAGTATTGAAGAAATGTGCTTCTACTCAGTAAAATTAATAGCATTTTTTGTTTTCACCATTTTAATATCAGAAACACATGAAAAAAAGCAAGGGTGGCAGATCCTCTAAAAACTATTTTAAAATTTGGTTCAAGTGGTCTTTGCATGCTGGAAAGATAAAACTAGTTAACTGAAATGCTAGCCTCTTATTGATTCATTTGCTCGGTAGATGTGATGGTGTGTCTACGGTCAGGCTCTGTGGTAGGTTTTAGCGACGTAAAGGTGGACGAAAGCTGACACGGCCACAGTCCTCATGCAGCTGAGATGGATATTAACTCCGCCATCACAGAGCTGTAGCTGGAGACGTACAGCAAGGAAGGGTAAGTGCTGTAAGACCACTTGGCAGAAAAACTTGGAAGAAAAACTTCTATGAGGAAGCTGGTAGGATTTACCTGAACCCAAAGGAGCAAGAGTGAGAAATGGGAGTGGAGAGTCTTCCGGACAGAGGGGATCATTTGTAAATGGCCTTGTGATGGAAGGAAGGGTGAGTATGAAGGCTTGAGAGAAGGTCAATGTTGGGGATTCAGGTGGGGCTGCAGGAGGCTGGGGGGGCCAGGAGGGAGCCAGACCGGACAGCACAAGGTAGGGTACCATAAGGATTTAGTTTTCATCCTAATTCCAATGGGAATTTTCCAAGAGATGTAAGCAGGAGGGGTCATGGTCCCATTTGTGTTTTGAGGGTGTTAGTCTGGCTACATCTTGGAGAACTGGGAACCACTGTAGCAGCTAGAGCAGAAGCAAGAGAACCATAAAAATGAGAGACACCCTTATGGATGAAGAACACGAAAAGGATTCAGGTGAAATTGAGAGGTGAGATTAACAACAGTCAATAGATAACGTCACACGCGGGTGCACGTGCAGAATGTTCAGAGCTGTTAATTCTGTGAGTGGTGAGTTCCAGATTTTATCGTCTCATGAATGCTGAAGTTTCAAAAACTAAAGTTTGTTGCCCAACCTGAGGATAAATACTAGTACTAAAATGGCAAGTGAGATTTTTTTAAAATGCTATTGATTTTGCTGATTAAAATAAGATTCCTTCTCAGTCACAACTTCATTGAACTACGTTGTTTATCTTGCTGATATTTTTGATAACGAGTTCGGCCTGCTAATTTGGGTTGTCTTACCATGCTTTCAATTCCTTCTAATGCACTAGTAATGAAATGTAAACTTTGAACTCAATATGCAAAACAAAATAATTTAAATAACAAATTGAACTCTGGAGTGATCCTGATAGAAAGAAATCTTCAGGTTTCATGATATTTGAGACTTTGCAACATGTTATTATAGGATATTTTACTATGTAACAAGAGTATACGAAATATGTTTTCTGTTGAAAATGAAGTTACCATTTAGACTGTGCACGGAGCTCCAAAGTGACCATTTATCTAAAGTAAAGAATGCAAGCACTTGTGGATTAGAAACAATCTGACTCAACCTCCATTTTCTACTACTCATCATCTCACAGTTTTATGAATAAAAATGGAAATTCATTTTATAAATTAGTGACAGCAAGATTTAGCTACTCTAAACATTTCTGATAGAAAGCTGAGTACAAATAAGTATACTGTACATCATTTATTTGAAGGTAGAGTATAAATAAATACCACATACATAAATGTAACACAAACAACACTATCCAGATCCACTCCACTCCCAGAACAGGTAGAAAATAATTCTATTCTTTCATATTTGAATTGCTACAGTGTCTTAACTTTTCTTTCCTTCTCTCTACCCCCATTATTAAACTTTTGCTGCTTGGAAGTATTTAGGATAGACATTAAAAATATTCACTTACTGGTAAGCAAAACAAATGCAAAATACGTCATCTGGTTTATTTATTGATTTCTTTTTGGTAAAAAAAAGAAAAAGTATTCTAGCTTCTTAAAAAAACATTTCTCTTAGAATCCAGATTCTGCATTTTCTTTCTGACCAGTAGTTAATCTTTAGAATGACTGCTTTTCCCCCCAGAGCTATAGTTTACATTCCCTTTTTATCCTTCATTATTAACCACACATTCAAAGAATGACATGTGTAATAGGAGTGCACCATTGTAATGTTCTCTTATGGTGGGTGAAAAAACGTGACAATCCAATAGCAGTAAAGAACTGGTCCCCTCTATACAAAATGGCTCTATTTTAGACTCAGAGTTCTGTGACCTGCAGGGGACCTGGAATGCTTCTAAATTATTTTTTTTATTAGTGCATGATATTCATGAGAGCATGACAACCAAGACATCACAATGACAATGACTTTTGATACAGATGATAATTTATGCTACTAGGAATTATGTAAGTGAGAAAACATTTCTTTGATCTTTAAAAATCAGCTCCCTTTGTGGCCTCCTGTCCACAGAATACTCCCCTGTCATGAAATGTTCAAAACAAACACAAACAAACGAACAAGCCTTTTTGCCAGATTCCAGGTAGAAAAACCTGCTGAGAGACAATTTTCTGTGCGCAGGGGGCCAACGATCGGTCGCACACACTTAAATTCACTGGTGCCATAAACCAGAAGGGGTCAGTCAGAAATTCCTCCCTGTGATATAATCTATGTTCGAAACTTTCCTGATAATCAGGGTAGTTCTATATCTCTTTGGACAAGAAAAACCCAAATGTGTCTGTATCCAGGATGGCAGGAAAAACCTACCATAATTCTAAGGAGGCAAACTCAAAACGCAAATGGTCTTAAATCAATATTTCCCCTCTGTAGGCATTCTCAGATTCATCAAGCTTCCACAAAGATAAAATATTAAAAAAAAGTAGCGGCCACCCCAAACCCCGAGTCTTTCAAATAACAAAGCTGTTGGGGATCTTTAAATGATGTACGGAGTGGATTGCAGTTACTGGTGGGTGGAAGTTGGAGAAAGAAAAAAGTTAAAAAGAGAAACATTAAAAAAAAAGGGAGAGAGAAACATTTTCTTACTTAAATAAATGCAAGTCAGGAGGAACTTTCATGGCATGCTTTCAGTGCCATTTCAAAGCTCCAAATAGGCTAAAACAAATAAACCACCTCATTTTGACCTAGATTACTGTTTAAACAAAGGTACATATTCTTAATTTACATGAAAAGCAATTAGGTCTGCTGCTGGCAGCGCTGTGAAAAATGCCTCTGCTCAGGGAAAGCTTTTATATTTGAAAAAAAAAATTTAAAAAGCTAGAAGAGGGTTTTGTTTTGTTTTTTTGTTTTCTGGTAGTCTCTGCCACCCCCCCCCCCCCCCCGCCCCAGCTAATATCCACTTTGGCCACAAATGCTGTTAACATTGCGAAACTGGTTTGCGTGAAGAACTACTATTACAGTTTATACATGTTTAGAGTGTGTTGAAAATTATTTTCTGGTTCATACTCTGAGCCCAAATTTCGACATTTCATGTTGCGTTTGATAGTTAAGAAATGGCTAGAAAATGGTCACATTGTTTTCCTTCTCTGGAATGCTTTATGAACAAGGTAGACTTAGAAAGAAAAAAAAATGAATTGGGAAGAGCACGGTAGGAATTATGTTCATATTTATAATTATTAAAATATGAATTTGTTAGCCTAAACATATTTTTAGAGTATGTGTATTCATTTGTGGAGACTAATGTTTAGGAATTCAGTAAGTGGTTCTTTTTCTCTCTTTTCATTTGGAACTTTTAAATTTTTCTTGTTAGAAGATGATACATGTTCTTTCTTTTCAATAAGTAAACATTTAAGGGAGAAAGTAAAAGACTGACTACTCTTAACATTTGGATATTACATTTTCTCACTTATATTTATTTCATTCACCAAATATTCACTGTTCACCTATTGTCTGCCAGAATATTCCTGGGAGATAGGGACACAGCAGTGAACAAGGCAAGGCTCTCGTAAGCCAAGGAGTCTAGAAGAACATTAAATCAGTAGATAAATACATGATAATGACACATTTTGGTAAGTTTTTTCTGGGAAAAGAACAATGTTTTACGGGAGGGTATAATAGAGGATCTATTCTAATCTTGGGTGCATTTTCAAGTTTTCCTCCGGAAGTTGGAGTGAGAGCTAACAAATAAGAAGTGCTGAGGGGAAGTAGGGCAGTGAAAAGAGGAGAGGCCTGTGCAAAGATCTTGGAGCAGAAGCTGCTGTGGGGTCAGGAACTGGCAGGACTGACAGTAAGGAGGACATGGCCCCAGGTGAGGCTGGAGCGCGGGGGAGGAGCCGGCCCCCATTGAGCCTTGAGACCCACTGTGAAAGTTATTTTTGTCTGTTATCCTGGGAGTGATGGAAAACCACTGGAGGATCTTGAAGTTGGTAAAAAACAAGATTCAATTCCACTGATGACTATAAGCTGTTACTTTTAAAACACAGTTAAATACATTCAAGCTGTCCTGCCCAACTTCACCAGACATTTCATGGCAGAGCAGAAGATATGGATACTTTTGTAATGGAGCTGGTCAGAGAGCCTTAGCTCTCTGCAATGATAGAAACAGCTCAATTTGTTGGCTGTCTTCAGGCCCCTGAGTCTTATACAACAAAGTAAAAAAACTAAAACCAAAACCAAAACCAACTCCCCTCCCCCCCAAAACCAAAAAACTAAATATTTTTTCTACGATAATATTTCCAAGAGAAACGAGGTCAAGACTACAGGTCTGTTCTGGTCTGGAAGTTAAATGTCTACTTTATTTAGTTTGTAAGTCTTGCTTTGGTTATATCCTTTCGTAACAGAATCGGTACATGCGAGCAAGACGGTTCAGTGAAGAACACCGGGGGACCTGGTCTACCTAGTATACAACTGGAGGTGTGGGCAACAGAATATAGTGAAGTGAAGACTGTGTGTGTAGTGAAGGACGAAGTACCCACGCCCTTTCCCCCTCACTCCGCCACGTGGGACAGGAGAACACAGGAAGAGAAGCAGCTCTTGCCAAAGGCGCTGGAACGGGGAAAGCAGCCCATAGGACGCTGGCAGCCTAGGGCTAACATGACTCAGACGGGATTTGCTATTTCTTTGTTCAGTTCCATATGAATCTGGAGCGAGGGGGGCAGATCTCCAAACCACAGGAGCGGGGGTGGCTACCACGAGGACAATAGGGTGCTGTGCAGACTGAGAAACACCAAACATCCACCAAACACTACAGCATGAGAGTAGTTTGAGAGGTGCAAAGGGAAAGACCACTATCATCATTAATGAAGTAGCTGGCTCGGGCAATGGGACCACGGAATCCAAACCAGGCAGTTCGATGAGCTTGTTTCCGACAGTCCTTGCTGAGAGACACCTTTGACCTTGTCGGTTTTTGGCAATCTTGGGAGGCTGTGGATGTTTGCACCATGATCTGAGCACAGCCACTTACTCGCTGGACAATCCCGGGGGAACTTACTTGGTCTTTTACAATAAAAATTAGAATAAAATCCACGCAGCATTGCTGTAGGGATAATACATACTGTCTGGCACAAGATGACTGCTTAGCCAATATTAGCTATCCTTAGATCTCAAGATCTGTGGTAAAATGTGATTTCTCTGTTTGTTTGTTTGTTTATTGTTTATACAACTATGGGATAGGAAGCACCAAACCGTTAAATCAATCTTTGTAAAGCATGTAGAAACTGAAAGGGAATGCCACTTTGTCCATGTGAAGTATTATGAACAATGCAACAGAAGATTTCATCCAAGCTAGATAAATATTATTATCCTCATTACACAAAGGTCAGAGTGATGCTGGGGAACTCAAGTAACTCGTCAAAGAATGTCTGAGTTTGAGATTGGAATGCTGGCTTTCCTAGCTCCTACAAACGCTGCTGGTAAAGGCTCTCTGAGGCAAAAAATCCCCACCCATTCAAATCATTTCGAACATTCCAAATGATTACAACTCAGCCACATTTTTTTCCATTCAGCTCACATTTCTTGTTAAACAAATATATAAGAAAAAAAAAATACTACAAGTTTGTGTGATGGTGGCCATGGCTCATCAGGGTGTTGGCTGCTGAGAGTGGAAGGCTCAGGATTCTCGGCATAAATTCACAAGAGGACCAGGAGAAAGTTAGCAAGTCGATCTCATACCGCATACATTAATTAATATTGAAAACCCAAAGAATCATCCCCTACCAGAACAGAACTAAATGGTCCTTTATATGGGTGCACAAACCAAATAACTACTCATTCAGAATTAGATGTTCCCTAAGCCCAGATGTTCATAACACCATTTCCAGCTCTTGGGAAGTAAACAAAGTATTTTCCTGCGTCACCATAAATTTCTTGTGGTTTGCATTATCATTTGATATAACGTCATAAGCTCCTTACCTTGCTCAGAAGCTTTAAGACCTTTGTTCTGTTTTCTTTTCCCCTAAAGACATCACGAATAAATCAGAAAGTGTGCCTTTAGTTTGTAAAAGAGCAAGAGAAAATCGTCTCAGTCCATCTCTCTGAAAATGTTCCAGGTTTCTTAAGAAGTTCCAGTTGGGTCGCTGATGGCATTTTGTAATGCAAATTAATACAATGGTGATTTAAGGGCTTCTACCACTCCCTTCATAAGGTCCTCATGCAAAGCATGCAATGACTAGAAGAAAAATGCCTCAAACCGCCTGCATCATTATTTTATTCTGTGGGAACCGCATTTCTTAAGTTCCTAGCTAAGTAAGTTGTGTGTGTATCTGGATTTTATATGTTGCCACACTGAAATTTCCTAATAAAGAGTTTATAGTGAAGAAATGAGTCTCAGAAATCATATTCTTTCAAAACAGAACAGGCTGAATGTTGCATTCCAGCAGAAACAGCGCTACCTCCTTCAACACTGATCTTTACAATACCCATCTTCATTGCCATGTAGAACTCAATCCCAGAAAAAGTTCATTTTATTATACATACCAGCAAGCTAATTTTCACCAAGTGTGATAGAAGATTAAAGACAAACAAACCTCTCCACCAACCTAGGTTCATAATCTACCAAACTTCTTGCTGTGCTCATACAGTATTTGGGCAGGACTGGGTGGAAGAGAGCTTCATCCATAGTGCCCGCCATACCTGGGAGGTCAGGGGACTGGATGAGGACGGCAGCAGGGGGCACTGGCCAGGGAGGGAGGAGCTGGGGAAGCAGGGCTGTCCGTGAGGGAGATTGGCTGAAGGCAGCCAATTCCAAACCTTTCTCTCTGGCCTATATCTAAAATCCCCAGACCACCTAATTTTGCATATCAACTTGTCGATATTCGGGATACATATTAGTTACAAGGCAAACAATGAGGGCATATTTGAAGGATTTTATGACTTTTGGTAAATGAATTGCTGAGAAAATCCAGAAAAAAATTGAAATGGCCCAAATTATAAATGCTATATTTTATATTTTCAATTGTTCTAAATTGTAGGGTTAATTCATACATTTACATTACAAATTACTTTTTTTACATAAAAACATGCTGGAAAACTATCTGAAATAAATATTAAAAACAAATTTCAAGGTACTTTTTAAAAACGAAATAAAGCATCTAATTTTTATATGCTAATGACCTATGTTCCTTGGCAAAAAAATAGTTTTTGCTTGATGATATTATTATTTAAAGATATTTGGATATCCTTGGGGCTCAATCACATATTCCTAATGCTATTTTAGGCAAGTAGAAGTTGCCTGTGGAGAATGTTGGAGACATAAGCTTGGCCAGTGGATCTTACCACACCCTCTAGTTAGACCTCTATGCTGGAATTGCTCTCAAGTCTCCCCCTGAAGTCAAGGGTTTTCCCAGAGACCACACAGACCAGACCCAAAGAGCTTCGTGGGGGACATCAACAGGGCTGAGCACAAAGCAGTGGCAAAACCTGCCTTTAAAAATATGGTATTAGGTAAAAAATCTAAAAACAAAAACATGCCAAGCTAACAAGGCAGTAAGCAAATTAGGTATTACTCTGAGCGGATTTAGAATGAAGTACATTTTTTATACATAGGGCAAAGAGTTTTACCGCCAGTAAAGCTTCCCTGGATCAGCTAACCTCAAGTGTCTCGATCGTAGTACGAGAAATTCAAGAAATTTGTTATAGAGAAAGAAAAACAGAAGAATGGATGTAATAATATTTTGTTTTATGTAGCACATTTCTACACAGTCCCTTATTTACCTCCGTCATCTGTGTAATATCACATGGAAGTATAAATGTCTCTAAAATGGGGGAAGAAAAAAACATTCCCTGCAGTAAATTGAATCATCAGAGAGGGGTTTTTAACCACTCAGGTATTTTAAGTGGCTGAAAATATCAGGCTCCCAGAATCATCAATAAAGACTAACTGATTTATGAAACTTTTCACTGACACACACTGAGGAACATCCGAGATTTTTAAAGAACAAACTGGGTGTTTTTAAAGACCACGCAAGTGTTCTCTAACATATTAGGGGCAAGGTAGGATTAACACAGTCATCTTAAAACATGAGACTCAGGAATGAAAAAAGCACAATAAAAAAAGGACGGGGGTTTCGGAACACCTGCACAAGACACGGCATGTTTGGTGATAGCTGCCATTTTATGAATCTAGTAGGAAGTCCAAATGGAGAAAAACAAAGATGTTCAGGGAGCTATTTTTAAGTGTGACTTTTCTTTTTTCCCCTGCTATTAACATTCTAACAAGAGGTAAGGGGATTTAAGGACTGGAAGACCACCTGGCTGCCATTATGTAGAGTTGAGTCCTCAGTCATCGCTGACAACTAAATGGCCTTTGCAGGAGGGTGGGGGCGGCTGGGGGCGGTCCCCGAGGAGACCTGCACTCCCACACGGGCCCCCCTCGAGACCGCTCCCGCCTCAGCTGACCCTACAGAGCTTGCCCCGAACACTGGTTATAGGGACAGAGGAGAAAGAAGTAGAGTGGAATTTAGTTCCCTTGAATTCCCTTTCACAAAGGGGTATGTCCTGCGTCCCTGAATTTAAAATCCTCAGTCTCATTTTGACTATTTGTAAAAAAAAAAAAAAAAAAAAAAAGCTTCCTGGCTGACTAGACTTTGCTCTTAGAAGTACAGGCGGGATTGGCTTGTTGGACTTGATGAACTTTACCATTAATTAAGTATTTTGTTCATCTCTCTTCATGTCAGTTGGAGAGGCTGACCCCTTTGAGACGGGTCTTGGGTCCCAGGGCCTGTCCTCTGGAGCTCAGAGACTTCTAGAGAGCCCGCAGCCCCCGGTGCTCCTCATTAGGCCCGGCTGCCTAGAGTTGAGTGAGGCTAAATGCTTCCCCGGTGCCCCATCCACACGGCTGCAACCTATTTGTTTTGTTTCTCATCTCAGGATCAGCCTGCCTGTGCCTTCCAACATGACAATTAGCTAATTTAATAAATCTAATTTAGTCTAATGTGCTGCTGTGAGAACCACAGGAGGGGCCCGCTCGTCACCTTTAGGTCCTTTCTTTCCCTGTGAGCATCCTCTTTTCCTCATAAAATTCTCTCAATTTTCATAATACGTTTCTGGAGAAAATGGGCTTATCTTTATTTCAGAAATGGCAAAGAAATTCCTTTTTTTTGGGGGGGCCAGACTGGCGGTGCCTGGCTGGAATGCTGTGATGAGAATGGTGACGTCTAGTTGGGGCTTTTTGGGAAAGGGTTTTTTGATTGATTAGTGATGTCCCCCTAGGTCGAGAATGGAGAAAATGGATTTGCTGCCCTGGGTCTCTCCAATAGAACAGGAGGTTAATAGAAGGTAGCCACAGTAGCTTAGCATATTAGCCCCCAATTTTACTAATTTTAGGGTAACCAAATTTCTCAAAATTATATATAGAATACTTGACTCACAGAGAAAGGTTAGGTCTTTCATTAAAATTAAAACATAATTTTAGACAAAATTTGACTTCTACTGGTCAAATTCAGAGTGCTCAGTTAATTGTATCCATGGTATTCATAGTCGATGATCCAACGGATTCTCCTTGAACCTCAATGCTTTTCTTCCCAGAGGGGTTGCTTTTGGCTCTAGACTGGTCCCTAGAAGTCCTTGAGCTGCTGATTTTAGCATCACAGGAGAGCGGGAGGCCTGGAGTAAAGTGGCCCAGAAGAACAAGGGACAGGAGTCAAAAAAGAAGAAAAATCTACTAGAACAAGGAAAAGTGTTCAATGAATCCAAAGTAATAAAACTGATATTCCTCTGGGGGCGCTGGGTGGCTCAGTCAGTTAAGCATCTGACTTGATTTTGGCTCAGGTCATGATCTCTTGAATTGTGGGATTGAGCTCTACACTGACCACCAAGCCTGCTTAAGGTTCTCGCTTTCCCTTCCCCCTGCCCTTCCCCTTGCTCATGCACACACTCTCTTTCTCTCTCTAAAACAAACCATAACAAATAAAATACAAAAACAAAAAAAAACCCCAAATCCCGATACTTCTCTGTAACTGAAATCTCCTCTCTGATGGCAATTGCAATGTGCACTGAACAAAGACTGACAAGACAAGGGCCGCCCAAGCAAACTAGTTTGGAGGAGGGCTCTTATTTGATTGTATAAGCTCTAGCATATCTACTGGGGAAAAAAATCCGTGTTATTATTGCGGTCATGAGTTGGATCTTATACATTATCTCAAAAAGAAACAAACTTGCAAATCATATATCTGAGAAGGCATTAACATCTAAAATACATAAGCAACTCATACAACTCAATAGCAAAAAAAAAAAAAAAATCCAATTTAAAAAATGGGTAGAAGATCTGAATAGAAATTTTTCAAAGACATCCAGATGGCCAACATACACATGAAAAGGTGCCCAACATCACTCATCATCAGGGAAATGCAAATCTAAACCACAATGAGATATCACCTTCCACCTGTTAGAATGACTTTTACCAAAAAGACAAGAAATAACCAGTGCTGATGAAGATGTGGGGAAAAGGGAACCCTTGTACAGTGTTGGTGGGAATGTATATTGGGGTAGCCACTATGGAAAACATTATGGAGGTTCATCAAAATAGAATATGATCTAGCAATTCCATTTCTGGGTATTTATCTGAAGAAAATGAAAACATATTTGCGCCCCCATGTTCATTTGCGGTATTACTTATAAAAGGCAAGACATAGTGTCCATTAATGGATGAATGGATAAAGAAAATGTGGTCTATTTATATAATGGATTATGATTTCACCATCAAAAGAATGAAATCTTGCCAGTTGTGACAAGGATGGACTGCGAGGGCATATGCTAAGTGAAATCATTCAGACAAATACTATAAGGCCTCATATATATTTGGAATCTAAAAAGTACAAAACAAAACAAAAAACCAAGCTCACGGATACAGAGAACAGATAGGTGATTGCCAGACGCTGGGGGTGGAGTTGAGTGAAATGGATGAAAGGGGTCAAAAAGTACAAACTTTCGATTTTAAAATATAATGTACAGCACCATGACTCTAGTTAATAATACTGTAGTACATTCTTGAAAGTTGCTCAGCGAGTAGATCTTAAAAGTTCTCATCACAAGAGGAAAAAAAAAATGTAATTATGTTACGATGATGGATGTTAACTAGAGTCACTGGTGGTGATCATTCTGCAGTGAATACAAATACCGAATCATTGTGTCATATACCTGAAACTAATAAAATGTTATATGTCAATTATACCTCAATTAGAAAAACATTGACAAACCAAACCACACCAAACCAAAGTTTCATTTGAGTAACAAGCAGCAATCCGGGATAAAGCGAAGTACGGGACTTAAGACTGAGATAAAATTCTTTGGATGCTGTTTCTGAATCAAACACACCTCTTTGTCTCTTTGCATACCACCATTTATTTGGAAAGAAAAGTGGAGAAGTTTGATATGATGGACCAGTAAATTGGTGGGAGGGCTATTTGACAGCTAAAAAATACCTAAAATACCATAAAGATACAAGGTGAAACTGCTCTCATGATATACTGACTCTTTAAGAACAGCGTGTGTGTGCTAGGGGAAAGCTGGTGAAAGGAAAGCGCAAACAAAACTAAGACAGGTTTTTGGATCAGTAATAAAAATTATTAAGGTGGTCCTCTATCTCCTTACAGTTATTCCCAATATTCTCTAAATATAACAAAGCTCCTTCCTCTACCTGCCGCGATCCCTCTAAGAATAATTCTTTGACCACGGGAGGGGGCCACGGCAGCCACAGTTTGGCAGTGGTTTATCCTAACATTGAGCCAAGGGGAGGGAGTTTTGCAGGGGGTAAGAAATTACTGAGAACTTAAAAATGGCCCCCAAAGTGTTATTTGCACATATTCCTGGGCATGGCCCATGAAATTTGAGTTGATTTCCTGTTGTTTTTTCTTAGGTTTTAGTAAAATTTTTGGCTTTCAGGATGCCTTATGGGCATCTTGTCTGATACCTGTGGCATGCCAGATAATTCCATTATTCTTTATGTCTATTCCTTTGGTATGGGATGCATGGTTTTCTGGTAACGTGTTCTTCCTATGCCCGGTAACTACACTGCCCTTTGCTGAAACATGAACTGATTTCTGAAAGACAAGGAAACATTAATCATTGAGTGATTAGTGAGGATTTGTGTAAAAAAGTCCAGGAGAGGGAACATGCTAGAGAAAAAGATGGTATTATAAGAGCAGGGGACTGAAAAGGCCGAGATGATCATTCTGATTATCTGATGTTGCGTAACAAATCACCCCCTAAATTCATGGCATAAAACAACCAGGTGTTCATGTTCATGAATTGGGGGGCGGGGGTCAAAAATTGGGACAGGACACAGTAGAGATGGCCTGTCTCTGTTCCATGAGCTTTGGGGCGTTAGCTGGCAGACCTGAAGGCTGGAAACTAGAATCATCTGAAGGCCTGTGACTCATGTACTTGGGAGTTGATGCTGACTATTGGCCTCATGCCTCAGTTTCTCATCTGGGCCTCTCCGTGAAGTCTCTTTGGAGGGGCTAGGTTTGCATCCTCCAGTGAAGAGCTGGGTGGGAGCATCATTCCTTTAAAATGACCTAGCTTTGAAAAATCACACAGCATCACATCCGCCTTCATCTATTATTTGCAACAGCCACAAGCCTGCTCAAGTTCCAAGAAAGCTGAAGAGACCCCACGTCTTGATGGAGAAGGGCAGAGAAGGGCAAGGTTCTAGAACAGCATGGGTCTAGAGAGAGTATAGTGGCTACTTTTGGAAGACAACGCGGCAGCAAATTGAAGTGCAGAGGCCATGGGGAAAGTGGCATGAAAAGAAGCTACTACGAAGGTAGGCAGGGGTCAGATGATTCAGAATGTGGTGTATTACATTAAGAATGTCGGTCTTCTAAAGCACATGGAAAGTTATCAGGAAGTTAAAGCATGTGAATATCAAACTATGTTCTGTTACAGCATAGAGAATGGACCAGGGAAAAGAGAAATTGGGAGCGAGAAGCCAATTACAATATAATATTTATATTATATTATATATTATATTATATTATATTATATTATATTATATTATATATATAATTAGGAAACTCTGGGGACAAACAGGGCAAGGTATAGGGGTGTTTGGACCAGGGGTGTGGTGAGATACAAGGAGCCCTGAATGGAGTCAGGAAATGCATGAGTAAGAGCATGTGGATCTGGTTCTGGAAAGTGAGAGAGAGGGTGGTATAAACTATAACTCCTAGTTTCTGGGGTGGGCAACTCTGAAGATGGCAGTGTTGATCCTGGAGGAACGGAAAAATGGAGAATATCCTGGGCTTGAAGGGAGAGATCATGAGCTCAGTTTTGAGCCTCAGAGAGAGATGAATGGACACATGCAAGTGCGAAGTGGGATACTTGGGGCTGGACTCCCAAGAAGAGGCCAGGGCAGGAGATATGCATTTGAGACATGAAGGTGTAGGTAGTAATTGTAGCTGCCGGCATGGATAAGACTTTCTTAGGAGAGTGTAAACATTTTGTATAGGCTGCCAGCTGTATATGGAAAGATAGTTCTGCGAAGCGGCTCTAAGACACAGCAGAGAAACGAGGGAAACTGAACCGAGTGGTGTCATCGAAGCCAGAGAAGGGGGTGCTGGAGGCAGGTCACCACTGATTGTCTATAGTGCATAAAAAGTTCACATCGTGCTTTCTCTAAACATGTCCACTGGATTTAATGACCTCTGGGATGCAAGTTCAACTTCTCAGCATGAGATACAGAAACTTGGTTAGTGAATTAGAGCTTGTGTTGCTGTTTTTTTCTTTTTTAAAGATTTTATTTATTTATTTGAGAGAGAGCGAGAGAGAGAGCACAGAGGGAGAGGGAGAGCAGACTCCCCACTGAGCAGGGAGTCCGACGCGGGGCTCGATCTCAGGACCCTGAAATCATGACCTGAGCTGAAGGCAGATGCTTAACTGACTGAGCCACCCAGGCGCCCCTCATTGCTGTTTTTAATTTTCTAATATTTTACACTAAAAATAGAAGAGGAATTACTTAGAAAAGGTATGGATTTCATAAAGCATAATATAATACTGTGCTATATGAAGCACCCTATTATTTATTCCATTATAGGCATCAGAAAGTAAGAGAATGTTTCAATGTTGAGTATCAGGTCTTTCCTCAGGAACTTAACCATACTAATTCTAATCTTTTCTTTGAAAAGTCAGGTTTTCACTACTTGATTTTAACCTACAACACTTTATATAACACAGCAGTTGACAGATGTTTATTTTTAAACTGGAAATTCCTGTATATGTTGGAATATGTGTAATTACAGGTGCAACATATGTCAACATTTAAATTATTCTTCAACCATATTCTGATAATTATTCTAAAGCACATTTCTATTTCCAGTTGGTCAATTTTTAATATACTTGCCTATCTACATGTGCATGTTTATATATACATATATTTTTGTATGCATGCAGAGAAAATAGTAAGCATAACGTGAACGTTGTCTTTCTCAGAATGAAATCCAGTTCAGTGATTCAAAAGTGAAGAGAACAAAGTAATACTTCATTATGCTTTTACAAAGAACTATATTTTAACAAGACTAGAACATTTTTAACATAAGCCAACCACAATATGGTTATAGATCCAATATTCCTCATATCTCTTTACTTACAAAAATGAATGTTCTTTTCCACTGGTGTTAAAATAATGAGAATACGAAAACAAGCTAATTTTTAAAAGGTCTGATTTCTTTTTTCAGTACTCATGAATGGATTAACTAAATAAAACCATACGTTATCTTTAAAATGCTTATTGGAACAGCAAACATTGTGTATTGGGAAATATTTTTTTAAACTCCAAAATCCAGAAGGTTAAAAGTAGTTTTAAGAGAATTGCACATAGCAATAAAAGGGAGTAGGATTATAAATCTAATCATTGCTTTATAAAAAGTTGGAGCAGTTGGCACATGTAGTGACTGATAAACATTAGTGGGATATAATTGCCCTTGTCAACCTCAAGTACACAATGACTAAATAACAAGAAAACAAAGTCAATATGTCAATTGTGCACATAACAGTAATGTGTCTACTGCACCCAAAAAAGAAAAAAAGAAAATCGTTATGGAAAAGCCTACGATCTTACCGAAATTTTACTCGATTTAAAATACGTTCTTATAATTAACCAGAAGATATTTTGTCAAAATAATTAATATGCATGTATGTCTAGTTAGTTTCAAGCTGGTGACCCATGGGTATAATACGCGAGGTCTAATTTTATTTCGTTTGGAAATAAGTAACTTATACTGAGTTATCTAATTTCAGGGGATTTGGAAGGAAACACTGGTCTTAGGGTTAGATCACAGTATTCTAAACTACAGGAAAATGTTGGTAGCCCACCTGCTTATGGTAATTGATATATAGTATTCTTTTCCAAGAACCCTGATAAGATGGACACGAAATATAATTGCAATTAGAGAGATGCTGAACTACCAGAAGGTAAATGTGGGTACTTAGTCACCAAGAATTCCTGCTGATTCCCAGGTAGAGTTGCTACTTAACTTACCAGCATGCTGTGCAACCACTATTTGTATTTCAAAAATACCCGTTATTCAAATCACTAGTGGCCATCCAATTACAAAGAAATAACCAATGTATCTCACTTGAACAAGTGTAATATGTCAATTGATCCAGTGACAAAGTTTATATAAAAAATGAAATCTATTGACATTGGTGTCAGACTCAATGTAACGGTCTATGTCATAAGAAACACAAAGTCAAGAGTCAAGGCCAAAATGAGCTTCTGTAAGAAGGCTGAGCGTTAAGAGATGATAGGAAAGCCAAGCAAATGTTGGTTGCTTTCGGGAAGAGCATGCAAGAGTTGAGATGGGAGGGTAAGTCCTCAGGAAGGACAGGTGCCTCGTGACCTACAGGTCTGAAGAACAAAAAGCCCATGACTGCTGTCAGTGATGAGCTTTTACCCAAAAGAAGCAGCCCTTTCTCCCTCCACCTCCAGTGATTATCTGAACCCCTGATCTTCACCAGCTTGGACCTACTTCATGCACAGCTTCCTATACCTCAGAGTTGGTGAAATATCAGGAAATGAGTTGAAGCAAACGTACTTTCTCTCTATGGAAACTTGGTCTGTTTTAAAAGAGTTTGTTTTTGGCAGGGATCTAACAGAAGGATGTTGAGGTTGCTTTTTGAGACATTTATATGTTTTCGTCACGTAAAAGAAACGTTATTAACTTTTTTCCTCAAGAAGCCCCAAACCCAGAGAGGCAAGACAACAAGTTCAATTGGAATTTGGGAAAACATTAGTGCTATTTAAAGCCTTTGCAAAAAGTCCCTTTATTGGCATGTGAATTTTATACTGTTATAAACTTTATTCAGGTTCCTATGCTGAATGATCTATGGAATTTATAAAGTCACAAACGTTGAGCCAACTGTCTAATCTAACTAGCTCTTTTTTCTTCTTTTCAGACATACTCTACGTCTTGTATATAGAATAAAACACACTCAAGTAGTGTTGGGAAGAGGCTGTTCTCCACCTTTTATGTGTTGTTTATCTCCCTGAATTTTTAATGAACGTATATTTATATGCCAACGTTCTTTTAAGAAACCCAATGCACTTTAGAGACATACCCCTGAATTCTCCAAGTGCATGAGTTGCTCGTCACATAGTCGCCACGGCGATTATATTTTTTTCAGAAGGGGAAAGTAGGGAGTAGTTGATGGGGCTGGAACTTACTGTTCTACCCTATTGGTCTGCAAGTCATTTACAGCTTTGAAAAGAAACACCGTTCACATGAGAAAGGTCCGATTTCCTGTCCCGTTTGGTTAGTTCTTGCCTGAGAACTGACTTGGTGTGACGCGCCATATTTGAGCTGAGGCAGGGTCCGTGTGGCAGATGGGGACGCTGCGCGCAGAGTCCACTCGTGTTCCGTGTCCACAGCATAAACAGAGAACAAGAAGCAGAGATGGCTGCTTTGCCGAGACAAATGAGAGTTTCAAAGCACCACCCGGACTCGCTCTGTTATTTTGTTTCCTTAACGCGCAGCCAGTGTCATTTTTTTTTTTTTTAAGTTATATTCAAAAGCACCAAGGTCCATTAAGCTAGGGGAAAAATTTTATCTTTAAACTACCTAATGCCGAGCTGGTTGACCACAAACAGGTTATATGACAGGATGAAAGGGAGACATTCTAGATACGGGTTTAAATACAAATACTGCGGTGGGTTGTGGTGATGGTGGTAGTTCTGAAGCTTTAGAACAAATACGATTTTCTGGTCTGTTCTATCGCCGGAAATATTTTTTAAAAAATTAAAAGAAAACTCTCTCTCTGCTTTGGCCAGTCCTCAGACGACTTTGATTAATTCTTCAAAGCATTCCTGACATTGCTCTTGTTTTCAACTTTCGTTTCGAAATTATTATCTTAGGTTTTCTTATTAGTCACTCCTTTTCAACTTATTGAAATCAGTCACTCCTTTTCAACTTATTCTCTCTAATCAAGGCAGGATAATGGTCTTGTGGACTTAATAGATCGCTCTAACAGAGTCTGACTTATTCCTGATTTTCCTTTACACTTTTCTCCAACCCAGGAAATAATAACTTTTCTATCCTTCCCAGATCAGTTGTAGACTCTTGTTTCCTGAGAGGGAGCAAGAAATTCTTTAGACTTTTAAAAATATACTGTTTCTTATGTATTTATCCTAATGTCACATTTGTACTGGTTTAAACAGTCCAAGAGTTGCCTACGACAAAGCACGCACTAATGCCCGGACCTCGAAGGTTCCAAGTAAATAATCCATCGAACCAAGTATCTCGGACAGCAGTAGCACCTCAAAGCAAGAGCAAATGCTTGATAATGTGAAAGAGACAAGTGGACACCACCTTATAAATATCAGACACAGTCACATCAAGGAGAGTGCTCCCCTAGAAGGTGATTTTACCGCGCGAGAACACTTTCCTTTCTAAGGACAGGTTCTCAGTTCTTAGGGAGAACTCATTTTCGGCCAGAGAAGGGCTGTGGTGATCAAGGAAGTCCCGGTGGTATAATTTTAGCTTTTGCAGAATTTTCCATTGCTTATTTTCAGCACTACTGCTATTTCATCATTTCAATGATTGCTCCCCCAACACTGACTGACGATTTTATTGAATGCAGAAGGGGCCGAGTTGGATTATATTTCACTGAACAGCGAGCTCCACAGCCTGTGTAAAAACAGTCTCTGGAAATGAAATAATCCCATCTAATTGACCACAGTGATAGAGAAACAACACAACCCATTGGTGGGAGATAGACAACCCTAAGTGAAAGCACAGACCAACTAAGTTTTTACCACATTAAAATCTCTGAACTTCGTAGACGATACTGCCCATCACCTGGATTACAATGACTACGGATTAAGAGTTTTGCAGGTTTGGAAGGTACGGTTTCTTAGTATTTTATATTTAACATAAAGGTTAAACTCATTAAATACTTAATAAGCATAAAGTTTCTAGGAGTTAATGAACTGCTGCTCCTTTCCATAATGAATTTATATCAAAATTGGAGGACTCTCGTTTAGGTTGAAAATGAATTCCTCATTACTCCTCTGGTGGATAAAGCATTGGTCTATTAGCATTTCCATAACACAAAACATCTTTATTAGACTTTGTTGTCATGTAGACATATGGATCAGTCGTGTTTTGAAGAAGGATATAGGCTATTTTTATATTGAAGAATACTGGAGTTTTTTTCCCTCATTCTACTTCCGATGTTTTGTATGACATTTAGTAACTCATGCCGTATTGTCATTTTCATATGCTAATAGAAACTCGTATTATTTCTGGAACGTTCTGATGCTGACTCTGTTCCATGCAAGGACTATGTTCTCATTGCTTCACAAGTTTTTATTCAAGTTCTCATGCCCTGGAGCACCTGCCCAGCCTTTAAGTTCTGACTTTTTCTTTCAATGCTCATCTCACCATTCACAAAGTCTGATTTTAGTAGGAGGGCATATAGAACGATAAGTGAAATCAAGCATATCCTCTACTAGGATGAGACACAAGATTGTTGGTGCTAGGAAAATCTGACAATTGTTACAGGGGATCAAAACCTCAGCTTGAAGGGAAGGACTCAGGAGATCAAAATGAAGTCTTTGTATAAGAATCAGAATAATGACTAGCATTTAACCATGAGTCAAGAGCTCTGCTAGATGCTTTCTACACAGTATTTTTAATTTTTCCAGAAGTGGGTGAAGACTGGTCTATTACAATCAACTTACCTTTGAAAGAACTGAAATTCAGAGAGGTAAAATATTGTTCCCAAGCTCACAGACTAATAATTGCTGGGGTTGGGATCTAATCAGGTCAGTCTGAATGGAAAGCTTATGTTCTAAATGGTATGGTATGCTGACTCACGATACCTCTAGAAGGCTCAAGGCTTTTTGACAATAAAAAAGGCAAGAATACAGTTATTGGACTATGGTGGAGGTCCTAACAAGGGTAGATTAATGCTGATGGAGGGGCTGGTGAGTTCTGAGCTATTTCACTGAGATCACCCAGAGGAATTGATCTCACCATCC
>CM052899.1:10229124-10279625 GCA_028534135.1 Potos flavus | reverse complement strand
GTCAGCTTTGCTCCACCTGATACCAATAAAGGCCCGCTATTCAGAAATCGAATGGAGATGTTTGACAATTTGTGATGTTGGAGGTGAAATGAGTGAAAACAATTAGAGATGATGCGCATGGTAGGTGAGACTTATCTCTATCATTACCCCGAGCCTCTTACCCAAATCTATATCCAGCCCTTCACCAGTGTTTTACTTCACTATCATAACGGTGAAAATTCCATCAAATAATGATGTCTTTGCATCAGAACTTACCAGTCACAAAGAAGACTTCCAGGACCATGAGTCATCCATTCATCGTGTGTTACCCCATCATAATGCAGTCCAAACCCGCACCTTTAGGCGTCTTCTCTGACAACACCACCATTATATACTATTTTTCAGGCCGCTCCACAAACCAAGTGGTCATTCTTTTTTTTTTTTTTGGCCATTCTTGATCCCATACCCAGTACATCATCAAGTACTATTAATTTCTGTGTGTTCTTCTTCAAAATACACCCAAAGCTGAACACTCTGAGTGCCGCTGGAGTGACCTTGATCTAAGTCACAGTTGTCTCAGCTTGAATTTTCCATCCTCCTCTGAACCGTTTTCACATAATCTGTTCCCCATTTAACAGACAGAACAATGAGGCAAAAGCAAATCAAAACTGGTCAGGAGCTCTTCCCTAAAACCGCTCTCATGGCGACCAAGACTCCTCTCCCGACTCAGTTTCCTCCACCTTCCCCCTTTCACTGCTTCAGCCCTACTGGCTTTCCCTTTGTTTCTTAAAGGGATAGGCTCTTTCACCTCTTAAGGGTCTCTTGCCTGATGTTTTCTGCCAGTAAGCCCCTTGCTCAAGTCTTCAAATGGCTGTCGCTCTCCTTCACTCAATCTCAGCTCAAACTCTACGAGCGAAAATGGGCTTCCTTCCCTCTCCTCCTGCTCTTCTACCCCATCGGTCATCCTACCCTTTATTTTCTGCTTAGCTCTGACCACTCCCCGTCTGCTTCTTTGTTTCTATGCTTATTTCTCTGCCCACAGGAGAAGGTAAAGGCAGCAATTTTGTGTTTTTACCTCCGTGCCCCTGGTTTCTCCAATGGAGCCTGATGTATTTTAGTGCTCAGTAAACAGTGGTCCACTATCACAGTGCTTTCCTCTTAATACCCAGCCGCGATTGGGTACTCTGGGTAACTGAGTTTGCCTGAGAAAGAACGAAGTCCACTTTTGAGTACGGAGCTCTTCAGGGAGGAAAGGAAAACCAGAGGTGTCACTGAGGGAACCAAGCACAGTCTCAGTCTAGAGAGATATTTGGAAATATCTGTAAATCCCACTTATTTTGAATTTTGAGCCACATCTGAGTTAAGGATGAAGATCTACTTTTGAATCCTAAAATAGATGACCATTTTGTCATCTATAAAGTGGACAGATCTATACTATCTATCTCATAGGACTGTAAATGGTAATAAAATACTGACCACAGAGGCTAATCTATAGCAAGTGCTCAATTAAAAAAAAAGAACAAAACCCAAAAAACAAAACAAAACACCTCACCTTCTCTCCTACCCCACTCACCCACCACACACAAAAACACAGATGATTGCTTTTAAGAATTCAATTACATCCAGGGTTAATTAAGCTTAAGCCCACCATTTAAAGTAGTTTCTATGGGGAATTATACACCTGAACAACCAAGTTGCATATAAATGCCTTTTGGAATACAACCTGGTCGCAATGTGAGAATTACTTGTAATGAAAAATATCTGTGCTTACATTTTGTCTCCGAGCTGATTCCATGTACCCGCTTTCCCACAGTGCTGTTTTTCCAGCACTCATCCATTGTTATTGAACAATTGACTTAGAGTGTATGCTCACTGTACAAATGGGACAAAGGCAGATGTGTAATTCATTCGACTTTTCTTAGAAACAAGAAACTAAATATAAACAAGAGTAATTCAATTCCAATGAATAGTAATCACTATGCTTTATAATCCAACTGAGACAAAAGGACTACAGAAAAAACTTGTTACATTCAAATTGTATCTGAAAGCCTTATGTGATAGGGCTGTGAAGAAGCATTACATCCTAATTTATTCTACTTTCTGTTATTTACTCTGTTTTTCGTTAGCTAAACATTCTTAACTTGTGAAAGCTGCTTTAATCTTGGAGACTAACAGTTAAAGGATGACGCATGCAATGGAGTTTTTGCTTCTTTCCATTTCGGTGATTTCTTAATTCTTTCTTTTAGTTGCACGAAAATGTTTAATATATAGATTTTTATTAGTATAGCTATCGGCTGCCTCAAGAAAATAATTCGAGCCTTATAAAGAACAAATTGAGTTCACCAAAAAACCAAATAAACAACAGAGGTTGCTTTTTCAGGAAGCTCCTAAATGATTCTGTAATACTATTCCGAGACTATCTTTTCATTGACAAATATTTGAAGAAGTATGTTTCTTTGTGTTGAGAATGAAACAATGCATGTATACTTTGTGATTTATTTTAAATAATTATGCATTTTAACAACATTCGTATTATATTTCTTTCCTAGTCAAGTATATCTGAATAATTCAATTTCTACTCTCTTGATTACCCATTCAACTGCCCAACTTATACTCTTTACATGGGAAATTTCCTGAAACAAACTCACCTGAACTAATATGATAATTATTTTATTGCTTATTGTGAAACAATGCGCTTCTGATTTTAAATAAATTCTATGATTTTATCATTTTACAATTTTAAGAGGACGCAGTTTTATACAGTTACTTCATGATGACAGCAGAAATTGATATATTAAAGAACTGAAAAGTAGCCTAAGAACAGAAAATGACTGTAAGAAAAAATGAATGTTTCATGATATAAAGGCATATATATAGACTCAGAGTTAAACATATCCATCGAATAGAGAAAAAAAGCACACCACTCTTAATATTACCCCTTCTTCCTCCAAGTTTCCTCAGGGGACTCTGCTGAACCTTCTAAATTACTTGTATATAAAAAAAATCTGTCCTCAGAGAGCCAACCGGCAAAATTTTTAATTATATGTTTTGCTCTTTGCATATATGTAATTATTTTTCTTTATGGGAGTTCAGTGTTAGAAAATTTTACAGATAAGATAACCAATGATAAGAATTAATATAATTATTTTCATAGATCAGTTTTAAATAAATATCTTTAGATTTTGAGGCATGAGGCATGAATGGGTGTTGGAAAAAAAAAAAGAGTTTCTTATTTTCTATGCCTCCTGGCTTAAATGCAAAACACGGGCATCGATTCATGGCAATTCTTATGACTGCTTTGAGGAGTCACAAATGACTGTGTTTCTGAAAGCAGTTCATTAGTTTATCTAATTTATTATGTCCGTACAGAAATGCCTTGCTACAGCAGAAACAGCGAAGCTGTTCTTTCATATTTAACTACTAATTAATTAGCAAGAATTCAAGTTGCTCACGATTACTACAACAGCAATATAGTTTTTATGTTTGATAAGCTACCTCATCTCATATTTCGAAGAAAGATGCTATTTAAGTTGGTGAGTCCAGCTTATCGCAAAGTATACTGACCCCTTAATAGGAACATAATGAGTGAAGTTAGCATCTGTACCTCCGAAATAAAAACTTAACATCAACATGCCTATTAACAAAATGAGAAAAAACTAATTAAAGCAAATTAGCCTAATGTGCACATGCTGGATAAGACAGATTACTTCTAAAAATCCGAGAAGATAATGGTACCCATATGGGATATGTTTTTGGCATTTTTCATATAAATTGGACAGTTTTAGAGGATAAATATGGTACAAAAGTCCTTACAGGCAATTATGTCTTTACAATGCTGGTGGCTGACATCATAAAAGTATAATTTTAATTGCTATTAATTGCATTAAGTCTACTCTTATTGAATACTTAATGCTATCTCTGACAGTAGTACTAATTTATATACTTTAATGAAGCTTCATGGTAGAAGTTTGGAATTATAGAGCTACTTAAACTATGTCTTAAATAGTACATTTTATCTGTCAAGAAGTTCTAGAAATAAAGGCATTTCGTTGGACTTTTTTTTCCTTTAAAACCAGGTTTTGCATGTACCCCCCTTTTTTTGTTTTGATAAAGTGATGTTGCCAGTTTTTTGTTGTTGTTGTTTTGCAAGATACTTTCTGAAAAATGCTTCTAGGGGTGTTTACTACACATTTAAAATAGCCGCTGGCTCTCTGACGTGTCTTGTGGTGAAGTATACCTGATAAAAGCCCAAAATTATGAACTTGCAGCATTATTTAGCTGCCATAATTCCGGGCATCTGATCGTCAGAAGAAAATAGTCATTTATAACATAGGAAAGGTAAAGCGACACAGAGTAAATACTACATATCATAAAAGGCAGAAAAGATTTTGAATGAAGCCACAAGATAAATAACCCTCTGAACGGTGTTGTCTCTCAGTTGGCATTTGTAGTAATTCTTCCAGAGCCACTAGTTATTGGAGGTCTCTGCTGTTCGTGGGATTTGCATTATTAAATTACGAAAAATTCATTCATCTCAATCAGTGCTAGTTTCAATATTTGTGAATTAGTAATCTGGCTGGTTGCACTAATGGGAGAATGCATCCATTATTGTCTTTTCAATCTGTTTTCATGTTCGTTTACTCAAAACACGCTATTCGAAATGGTAAAGACACCCTACCTGGGCTGAATGGAATGCAAGAGAAATCTTCGTCCTCAGATACTGAGACTTTTGGTAAATTCTAGCCTGTGAATTCTGCTCAGAGAGGCATGCTTAATAAAGTGAAGAAGCACAAATGTCAGGTAAAATATGCCATGGACTTTTATATGCCCTATCGATTTTTCCTATAATTAAAGGGATGAACACACACTGTTTGGTCATAATGAAGCCAGATCTCCTTTGGAGAATTTTTTAAAGGTTTAGCAAAGTTTGTTTCAGCCTGTTGCCTTTTAGTAGAATATCTTTGCTCAGACTTCCCCCAGGGACATCTGAGTAAAAGGCAGGACTGTGATGGGGTAAGACGGAGGATTTTAGAAGTCTACAAAAGTTTCAGTTTCCTTGGGTTCGTTTGGTTCCACTGCCTGTGAAAAGAGGGGTTGGGCTAAAATCGCAGGAAATGGGCGCTACCATTCCTGTCCAGCATCATGGCCGACACCAGAAGTCACTACCCTCAGTGCGATGTTGCCCATTTCCACCCTCAGCCTAACTCTGACGGCTATTTTAGATTTCAATCTCTTTATTCACTCTTTCATGCTGAGAATGTCAACCAATTAGTGCTACTTTACGTAATGCTTTTCATGAGACTGACACTAGTCCACAAGGAATTAGGCTGAGACCACCAACCCATTTCACATGGGCCAATGAGTAGCCATTGGACGGTGACAACTTTTGATCACAACCTGTGTTTGGGTTCAAACCAATTACTTAACGGCGACAGGTTCCATGCCACCCGATTAAGCCTGTGTGTCATTCGGGGACCCAGATTAATTAAAACAACAACTAGGCGGAAACCTTTTACATAACTTATTTCCACTGCTCTGCCCACCAGGATCACTGAAATGGAAAAGTCAAGGTAGTGCAAATCAATATTGAAGCCGAGAGTGGCTTCGTCGTTTTGTTTTGTCTTTTTTTTTTTCTTTGCTCCTGTCTGCCCGTGGAAGAGATAAAGGGTCAGTTAACTCTGAAAGAGAGCACAGAAAGTTCCCTCTCAATTTTTCATTAAGAAGAAATTAAAAGAGGCGATCTGCTTCTTCGTATATGAGAAAATATTTGGCAGAATGGTTCCTTTAATTCATATGTATTTTTGCCTTAAAATTATTTCCTAATTAGGGAAGGAACTCATGATTAATGCTGCCGTTTCAGAAAATACAGAAACGCCTCCCCCAAACGCTTATAATCCCAGCGCAGAGATAACAAATTATTGTTAACCATTTGCTGACTATTCTTCTCGTTTATTTTATTCCTATATGCTTTCACTGCATGGAATTGTTTTCTACCGCTCTATTGTCTGCTTGTGTCCCTCAGTAAATATTTTGTCCACCTGTTTCCTATCAATGATGCTAATCGACGACACAGGTATTTGCTTTTTTTCCTTTTTTTTTCTTTTATTCAAATGGTCTACTTGGCTCTCTCAGGCAAGGAGGTAAGGAGCACCATGGCTCGGTACTGATATTTACTTATTATTATTAGTTTTTAATTTTCATTTTCCTTTCGTTGTAAGCCTCAGGGAGTAGGCTGTGGGTGGGCTGCTGTGAGCAGTACCATAAATGTACTGATAAAGTACATTTAGAGTACTTTATGTACTTTAATGATAAAGTACATAATAAAAATATTATAAATTTTTATATTTTTGATAAATATTTGATAAAAATAACTGATAAAAATTTGATAAAAATAACTGATAAAGTACAGTACTGATAAAGCCTCTTTCGTGCCCCGTATGATGACATAACATTAACCCAATGGGGAACAGCAATTCAGTGGGATTTTATACACAATTCTTCCTGTGGTTTTAGGATGGTCCCACATCACTCCTACAGCATCAAGTACCTGGATGCGAGGAAGGTAATTTTTTCAGGTTCAAAGTAACATAGCTCTGGATTCTGTAAATCTGTTGGCTGGGATGTGTATTCACCTATTCAATCTGAGGGCATAGGCAGGATTGCTATTCAAGCAATCAGGGTCAGTGCCAAGTGCAAAAGGAGTAGAATTTCAAAAAAGAGAGGACGGGAAGGATGTCCTAATCACTAAAGGGGGCTCCACCATATAGGAAACACCCTCAAATTAGGAAACTTGAGATGGGTCGTCCCAGGATACTGGTAGGTTTTTGGCAGGAGAGGCATCTCTGGCATGTCAGTTCAGTACGATAAACTTGTCCCAATGTCCCCAAGAGGGGACACTATAAGAATAGGAGCAGATTCCCTTTTGGGTTTCTAATAAGTAATTAGACCTCTCACACTATGAGCAGAGTTGTGTGACCTTGAGCAAGTCACTAAACATACTTGTATTTAAGTTCCTGCCTTCCTAAACTGGGAGCAATTACAATACCACTCTAGAAGGAGACTGTGTGATTCGAGGGCAGTGTTTTTGCAGTTTTGCATCAGGCAAAGGCAGCGGGTGTGGGAAGAGCGGTTGCTGAGCGGAAGCCCCCGAGAAGTGAACGACCACAGCTTCCTGGAGGGTTAGCACAAAGTGATGGCTAAGGGGTCGCTAGTGGAGGACGATGATTAGAGATGGAAGAATTTAAGCCACTCTATTCTGTTATGAGGAGAGAACCAAGCTATGATAATAATGGCACAGCAGGAAATATAATACAGGCAACATAAAATAAAGCACGAGGAATTAGAGAACATTAGGAAGTTCAAGAAGTAAAAAGATATGATAGCGAAGGAAGGAGTCAGATGAAATGAGATAGGGCTGCAGAGATACCCGGGGCATGAGGACAAGAAGCAAGGGAGAGATCCTATTTCTTTTGGAAATTGGGCTGGGAGTTCTAATTTCTTCAGACTCTCATTTAAAAAAAAAAAATAGATTTCCTTGTGTAACCCCCTACCCCCATTTAATTACTGACCTACCCCTGTTTCCATTTCTTGTTTGCCCCTTTGTCTTCCTCCAGGTCAGCAGCCCCCTCCCCTTCTCTCCAACGATACCAATACCGATCCCATTTTCTGTTCCTCCTCTGTTTGTTTATCAGTGCCTTACCCCATGAGCTCTTCCTTCCGCCCTCATTACATTTGCTGGAACACTGTCACTCACCCAGAGAAAAAGATTTTTTTTTTTTCTCAGCACCGTTAAGCCAAAGGAAACTAGCAATGTGTACCTTGGCTATGACATTTTCCTTACGCTGTTGTCTGACGGAAATTTCGGAAAAGAACTAAACCAAAAGGTGATTCTGCTAGAGTTCTGCATTTTCAGCGGCAAGCTGAAGGACAGTGCTGTACGCATATTTAGAGTGAATTACCAGTTCTTCAGGTTTCAATTGTAACCTGTGGTCAAGTGGATCAAGTGAATAACGGTCAAGGCTCTGTAAAAGGATTGTCAACCAGAGAAACTGGGAGGCACAATTCCTTTGAATTTGTATCAAACTGAGAAAAAGATTGTTTAGCCTTACAGTCAGGTGTACTGCAGGATGAAGAGGAGGTATGGTCTTTTATCCCTCTCTCAGGGGCTCCGTTGGTTTTTATTCTTATCGGACACCCTAACACAATTGCAAGCAAAGCTTTGTTCGCATTTCCTGATTGCCAGGGGCTTGGGACGGTGGAAAGAGCAGGACATTTGGAGTCAAGACAGCCTAGATTCAAATCCCGTCTCTGCCACCTACTAACTCCATGATCTTGGTAAGAGAATAGATGGCAGCATGGCCAGAAGAGGAGATTGAGGCCAAGGGCAAAACAGGAAACATTAGAAAGGGGCCTAGTTTAGGCCAGAATTTGATGAATTTTGTTTTACCATAAGTTGGTTCTGAAATTCTGTTGGGACTTCAAGGAAGAGATGATTTAATCAAACATGGATTTAGGGGTCTTGGGCATTGGAAAAGCTTTGGAAGAAAACGAAATCTACCCATTCCCCCGTCATTGCAGCATGACTGCTCTTCATAGTTTGATGTATTTCTTTATACACTTTATTCAGTTTTTCCTCATTAAATACTATGCAATAAACACCTTTCTGTGTCTCTAGATGAGTATCTATATTATTATTTAAAGGTTACATGTAACTTCTCATGTTCCCCATTAAACCTAAGGAGGTCCTAAAGCTCTAGGTGTGATCCTAGAGAAAACAGGCAGAGGGAGACCGTGGGGGACAGGAGAAAGGAGCCGTGAAGAAGGGCTGGGAGAACACTCACTTGGAGCAAGATGGAGAGCAAACACCGCAGAGTGCTCTAGGTTGGGATGAACGTTTAGGAAATCTTAGAGGGCTCATGGAGACCGATGCTGAGGAAAACCGCTCCCAGGTTTGGAGGCAAGGATGTTATTAATGGTTTTTGGAAAACAGTCACATTGGGGGTTAGGAACAAATGAGCTCCTGAAGTTGTTGTCAGTAACACACTAGACACTCGGAAGACACTAAACATGCTGGAGAAATCGGATAACGAAGAAACAAACTCATGGGGAATGCAGCATGGAGTAGGGTCGATGGCACACATAAAAAGGTTGGCTTCGGCCAGCAGTGGGGACATTTTGTTCCTCAAGAGTAAAGGAAGGAGAGGGGGTGAGCTGAAATGAACATGTTTGGAATGCAGAAGGGGCAAGATGAGGACAATCTGCTGGCTTCATCTTGTCAGTGCAATAGGGAGCGGACCTACTACGTGCTGGCAGACAGGTGAGTGGAAGAGCCATGTGAAACAGGCATTCGGGATCAATAAACCAATGATCCTTTGGCCAATCAGAGTCCTAATAGGATGATGTCAATTTGTAGCCGGTCTAATCAGTGCATTTTGACTTTGGCTAGGGAGTCTTGTCAAGTATTTGGGTAGAGCCCCAACTACTGGGTCAGTCCTAGATTCAGGCATGTGAAAAATGCCTGAAAGAAAAAAGCAGGTAATTAGAGGCAGGTGAAGAAAGAGAGAAGGAGACCTTAACTGGAAGAGCAAAGGGAAAAGGATTGACTTACACGCTGCAATTGCTTTCAACACACACACACACACACATTATATCACACACTAAGTTGTAAGATAAGGCACACGATGGAGTGTTATTCACATTATACAAGAATTCTTTATGTTACAGAAAAAACCCACCCCTCATTTCTCTCCCTGGCCCATTGTTTATTTAAAATACAGTTTCCCTGACAAAAATTCAATTTGCAAGCATTTTTCTGAGATACGCCTATTATCCAAAGTGAGGTTGATTCCCATTGTTCTGCTTATGCAGAAATGAAAGCAAAGGTGGGTAGTGTGTAGATTTAGGACTTAGATCATCAGTTTCTTTGCCGGCTCTGCCTGCGGATGTGGTTTGCAGTGAGCCGTTTAAACTCTGATCTATTCCTCTCATTCATAAAACCAAGAGAATAATCTCTGCCTATTTCAGAGATGAGGATTATTTTACCTAGTGATGATTAATGACCTGATATCAGTACAGCAGTCTCAGCTTCTTGCAGATAAAAAAGTATGTGTCCCGAGATTCCTATATTAGTTCATTGTTTTTCCTCCATGGGAATCTTAGCCGATTTGCTCCAGTAAAAACCTGGGATGTTTCCAGGGGGTGTGTGATGTTCTGGGGGCATGGGATTTTAAAATGTGTTTGACATTTTTTTTTCTTTCATGAATGTTACTGTGTAAAATGATGCAATTATAAAAAATTCTTTTTCTCTAATGAAATTTTTCAGAGCAGCAAAGTGCATATTTTACGTATTGTTACCCTTCTGAAAGAAATGAGCCGCAATTCAGGTAAAGAACCAGAAGACTTAAGTGAATGAGCATCTCTTTTCTCTTTTCTTAAAGTCTCTATACAATGTGTCCCCTCTTTTAGAGGCACTCATGGCTGGTCAGTGCAACCATTGAGAAATGGTCATTTTTTTCCCCCCAGCATAATTCTATTTCTCTGTTCTCCTGTTTATAAGGTTTCTCCCTAATCATCTCTCTAGTGAATTATTTTTACTTTTACACAGTAGCATACACATTTAGAGTCAAAATCATTTCTTACTTTTAAAGGAACACACACCTTGACTCCTTTTTAGGCAGAAAGCAAATCACAAAAGCCTATATGGTTTTGGCATTCCTTTTAAAATTTGTGCCTTGGTGCAATGTCACAGTAATCCCAAATATTGTTACTTCACAATTTACTAGAGATTACTTTAGAACATGCTACTCTGCTCCTTTTGGCTTTAGGTTAATGGGCAAAATATATGGCTTATATTACTTTGCAAAAGGTTTTTTTCAAATACACAATGAAATGAAACACGTATATACACCAGTTGAGCAAATGACGCAGAATGTATGATTCAAAGCAAGCTGGAACAACTCTCAAGAATTCCAGAGAGGAAAAAGAAAGCTAATTTTTCTTTCTTTGTGCAAATGTCTAAAAATCCACAAAACAGAAAATAATGCCATTTCTGCCTTCATTTATTTTATAGGATTATTATAGGCATACTTTTTTTTTCTGTTAATTGCCTTGGATTTCACGGTTAAAGAAACATGCATATATATGCTCCAATAAATTTGGTGGATACATTTATTTACTTGTATTTGTATTAAATACAACGTGAGCAATAGAATGAATCCAAAGGAGAGAACAGTGGCCCTAGGGCTGTCAGGAACGAAGTGATGCTGTATAACTGTTCTGAGATCAGAGGAAAATGCAAAGAACCGCAGAGGATTAAAGGAACTCCAGGAAGCTTTAGCAGACCCATAGAAAAAAGGGACAGAGAGAAGCAGGAGTGGGTAGAATGAGTGCAGCAACAGGGAGCATTATTCTGTCACCAGAAAGGCAGAATAACACTTAAAATATATGGAAGAATTTATACTTGCAAAGACTAGGATAATCAGAGTGAAAAAAATTATTTCTCTTTTCAAGAAGTAGAGGTCAAGGGGGCATCTTATCACATGTTTTAAAAACACTTCACTGGGTTTTTTTTTTGTTTTTTGTTTTTTCGACTTTAAGATACAGAGTACAAAGATTTGGGATTTTAAGAAGTTTACTAGATTAAAACTGAATTCAGCTATGTCCTGTAGAACATTTTTTTTTCAAGTAGATATAAAGAATAAACATTATTTTAGCTGAAAAAAATCAATCCCAGTGGATATAGACTTGTCAGTGAAAATAGAATATCATGAAGGAAATATTGTTGATAAACAGGAAATAGTTTAAAAAATTGACCCCCTCCTAAATTACAACCTCTGCGTACGTTTGTAACTACTGTCCTTAATAAGTTTGTTGAAAAGGTAAAATAAACTTTGACCTAAATAGGGAGCCAAAATTAAAACAAAACAAAACAAAACAAAAAACCAGAGAATTAGAAGACTTAGCAACCCTACAGGTTTTAAGCAAATGGACAAAATACTAGTAAAAATGATCACACGTTTCTGTTGCTGAGATAGAAGATGTTGATTGCGAATATAACCACTTGAGATATATAAGCAATTATATACCAAGTCTTGGATTTCACTCATCCTGGGAAAGGATATGATTATCTCGGCAGTTAAAAGCTATCTGGAAAGTGTATCCCATCAAATTGTGCTCGTTTGAGTGTATCCCTTTCCTTAGGTCACAAGTTCTTTCCATGTGAGAGTTCCCACTCTTCCTATAATGTACTGTCCACGGTGCTGGGCAGAGAATATGCAGAAGGAATTTTTAAACAAAATTAATATCTACTCAGATGCTTCTGTTGACATGCGAGCATTCCTGAACACATACAGTGATGCACTCTGGCTGAGAATAACTTAGCATTGATTCATGTGTGAATGTCTTCCTATTCTTCTATTCTTTATTAGGCAGCCTTGTGTTAAAGTGTTCTGGTATGCTGAGAGGCAAAATACAAACATTTGTACAAATCTCCAGAATGACCCCTTCCAGAGCGGAAATAAAGGTTGCTCCCAAATCCGCTAGTTTCCCGGTATCACTTCAGCCCTCTAAACCCCCAACCTTTGGGGAGCAAAGGTAAAATTAAAATAGTTTGCTTTGGCAACTCAAGGCATCTAAGTCGATTTCTTGTGACATCTTTTCGTTTAGTCCTACGGAAACAGATTACCGAAGGAGAATGTGGCAGTAGGTGCACATTTTTTAAATGAAAGAAATTGTTCCCCAGAACTTTTCAATAAGAGAAAGCATGTGACCTCCTTTCTGTGAGACCCACACTACAGTAAACAATTGAATCCATATTCAGCCAGATGCTTCCAGTGTGTAAATTACTCCCTGGGTAAATGTTAGGCACTTTTGGAGCCGCATTAACTCTTTCAGGCTTCGAGTATGCAATTTAGTAAATTACCGCTGCCTGTATGTAATGGGACTCCAGGGACCGAAAAAGATTAATGTAGCTCTAGAAGTGCCCAAGTTCCTCTCAGGGAGAGCATCTGACTGAATGGAAGGAGACTGCGTCTAATCATTCTTTGTAAAAGGAGGTATTCTTTACAATTCTTTAAAATAAAGTTACCTTCATTTTCAATGTTACCCATTCCCTCCCCAAAGCATACATACTAAGGACTTGAATTTTTTTTTTTTCTTCTTCCCTATCAGAGACAACGTTTATTTTTGGAAAGGTTTTCACTGACCCCCTTCCCTGTAAAAAAAATCACGGTAACTATTAGTTCTTGTTCAACGTGGTCTTTTTGTCATTTTGGCACAGTTGATTTCATTCTGCTTAATCGCTTCCCTGAAATTCCCTCCTCTGAAATCATCCCTTACCGCTTTTCCTATTACTTCTTTGATAGCCATCGTCTTTCTTTCATATTGTTTTCTCTTCTATCCCCACTGATATTTATTATGGACCCCAGCTTGGCTCCCTCCCGGTATCTATACCCACAGGGCTTTATTGATCTCTCCCAAGTTCAGGGTCTTATGTGGGTGTGATCTGCTCCTCCAGGCAACTATCCGCTTCCCGCTTTATACCATCTCAAATTCAATTTGAGTCTATGGGTTATCTTCAATTGGGTGTCTCACCACCGGTTCAGCACATAATGAAAACATGGAGCCTCTCTCATGGATCAACTCATCACATCTCATCTCCAGCCACGGGGCACCCGTCAGAAACCTACAGTAGTTGCCACGCTGATAATAAAACTAAACCTTTCCTTGCCTCATAAAGCCAGCTGGTCAAGGACTTGCTACTTTTTCTTACATTTTTTCTTTCCTTGCCTACCCTTACGATGATCTCTTGTGAATGTCCCCATTCCTCTCTCGTTTGGTGTCACTTTGGACTATTTTTATTGACTTCCTTTTTATGCCTGATGACAAATTCTCATTTTGCCTGTCCATTTCTCCAAAAACCAACCAAATTCCAACTACCTGACTAAAGGGGAGTGATTTAATATTTCTTTTCTATCTATTTTGATGAGATACTTGTTTCTTTACACAGAAGTATACATTGAAAAGCTTATACAATATTCATGTAATCTGTCTATAATCTTTGTCTTTGATACTTTCATGTGTTGGTATCAATAGATTTGGATATTCCTGCTGGCTTGTATTATGTCAATTTTTAAAGTACAGGAATCACACCTGTTACATCTTATTAATAGTTATTCATTATATAGGCCATCAAGTCTCCCTGCTGATGAGCCTAACACTACTTGATGGACCCAAAAGCAAACAGAAGAATCAAAATGTGCATAGAGTATCCGAAGAAATAGAATGCGTAGTGCACCTAAGGACAAAATTGGTACTGATTTTTATGTAGAGACTTTTGAACAAGACAACACAGCATATTAGCTACACTGGTAAAAGAATATTTCATGAAAGATTTGGGACATAATGAGTGAGATTTGGGTAGGCAAGATAGACAGCAGAGATGACAGTGACAGGAACAGTGCAAGGTGGAGAGGCATGATGGTAGAAATGATTATGGCACATACTAGACCATAGGGGCCATGGGCCTCCTCTTGTACTGTGATGGGACTTACTCAATTTCCATCCTTGTTTCTCCATATTTTGTGAAATACCATCTAATGCTTAGCTCAGCAGATTTCTCTTGAGTATATTTAATTCATTAGAGTAAAAACAATTTCAAAAGAAAACAATAGGGCTAAGTTTTAAGATTTTATAAAGATGAGAGCCAGAATCAAATGCTGTCTTATATAGCAGCAAAAGAATGACCATACCTAATTCAAGGTAAATATTTTCATTTCTATTCTAGTCATTGTTCAATAGCTAGTGGGCATTTTAGGTTTAAAAATTAGAAATTAGACATATGGAAAAAGAGTTGTGATTTTTACGATTCTGTGATTTAATGTGAGTAAGTTGATCTGGCCCAACTCTACCATTTAGTAAGCATTCCAAGTGGGATTATGGTATATTTAACTATTAGACCGAGCATGTGAGATTGCCACCATTCAACCATTTTTTATCTCCAAATAGCAATTTCATAGGGTTCAAATTAGACACTTTAAATAATCATGTTTGGATATGAAATTTATTTTATAGATGTAGTTTTGTTCCAGCTCTTGTCTGGGCTCTCCTTCCAGACCCCAATTTCCCAGAGGATATAGGACCATAGAGAAGGAAGTCTCCAATGGGGGAGAGATGAGTTATGTGGAAAACAAGCTTTTCATGCAAGGAGGCATGTGACCCCCCAGAGGAGACTGCCATGTGTCTGAGAGATAACTGCCTACATACACAGATTCCATGTGATCCTAGGGATAAAATATATTGCAGTTAACATTGAGATATGGGTACCTCCTTCCCTATTTTTAAACTCAAGACTTAGTCAGTCCTTTAGGGGCACCTGGGTAACTAGCTCAGTTGGTTAAGGCTCTGCCTTCGGCTCAGGTCATGTTCTTGGGGTCCTGGGATCAAGCCCCATGTTGGGCTCCCTGCCCAGCGGGAAGTCTGCTTCGCCCTCTCCCTCTGCCCCTCCCCCCTCCCTGCTTGTGTCCTCTCTCTCTCTCTTACTCTCTCTCAAATAAATAAATAAAACCTTAAGAAAAACAAAAAGACTTAGTCCTTTAAACCAAAGAAGTTGCCCCCTTTGAGGTAAAGCTTAGGTAAGAGAGATCCAGGACCTCAGGGAAGAAGGCTTTCTAGTTTCTGTTTGTGGCCAAGGCAACTTTCTTCAAAAAGGTTTCAATCTGCCTGGCTTCCCAAGTCCTTTTCAGATCCTGGTTGTAACTGGTGGACCTGCTAGCCCCATCGAACCCCAGCCATAACTGTCAGGGAACTCGTCCTTTGGCGTGGGTCAGGAGTGAAAAAAGAAAAAGAAAGAAAAAAAGGACTGCAGGGGGAGGGGGAGACCACCCACCTCAGTTTTAATCCTGGGTCTGTCATGTCTGGCTGTGTGATACTGAACAAATCATTTGACTTGTCTGAGCCTCAGTTTGCTTAGAAGGCACAATTTGCCACATGTGTCTCGGACCGTTGGGCTGAGTGAAGACACGTAAGAGTGCTTTGTACACTGTGCATTGTTCAAGGGCTGTGCCAGCGCCGAATATCATGATTTCACCAAAAGCCTGACAAACAACAACTACTGATTCCCAAGCAGGCAACCCTGTTCCCCCCCAGCCTGTGCCTGGGCCAAATGTTCCCCCTGTTCCCCATCCATCTCCAGTCTTCTGTGTACGAGAGAGCGGCATGGCTAGAATGAAGGTTTTACCACCCCGCTCAGATTTTCCCCTTCTATGTACTTTGCTTTTTCCACTCTATGAAGTGTTTTACTTCGGTCATAATTTTTTTTCTACTTTAGAAAGCCAATAAGAATTAATCAATCAATAATTGTGTTGATGGGGAAAAAAACCAATAAAAGTAGAACCATAAGAGGACTTGAACCTAATAACTTTGAAATATAAAGGGGAAGCTTTATCCATGGGAATTTACAGATATTATTTGGCCACCAGACGGCTTCCATATTTCTTCATTACTGCAATACAAACATAAGAAATACGGAGGAAAAAAACTCTATATAAGTGCTATAAATTTTGAGCTGAATTCCCTAGTCCGTACCATGGTAGTCATCCAAGGAATTTTTTTATATATATAAAATCAGGCTTAATTTAGTGTATATTTTGCTTTTTCAACAAAAAATGTGGAAGAGTTTTAAGCTTAAGAAAACGCCCTCGCAAATATTTGTACTATTTCTCTTTGTACAAATAAGTATCAAAATTGTTTTACTTGACAAACTAATCTACCATTTTCAAAGTCTCCCCTCCCAAATATTCAATTTTGTAGCCCCTCACTCATCATGCCTCTTCTCGAAGGTCTTCTTAGATTCTTTCAAACAGAAAGAGGGGCCGTGATTCCTGCTCCCCTCCTCCACTCCTGTGCCTTATTTGACACTTTCCCATTTCAGGTAGTGACATGTCCTTTTGTTGTTTAGTTCCTACCTGAACCTTCCATCTAGGCTCTAGAGTCTTTCTTCCCATTTGAAAAGAAACATCAGTCAGAAAGTCCCTTTCTCTGTCATAATGGATCCTTCCATGTGCTCTAGCCTTTCCACAAGCTGGTGCTCCAGCTGGACCTACTGGTGAGAAGCTGGGAAAGTCACTTGTTTCATGGAGGCTCAGTTCCCCTTCAGGTACAAAACATTCAAATAGATGATGCCCCAGGCTCCTTCTAGCCCTACCGTTTTTGGATTCTGTGTGCGCTGGCTTAATGTTCTCTTCTGGCTACTTGAAAATGACTCATTCCATCCACTTCCGCTCTCCATGATGAAGCTTCTAGCCTTCATCTACTGTCACGCATGCTTACAGATCTTGTGACAGCGACATGATGCGTTTCGATTTCCTGCGACTTTACTTGGATGACCTTTGGCCTCTTGACTGTCACATGACTCCCCAGGCCACTCTCCTGGATTTCGCTAATGTCTTTGATGCTGATTGTTCTGAGCCGCCATCCTCTTCTACCGGTTCCTGATTCTCTGTCATTTTCAGTATGAACTTTACACAGTTATTCCTGGTGATCCCACCCCCGATGATAAGGGTGAAGGGGTGGACAAGACAAAGGGGCAGCTCTAGGTGAGACAGGAAGGAAGACAGTCCCTTATCTCCTTGGCTCTGTGGAACGTCTACAGTAGGTGCTCTGGTTTTCTGAGAGACTCTCCTAACTCTGGCTTTTCCCACCCGACGCCTGGGAACCTCGAGCTCTCTCAGGGCTCCCTTTTACTGCTTTCACATTTACATGACAACTTATCCTCTCAAAACTTCATTTCCTATTTAGTAAAACATCTTTAATGCAGCCTTTCAAATCTGTCTCTCCATTTTTCCAAATGATCAACTCCCCTAATTAGATTAATTAATCTATGTTAATGCTAAGGAAAGAGTCACATTCACTGTGAGATGATAGAAGGGAGATGGGCTCTGAATATAGAAAATCTTAGGTTCAAATCCTCTCCCTGCTACTTAGGAGCAGTGGGAGTTTCTGCAAGTTTTCTTAATTAGCAGGCAACGATACAGCGTTTGCCGTAAACCAGGACTGTTCAAAACACTTTAAAAATAATTCATTTCTTAAGAGTCTTAACTTATCTATGTATGTAATCTTTATACCAATCCTATGAGGTAGATATTGTTGTCATTCAGCAGTTGAGGAAACTGAGGAACAGAGAGGTAAAGTATCCTGCACAAGACGGCAGGGCTAACGAGGGAGGAGAATGGGGATTTGAAACCAGGCCATCCAGGGTATGCTCTTAAGCATAACAGCATTCTGCCTCTGAGCTCCAGCGGGCTCATCCGAACAAAGAAGGATCACATTTTCTGAGTGGTGCCATAGGAATTGGAGATACTATATATACAACACGTGGCCCGGGGCCTGCTCCTTTACTGGTTCCCAATACAAGGCAGATAATATCTTCCTTGCTTTTGCTCTTACTGCTCACTCTTCCTCCGTCACCTTTGCTGGTTCCTTCTCTTCTCTCCTGCTTTGACTTTGAAGTGTCAGAGGGCTTGGTCCTTAGCTTAGTTTTCATCGCATCCAGGATCATGACTTTAAATCTACTCCATCTCTACGCTAACAAGACCCAAATTCTCATCTTCAGCCCAGACTTGTCTCTTGAGCCTTTACCCATGTTGACATCACAGTCTGCTTGCCATCACCACTTGCTTTCTCATAACACCTCGAGCTGACTCTACGCAAACCTGTGCCACCCACAGCCTTCCACATGTCAGCTGACGTCAACACCATCCTTTCAGTGGGTTAGTGCCAAACTCTTGAATTCATCCTCTATTATGGCAGAATTGTGCCCCTGCCCCCAAAAAGTGCTGAAGTCCTAATCCCCAGCATCTGCAGGTGGGACTTTCCCCGAGCGTTGGGTTTTTGCAGATGATGACATTAAAATGAGATCAGAGTGAGTCCTATTCTAATATGACTGGTAGCCTTACAAAAAGGGGAATTTGGACACAGAGAGGTGTGTGCTTAACCGTAGATGATGTGAAGACACAGGAACACAGGTGGAATGCCATCTGTAAGCTGAGGAATGCCTGAGGCTACTAGAAGCTCGGAACAGATGGTCCCTCAGAGACCTAAGAAGAAATCAACCCTCTTGACACCTGAATCTCAGATTTCCAGCCTCTAGAATTGTGAGACACACACCTTGTGGCGCTCTATCAAGGCAGCCCTAGGAAACTGATATGTCCTCGATTTCTTTCTTTGTCTTGCATTCCACAACCAATCTTTCAGCTAACCTCCTTAGTTCTTCCATTTATATCCACAATTGGACTTCCTCTCATGTCTTTCTTTGCTACCCGAATGCCATCCCACTGGATCAATGTTATAGCCTCCCAACTAGTCTCCCCACTTTTACCCTGTCCCCCTCAGAGTCTAGAGTAGCCAGAATTTATACTCCTTTAAAAAAAAAATTTATTTATCTGATAGACAGAGAGACAGTGAGAGAGGGAACACAAGCAGGGGGAGTGGCAGAGGGAGAAGTAGGCTTCCTGCTAAGCAGGGAGTCCAATGCGGGGCTTGATCCCAGGACCCTGGGATCATGACCTGAGCCAAAGGCAGACACTTAATGACTGAGCCACCCAGGTGTCCCCAGAATTTATATTCCTAAAACAGAAGTAAGATTGTGTCACTTACTTCTGCTCAAAACTGCCCAGAGTTTGTCACTGGCATTAAGCTATTTCACTCAGTAAACAGTCCATGGTCTCATGGTTGATTTGACCCCCGACTCCCTTATTTCTCTGACCTCATCACTGCTCTCTCTCTTGCTCGCTCTGCTTTAGCCTCATCGACTTGATTTTGTTACTTGAACATGCCAGGTCTTGAAGAGGACCTGGGCTCCCAGCTCCCAGCCGCGTGGTGCTCAGGTCAAGGCTGTGTTCTCACCTAGCCAATGACTGAGCAAGGCCGGAGTTTGGGAGCCAGACACTTCTTCTGCACGTGTGACATCTGCATGAGCAGTGTGTGCTTGGGGGCTCCCCACTGATGGCACCGAAACTCCTCAGAGCTGTAGTGTCCTCGGACGCTCTTGGTAGCCCGTCTTCCTTGCCTCCCTGTCCTTCCGCAGGGATCAGAGCAGCACTGTGGTGGGAAGGTTCTCCCTTCTCCCTATTGCCTAGCCTCACCTTTATTCTTCACAGATGCTTCCCCCTCTGTTCCTGTGTCTCCTCTCCCCAGAATGCTTGCCCTCTAGTTACCTGTTATAATTTACCTATTTATCATGTTTATTGTTTGTTTTCTACTCTCCAGTATCTTTTGTTCACTGATGTAGCCCAGTACCTGGACCAATATGTTAAAATTGGGGTGCCTGGGTGGCTCAGTCGATTAAGCATCCAACTCTTAGTTTTGGCTTAGGTCATGGTCTCAGGGTGGTGGGATTGAGCCCTGCATCGGGCTCCCTGCTCAGCATGACGTCTGCTTGAGATTCTCATTCCCTCCCTCTCTTCTCCTCACCCCCCCCCACTCTCTCTCTAAAATAAAGGCAATTTAAAAAATATTAAGATTAATATCTTCCAGTTATTTGTACCCATGTTTAAAATTCTACTGTAAGAGGAAGGTGTTAAAAACCAATTAGTAATCTAATTATGATGTCAGGCTTTACATTTTGATGTTGCACCATTACTGTTGATATTATAACAGATAACGACGCTGACTGCCTTTCTTATAATCTATTTATAGCTCTTCATTCTAGTTTTGCCCATAAGATGTTACTCGACCTAGACTACTGATGGGCCGGATTCACATCTTAAAGTCCGCTTAACACTTGCCCTCCAGTCAGGGATGGTTCTGGGACTAAACTAAGTTCTGTTTTTATAAACAGCGGGTGAATCAATTAATGTGTATAATAATGTGTACTGGATACGCTCTTAATCCACAGACTTAGTTGGGCATAGACTACTGTATTTCTTTATTTTCTCTATATCAACTTAATTCTGAATTCAACACATGCTATTCCTGGGATCAGGAGATTGGATCTCAGTCAAGATCATGTTAAGGGCATGGGTCTTACAATGCAGTAAGAGACTGGAGTGAATCCCTGCAATCACCGGGCTCCAGTCTCAGATATTCCCCAGGCTGTATGGTCTTCTTTAGTCTCAGGTCACTGGGATATAGAGTTTGAGAATTTTTAGGGAGACTGGAGTTCATTGCTAAAGGTTTAGCCTCTCCAGGATCTTTCTGGGGAACACCAACTAAGGTTTCAATGTTAACATTTCAAAAAAGTTATTCTGCTTCTAATGACGAAATAATGTGTTTGCCTTTTTTATCAGACAGATTATGATATTTTCCTTCTCTACTAAGTCTCTGGAGAGTGGTTTCCCGTGTCTTTTATCTCCACTTCCTCTGTAGCATGAAGAGAGAAAAAAAAAATGCTAGTTTGCTAAGTAATCTTTCCAAATGGAACCAGAAGTCACCTACCAATATGGTGGCACAGAACTTGCTGTTTTTTTTTTTTCCATGATCGAATTAATTCAATTATATCAGACTTACATGCTTCTCAGCAGCTATGTCATCAACCCCAGCCCTGGACATTCTGCATTATTAAGGGATGGAGTCCTCTTCTCCACTGGTCCTGTTCAGTTAGTACATAGCAGCTCTCTTGACCTAGTCAAGCATTACCAACCTTGAGCTTATCTGGCTTCTTGCTAAAGGGAGACAGAAGGTCTTTTTTGATAGAAGAACATTGATAGAATGTAAAAAGCCAAACAGTTTAAAAACGGATATGGTCTTGCCCCAGCTAGTACAAAGAAAAGAGTCAGGGGAAGCGTCGTGGACAGGTTGGGGAGGCAGAGACAGAGAAAGGATCCTGAATGAGGAATGGCGAAAAGACTGAGTGGCTGGAGGTTCACAGCAGACAGCTTGGCGGGAGCAACGGAAAAACGAGCGAGAGAGGGGAATCTGGCGCCTCACCAGAGACCTCGCGTGCCAGTCAGAGAAGTCTGGGTTGATTCACAGGCAGTAAAAAAGACTCTACAAATTCTGGCCATGAACGCTGTTGCGCTGTGCAGAGGTTGGTGTAAGCAGGAAGAGCAGCCCACGGACGACTACGATCAACCAGATGGAGGTTAGCAGCCCTGAGGAAGAAGGGGCAGCTGGGCGATGATAAGAGACCAGGAGCAGAAGGAACTGGGAAAGAAGGCGAATATGCAGGAGTAGCGATGCGGGCCGGGCCCTGGAAGGCTAGGTAAAGCACGCCCACCCATAGAAACGGGGAGGGGGGGGTGGATAACAAGCATTGACAGCTTTTTTGGAGACCCACTCCATGAAGTTACCCACCATGTATTCGCTGCTGCAGCTGCCATTGTTGTGATTTTTACTGGTCGATGACCCAAGATTTCAGGATTTCAGTCAAGGCAAGTAGAAACCCAGTCTATTTGTAAAAGGTGAAAGGGTTGCATGGCTGCGAGTAAGAGGCAGTGCCCCTGCTCCGCCCACACCCTTTGGGCGCCCACAGTTCCAGCACGGGGTTATCTTACTGCGCTCGCACCTGTCTGCCTGAGGGCTCTGCCTGGAGGCAGGCGTGTGGCAGGGAATCGGGCTGGACCAAATACGCCACGGAGTTAATGACAGATGAGAACTGGTGGATAAATCCTCCAGCTTCCTCGCCCCTCGGGTAGGGCAGCTCGGCACACACAGCCTCTTGGTGGTAGAGGTCCGCAGTAGGGGGCCGCGCCAGGCCCCCAGAGCACCCAAGGTAGTCTAGTTAACCTCCCCTCTAATGCGCCTTCTGTCTCCTTCCTCCTTTCCCTGTCTCACTTTCCCACTTCCCTTGGAGGACTTCCTGGGATCACTCCCCAATTAAACCACTCGCCTCAGGGACTGCATCAACGGGAACTCCAGCCAGAAGATGCCACACAATTTCAAGTACTTATGACAACCAGATTCCATTAGCACAAACGTCCAGCCTCGCTGGCCCTGCTCACAGCCACGGCGCACGCCTTCCGCTTTCCATGACAGTAGCCTTAGAATGTCTCTTTCTCTCTTTTTGTTTTTTTTTAAGATTTTATTTATTTATTTGTCAGAGAAAGAGAGAGAGAGAGCACAAGCAGGGGGAGCAGCAGGCAGAGGGAGAAGCAGGCTCCCTGCTGAGCAAGGAGCCCAATGCGGGACTCAATGCCAGGACCCTGGGATCATGACCTGAGGAGACACTTAACCAACTGAGCCACCCAGGCATCAGGCCTCAAAATGTCTTAAACCAGTTTCCCCCAAACCATCTTATTTTCACATCTGATGGCTCACTTATTCCACTAGGTACTGTTTTTGTTTTTGGTAGAGGAGTAAAAGGGAGAGCTTAGCCCCCCAGTAACTTTTATTTCTCCTTTGAAAATGGGGGAAGGCTGCTGGGCAGGATCCTGTGGGTGGCTTTCTTCCTCGTGTACACCTCCAGGATAACCCTGTGACTTTCACAGTTGAACTTTATAACTGGGTTCCCCTGAGAAAGTCACTTCTTCCTTCTTGGTTTCAGGATTTCTGCATTGGGTCTTGCCCTGGGGAATAGACAAAGGGCGAAGGTAAAAGGAGAGGGTTGGCTGGAAATAGTAAGACAAGCGATGGACATGGGGATGATGCAATTATTAATTATTTTAAAAACAACTCTATCTGCTGTTTATGTTAACCTTTGCTCACTCCATTAGATATTTATGACCATAACTGCATGCAAATAGCCATGAATTTTTCCAGATGGGCTGCATCATGATTTTGGAGGAGGATAACATTTTTTGGTTATTTTTCACTCTCTCCTCTTCCTTGACCCTTGCTTGTTTATTCCTTTAACAAATATTTTTTGAGTGCCTCCTACATGTCAGGCACCCCACTAGGTGCAATGGATAAAGTGGCAAATAGAACGGATCTAATCCCTGTCCTCATGGGGCTTGATTTCTTCTTTCCAATTGCATTCCTTATCCAAAAATATTACCTGCTGTGTTGGATAATAAATGCTCATTCTCTGACAATCTCTCTCTCTCTTTTTTTTTATCTCCTGAATATCATTTAAAAATTGCCAATAAGGAACCTGTAGCATAAACAAATCTTTAACACCCTCCCCTCCAAAACACACAATTTTAGGCATTTACTGTAGGACATACGTTTGCAGCTCACCAAAAATAGTGTTTATTTTTATTTATTTGAAAATCCTCAAATGCACGCTATAGATCAAACCCAGAGTTATTCTTTTGGCCGGAGAGGCATGCTGGCAAACCCTGGTTTGAGCTGCCGGCAGCAGACAAGGTCCAGGAACGCCGAGACAAAATGCATGTGAAGAGGAGATGAAGGAGAGCCCACGGGGCTCTGTAACTCTGATTAAGTGGGCCCCTGAAATAACTTTAAAATGTAGACTTTAAAAGATATATCATACGATCACATAAAGGAGGTGGTTATGAGTCACTGATGGTGGAAAAATTCTCAAGGAGAGTTCTAAAAACTGCTTGATGTTAAGCAGATGCATTATCCTTTGGATTGAACCACAGGAAGTGAAAGTTTTAAGATGATAGACAAAAGAGTATTTTTTTTTCTTTTATCTTGATGGTTGGGATAAAGTTTCTACCAAAAAGTCTAAGGTCAGCATTGATAAAAAATAATTTTAGGTGGTTTAAAAAGCTTAATTATATTGCTGTGTAGCCTTTTTAGTAAATATGCCATGGAAATTGACAGTGAATTCCCATTAATTATAATTCAGTTTTAAATATATTAGAAATTTCATGTATAGCCATTATTTATTTACAAATTTTAATGCTCATTCTTATTTAAATGACTGCTGGTAATTTCATTTTATGAATCAATAAAATCAGAATTTATGCCTAGAATACTATTTAGCTTTTATAATAAGCAAACATTTGAGATGAAGGTGTTATCTGAAAGCTATCAATTATGGCTCAGAGATTTGCTTTCAAAATTATTCTAAGTGGAACAAATGAGGAGCTGTCTTTGAAAGTGATTTCATTATTAAAATCAGGCACAAAGAAACTCAATACTATTTATTTCTCTAAACCTTGTTTACTTGAATCTCACTAATAAGTAAAGAACACAGCTTAATTTATCTTTAATTTAAATCAGGTAACAAATTAACAAATTAAACAGTGAGTTTCTTAATTGTTTTTGTCAGGTGGCACCCAAACTTGCAAAATATTTACCCACCTGAGTGAGATTTCTGCACAGTGAGAAAAAGACCTTCCACTTTAATATAATTACTGAAATAATATCACCTTATTGGTTTGGCACAGACCAACTAATTATGTATTTTAACACTATAGATTTTATCATCTTCGTTGTGAAACACTGGTAGATTTAATTTAGAAAAAATAAGCCTGATGATTCACAGACATGTACCCTGGGGCAAATAATACATTATGTGTTAATAAGATAAATAAATAAATAAATAAATGGGAAAAAAAAAAAAAGAAAAGAAAAATATGCTGCTTACTTTGTATTTGAGGTATCCTGAACTCCTTGGTGTTTGTTTGCATTTAAAATGCCATATTGTGGGAGACGATATGGGTAATACAGTTAGTGCTCAGGGCATGTGAGACACATAAATATGTCACGTGTCATGCATGTCATGGTGGCAAAAAGTTGAGAAAGGTTGATGACACATACACTATCATATTTTATGGTCAGTATATATTGTTATTCTAATTTTAAAGGAGAAGGCCCAGAAACTCAGAAATACTAAACAATTCGACTCATATCACAGGATAGGAAAAGAGGTTAAAGTAGAACTTTCCAATTACTTCACTATAAAATCTTTGAAAAAAATAAAAATATTTGAAAAACCTCTATAAAACATGAATGTCTTGGGACGCCTTGTGGGGCTCAGTTGGTTGAGTGACCGACTCTGCTTTCCGCTCAGGTCATGATCTCGGGGGCACGAGATCAAGCCCAGAGTTTAGCTTTGCGCTCAGCAGGGAGTCTGCTTGAGATTCTTTCCCTCTTTCCCTCTCCCACACACTCTATCTCTCTCTCTAAAATAAATAAATAAATAAATCTTAATCCCACGCACTCTACCTCTCTCTAAAATAAATAAATCTTTAAAAAATGAATGCCTTTAATCATTTTTAATAATCAAGTTTCCAACTGATTATCAATAGGCATCAATTTTAGTACACACAACATGTTTAGCAGCAGAACAAGGCACTCAGTTGGATTTTCTGGATCCTGTAACTTTTCATTCCTTGTTTTGAGGTTAAAAAATGCATAAACTAATATCAAGTTTTCAAAAGATGTATGCGCAAAAATATATGAATGTGTGTTCGTGTTTGTGGTGTGTGTGTATGTAATGATTCCAAACTTTTTTTAAAAAATTGCAGTAAGAACACTTAACAGGAGATCTACTCTTTTAACAAAATTTTAGTGCTCAATACAGTATTGATACCTACAGGCACAATGTTGTACAGCTGAGCTCTGGAACTTATAATCTTACATATCTGAAATTTTATACTTGTTAAATTGAAAAAAAATACTCTGAATTAGTATCTATGATTACCTGTGGTGTATTGGCCATTTATTATTATTGGCCATTCTTCCTTTCATTAAAAAAAAAACAAGCTGTATTCTCTCTGGTTTTCTTTTTGGTTAATTCCAATATTAGCATTCTAGATGCTTTTCATCAAAGACTTTTTTGGTTTTATGAGCCAAGCAAAAATGCTTGATGCAAACCAAGAAAGGAAAGAAATAGATTCTGTCTTTTCTTGCCATTGGCAGAGGAGCATTTATGAATTAAGAGATTCCAAACCCAGAAGTCTCCACTATATCTCAAAAGCAGGTGACCCCCACCTGGCAATACCCAATGACATACGAGTTCCAAATATTAGTTCAGCATTTAGACGTTCTGCCTTAAGGCTCACTCAGGTATGGCTGGACAGGACTTACTGGGGAAAACCAAGCCTGGAACTTGCCAGCCGAGAAGGGTCCTATAGATTCTGGGCAACCACTTTCCCCTGCAGGTGATGAAGAAGGCTTTAGTCCAGGAGATACCTTCAGAAAGTATGGCATCAAGAGATCTCAGACCAGGCAAACAGATTCTCAGGTGAGTGAAGGGGTTTGGTACTCTCCATCCATCCTTACAGATTGAGAGAGAGAGGAAACAAAGTGACCCTCTGATACTCAATACCAGAACCTGCAGGAAATCTGTCAGCATGTAGCAAGGCTCAAACCAACGGATTAGAATTAGGGGACTGGGGAGGATAAGGCACATCCCTGCCTATAGAGAGTATGACTTTGGGCTTTACTACAAGGCAGAAGCCCAGTGATGTCAAATGAAGTGCTTGGACTAGGGCAGACGGGCTAAATCTTGTAGGTTTGTGCTGGCGGGTTGAACTGAGTCTCCCCAGCCTTGTCAGCGGCTCTGAGTAGGAAGACTCTGACCTCACCTTATTTACGGAGCAACAACTACAAATCTCTGAGATTCGAGTTTGTGCTATGTCACAGGCGAATATTTTAGAGATTTTAACCTGGCTCTCTTATTCCTCCTAGGAAGAGACCATCAGCAACAGCAAGGTCCAAGCCAGCAATGAACCATGGTGATAAGGAAGGACATGCCTCCTGCCCCATGGAAAGTGAACATGGGAAAGGCAGATCTTGCTTCAAGACCAGATTTGCTTTATGGCGAAATAAAAAAGTGTTTAAATTGCTTCTAGAAATTGAACATTCTCTAAAAACAATAGTAGTAAATAACACTTATTGGGTCCTTTCTTGAGTCTCTTCCATGTTCTCAGCACTGATCTAGGTACGTTGCACATGTGACATACAGACTCTGTAACAATCCTGAAAAGTAAATATTATGATCACAATTTTACAGGTGAGGGAACCAGGTAAGGTCACGTGACAGTCAGGTGGCATGCTGGACTAATATTAAAGCCCCATTCTCTCTGTGCCCAGAGCCTGTCTATCGGTTACGTGGCTTTTAGTATCTCAAATGAAACTGCAAAACTGAGGAAAAGCATGGCATTCACAAATAGACAAATTATTTCTGTAATTGGGGATGCCTGAGTGGTTCAGTGGTTAAGCACCTGCCTTCGGCTCAGGTCATGACCCCAGGGTCCTGGGATCGAGTTCCGCATCGGGCTCCCTGCTCAGCAGGAAGCCTGCTTCTCCCTCTCCCACTCCCCCTGCTTGTGTTCCCTCCCTCGCTGTCTCTCTCTCTGTCAAAAAAATAAATAAAATCTTAAAAAAAAAGTATCTCTGTAATTGTAGTTACTGGATAAGCAAGGGGTGGAAGAAAGCTTCTCATACACAGTACCTCCTACTTAAATAGCTGCATTAAAAAAAAATATATATATATATAATATATGTGGATTGGCATGGCAAGGGAGAGAGAGAGAGAGAGAGAGAGAAAGAGATTCCGTCTTCACAGGGAGTTCCACGGGGGCCAAAGAAACAATACTGTGTTCCTCAAAAGCTCTAATAGGTGGTACAGGTGGGTCAAAAAAGAGTCTTCATCAGTCAAGTGAAGATAAGGTTTTGCTACTTTTGTGTCTGGTGGCACCGTAGGGCTGGGAGTCAATTTGCCAGCTATTGTAGAAAGGGCCTCACCCATTTAAGAGATGGACTTGTTTTTATTCTCTCAGAGATTAGGTTGGTGTTAGTCCACAATGCCTTAAATTATGTCTGAAACAAGCATTTATTTCATTCTCTAAGCCTTTACTAATTCTTTGCCAGAACCTTACATTTGCCCTTGGGCCTTCTGGGAGATAAGCTTATTTCAGCTCACATTTTATTCTTCTGGACCGGCTTGATTTGGAGAAGACAGAAAACACCAGGTAAAATCTTGAATGGATTTCTCAGCCTTCTGCCTGCTTGACTTTTATATAAAGTAAGAAATAGGCTCAACATTCCTGTGGCCTTCTGAGATAATCTAATAGAGAAAATCTGTGGAGAGCCCTGAGAATAACTTCATAATAGTAAGGGAGGTAAAGAAAAATACTCCACCATATGGCCCTTTACCGAGTTGCTGGAGGACAGACTCATGACTGGGGCATGATTTTTTTTTTTTTTTTTTTCATCCCCAGCATCCGAAATTGAACGAGACAGAGATCATTTTGATAATTTTGATATCCGTTGACCTCTGGGTAAAAGGACAAGGGAATTTATAATGTATGGATCAGGCAGAAGGCACCAGAACCACCCCCCCACCCCAATCACCCTCAGCATCCCTCCAGGGGAGGCCACCTGTATGGAATTTCTTACCTTTAAAAAAAAAAAAAAGTCTTGAATCTCATCAGCAAATAAATGACATTAAAAAAGAAGGAGATTATCACAGACTATAAAAGATAGGATAAAAAAAAATGTACCGCATGACTCGTTTGGATCCTGATTTAAACAAACTGTGAAGAGATATTTTTGAGACAAGCAGAGAAATTTCCACACGGACAGAAGGTTAGCTGGTACTAGGCACTGATCTTGTGTAAGGTGTGATAGCGGCCTGGTGGTATTCTAAAAAACAAAGGAGTAACGTAATAATTAAGTGTCTTTATTGACACGTTAAAGTATTTGGGAATGAAACGATTCACTTTAGAGTTCTTTGGCAATAAAAACATAATAAATAAGTAATGGGGAGGCAGTCGATGAAATGAGACTTGCAAAATACACTCTCTACTTTTGTATATACTTGAGAATGTCCATAATAAAAGCTAAAACATTCAGGGCTTTTATTGTCTTGTTCAAAGTACTCACTCCTAAAAGAAGTCCTGTGGCCTCTTATCCAGAAAGAGAAGCAGGGAGATGAAGGGACCAGGGCTCAGAATGGGACTTACTGTGATTGCCTTTTTTTTTTTTTTTAAACTAAGAGTAACATTTCACTTTTTCCTCCAATGGCAGGCACAGATTATGGTCTGTTTACTATGTAAATGGATTAATCTTCATAGCTTTGTAATTAAGATTTTTCAAGAAGAAACTTGCATCAGGAAATACTTAAGACATTTAACAGAAAAAAAAAAATGCGGGGTGCCTGGGCGGCTCAGTGGGTTAAGCCTCTGCTTTTGGCTAGGGTCAGGATCTCAGGGTCCTGGGATGGAGCCCCACGTCGGGCTCTCTGCTCAGCGGTGAGCCTGCTTCCCCCTCTCTCTGCCTGCCTCTCTGCCTACTTGTGATCTCTCTCTGTCAAATAAATAAATAAAATCTTTAAAAAAAAAAAAAAAGAAAAAATGTAAGATTTTTAAGTTTGAGAATTTTATTTTTTAACTTTTATGTTCTAGCCCTCACTCCTGGAAGAACTACTCACTATTCATAGGTTTCACTGGCGTAGAGACTTCAGGTTGTTAGGAAAAAGCCTCAATCAAGGTCATTTATACAGAGACCGTATTGAGCGTTTTCCATGAAGGCGGTGTTTTGCTTTCCAGATGGAAAATCCTGAAATCCAGCAAATCAGTGCAAATCTCATCCTCCATTCTCTTTCCCTTTCCGTTTTAATTTTCCTGTTTGTTTTTCTCAGTGTCTGCCCCTGTATGTATGTTTAATCTCTCACCTGTGGCAAATACATGTTTTAAAGCTGAGTTCCTGCTGGTGCTTGGCCTATGTTGACAATATTCGTCCGTGCGCACCAATCAGAGCGCACAACTGTGCAGAGGAAAATAAACTCCATCAACATAGTCACAACTGGATATCAGAATGGCTATTGTTTTCCGGGGACATTAAGGAACTTCAAAGAGAAAGGAGGGGTGATGAGAGGAGGGGCAGAGTTGAGGAGAGATGGCTGGGTTGGGAGGAGGCAATGTCACTATACGGACACACACATGACAAAAGCAAACACAGCAAGACTTGGCTTCAAACGGAATGTGTTTGAAAAGCTCATTCAAGCTTGAGCCATCTGACACATGCAAACAAAAGTAGCTGCCATGAGACAGACATAGTTGCTTACTAGAGATTGAAGTTCTGAAAGCTTTGTAAAATTATCCCGCATCTTTCTGATACCCTACATCCCTATCTTACTTTGTTGGAGGACCGGCCATTTCCTGAGACACTCTGGCTGGGTGCCTGTCAGAGCAAATGCCTCTGTGGCCAACCCCCTCAGGCAGGAGATACTTCTATTTTCTGAAACCATCCAGTCAGAGGCCCCCATCAGTCTATTTTTCCCCCCAAGGTATGTATCTTGCCCTTTAATCTTAGGAGGCTTTTTAGGAGAGACCTCATAAAATCAAAAGGTCATTGCTTTAATCTGAATCAGTTCAACAGAAAATTTCAGAAGAGGTCAGCTTTTCTTTGGCTTTCTTAGATTTAGTGTCTTTTTCTTAAATTGAGTATAAAACACCCCATAAAACATAACAGAAGAGAGAGTTGGGCACTTAGCCTTGACCCACGTCTTTGAAGGGTCATCTTCCTAGTGTTAACTATCCAAAATTAATTACTCATAACACATACAACTCTTTATAAATTCTGTGTGAATACCTAAAGTGATCATTTTTCTTTGCACCTGCTTATACAACAAGCATCCATTAAGTTTTAATTATCTCTTCTCGCGAGCCTTTCATCTTTGTGTTCCATCCACTGCTAGAGGCCTTTGAAGACGGAGATTTGGATTTCATATGTGCAGTTCATTGAAGGACTTACTTTAGGCCATACAAGTTCAGAGCTTGTTGATTGAAGCTATGAGGCCAACATAACCCCAAGATTCCACTTCTCTCTGAATTGAAACTACTATATTTTCTTAGGGAATCGGGGACAAATTTGGCCTGCAGTGTCTATATCCCTTCTAGAATGGAAACCTTATGGGGAGATCAAAGTTTAAAAGCAGCTTGCTTTGTTCTGGGCAAATTGCGCTTTGAAATTTAACATAAAGAAGTATTGCTGTGTGCGGGCACTGGCTCTAAAGAATTATATAACAGACTAAAAGGGAGAGTAAGAATGGGGGAGTGGAGTCTAGAAAACAAAAATTTGCATTTAGAATCTTCTTCATATCCAAGTAGCCATTGATTTATTTTAATATATTACTTGTCTTCCTGAAATATAGCATTGTTTTGAATTTTATTTGTTTATAGCTTTTGAAGGATTGGGCTCCCCATCTGCTTCAGACAGCTCTCAAACAAGTGGTATGACCAAATCTAATTATTTCTCTTGCTACAGCGGTAATACGCTGTATCTTCAGAAGAAATCGATTCTAAAATGTATTCAAAGAAACCAGCTCACCATCCACGTCAAAGCATTCAATAAAATAAACTTTGCTGTCTGGAAAAGTCTCGAGATACATTAAAAATCGAGGGCCGGGATAAAGGGGCAGAGCTGGGCTCATGTGAGTCGCCATAACAATTCAATATCAAAGAAAATCACTAATCACTCAGTAGACAGATGTACCTTCGCTTAAAAAAATCTTCGCGTACCATTTATTTAGTTTTATTTCATTTCCTTGAGTCTATGTGTTGATAAGGAAATTGGCATTTGAGTTCTGAGATGCTAAAAACTTGGCGAGAACAAAGTACCTTTTATTTTAAGCACCCCTCAAGTGTCTTACATGCAATTAGCTGTGACCGTAATCTTTACTTTGGAGGCGGAGAGCAAGCAGCTAATTTGTGTGTGGGTACATGGGCGTGTCTGTGTGTGTGTGCATGTTTAAAGGCGATCAGCACGCCGTATGATTTTGGCCGGTTTGTTTTGCCATGTGTAAGATAATGGACTCTTAAGCTGTACAGCTGGATGTCGTTTGGCGTCGATACAACCTGTTTAATCGAAACCAAATTCCTTTCCTTAATCCATTCAGCTGGGAAGCAAACTCTCCTGCATGATCTCTACTTCGAGCAACAGATAGAGTAATACCCAAACTGCTACCACCAACAGACTGACACCTTGACTGCAGGGAACAGATAAGACAGATGCTAAGTCACAGCGGGAAAAGCAGAGGGATCGGATCTGCTTACCCATCTCACAAGTACTTTACTCAACTATTTGCTGTTAATAAAATTCTGGAGTTTGGATTTTGGCTGACATTTTCAAACTTCATTTATATGATAAAAATGATTTGGATGCATTAAAATTAGGGTGGAAGAGGCAATTAGAATAACTTAAAATACAGTATAAGTATTTTATTTTCGATGCCTTGCCTATGCCTAATTTATGTTAGTTACTAAGTTATATGTACATATAGATTGGAGTACTATCTCCATAGAGTGGAACCCATCTCTAAACGGTCTTTTGGAAAATGATAAAATCATTATCTAACTATGGCCGCAGACTAGTATCTTTCCTCCTTTATTCCTTCAGTCTTTTTGTCTCTCTCTTGTTCCGTTCCCAATCTCCCCAGTCTGTCCTGGGTTTTGGTTTAATATTTTCACTTACGCCGAACAAGGTTTTTGGCTTAAAATTTAAATTTTATCTTTCCAAATGCAATGTTAACAGGTTACCATTACATAAGAAAAAGTGAAATTTACCAGCAGGTAGTCAAGCGTAGAGCGAGCAAGATTTTTACTCTTTCAAAGCAACCTTCCAGAAGTTGTATGAACCAACCTTTTGAAATATCCCAAATAATAGATTTTATAGGAAATCCTATAGAGACACTATACTTTTACTGTTCAACTATGTTGAAAAAACTTCTAAAAATCTATTTTAAAATCATGTTTGGTAACCCGAAAAGTTAAGTTCTTTCTTGCCGCCCAAATTTCTGAATGCAATAATCCACAGCCATTTTAAATGATAGAATAATCAAAGGTATCATATAAAACAATTGGAAATAGTCCCATAGTCCCACTGAAGTCTGGCTTGTATACTTTCTTCTTTTATTTTGTTCGGTGCTAGCATAGAAGTGAGGATCCAAGTTGAGAGCGGGCGTCAGCGTTAAGCAATGCGCACAGTGGTTCCAATTATTTTAAGGTAGTATGTGCCCCATGGATAATTGGTTACACATTTACTTATTCCTAATTTGGGTCTCACTGTTCCTAAGTAGCTTCATCATACCCTCTCTGAACAGGCCCTTTGCACCCCTGGGCTAAATCAGACATCCAAACTCATCTATTCGCGAGTGCAATGTTACCATTAGCAGTGTGCAATGGCTGTCACAGGGCTCTGGGATCAGCAGGTGGTACACTGCATGACCAAGGTTGCTGGAGAGATAACGCAAAAATAATCTTCCGGGAGAAATAAAAGAAAATTTGTAATGAAATCAGTACTCTAAAAAAATGCGTGTTCAAGTAAGCTTAAAAGCCCATTTATTATACTTCTGTTCCAAAAAAGTATCTATAATCATTTTGTGAGCAGCTGATGACTTGAAACCAAGACCGTCTGTTACGGTTATAGTGTACACAAAATTATAGACATTGGGACATTTCTCCATTGTTCTACTCAGAGAATATCAACCCTCTTTATTTAAAGGCCAGTATATCCCCAGGCAAATTGAGTTTCCATGCTCAGTTGATTCAGAGCCTATTTCAAGCAAACGCTGCCGACTATGTCAAAATGTATACTGATTTTGTGATATACATAGTTTTACAAAGGACGAAGTGAGATCACCAGTCTCAATCCATTTGTGACTTGACTTAGATTTAAAGTTGCCCTCAAGAAATAGCTAGCTGGTATATAAGGGCACTGAAATATTTTACATTGAGATAACTTTCTCCTTATCCTTCAGAGTCACTAAAATTGTTTTGAAAAATTGAAAAAAATTCTATTATTGAGAGAATTCATTATATTAGTATAAGGCAAAACAGCCTACTTATCATCAATCCCGTTTTGAGTACTTTGTTCTTTTTGACATTTTCTAAAAGAATAACTCTCCCTACATTAGTCCTATAATAGACAGAAAGAGTATCTGAAGTGCAAGAAAATATACAAATTGGCATTATAATTTCTATTTTTCTTTAAAAAAGATGTCAAAGATAAATCTAAATGTGGTTTAAATATACGCTTTGCTTCAAATGTTGAGGAAATGATGCCTAACACAGAGAAAAATAAAGCCATTAATTTTCCATTTGCATTACTTGCCCTTGAACTTTATTTGACATTTCTCATTTGCTTTTGCAATATAAAGTCCAAGATTCCAGTTTAAAGGATGTAAATGTTAGGTTTTGGTTTTGGTTTTGCATTTTTAGGGTATAGGCACTCATTTTTCTTAATGTCCATTTTATATGACAATTTAAGTACCAATTTAAGTTGGATGTGGCTCACATCTATTACCTATCCAAACTCCGTATTTGGAGCTCTCCTTCTGAAGGCTTTTAAAAAATTCTATTTGGACTATTTTACCTGAGAATACATCAACCACAATGTAAAATTTGTGATCCGAATTAATTTTTTTTTCTCTCAACTTTTTGTTGGCATACAGTTCCTCCCCACCCCTACATGAAAAGAGGAAGAAGAGTACAGGTGCGGCGTAAGACACTCATCAGCAGGTAATGTACAAAGTCAATAGCCTTTGTTGCTTTAATGGAAGCCTGGATTTATCAAATTCACTAACGATTTAAGTATATCGTTTTATTCCTTTCTTTCTCCCTCCCAGCTCCCTACCTTATTCTCTCCTCCCCTTCCTTCTTCCTTCAAACACCCTGAACAATTCCTGTTGCAACAGGGACTGTGTCAGATGTGGGAGCCACAGGGTTATCAAAACAGAGGCTTCCCCCCACCTTGGGGATCTAGTCATTCAGTCAGAGAGATGGACAGTCAATAGATAATCACAGAGTCCTATAATTACAAAGGAGGGGTAAGAGTCAGAGTGAAAATCACAGAGACCAGGAGTGAGTACACCAGGACAACTCGTTAGGTGAAAAGTTGAGGAAGGGCTTCTCTGAGGAAGCATGTTTGAGTGTAGTGCATTATTACCAAATAGCAATAACAACAATTTTTTGAGGATATAATATGTGCAGGATTCTATGTTGAGTTCTGATGTTAAAATTGATAATGGCCAAAAAGCAGACAACAACAAAAAAAGCAAAGCTCTGATTCTTATCCTCAAGGATCTTTATGGTTATACTTGGATAGTAGAATCTTAAGAGTGAATTAATGTATTGTTTCTCTAAGCCGAATTTTTCTAAACACCTTCATATACATTCTTCTACTTAACCGTACGTTAAACCTGGGCATTGAGTAGGTAACGGGTAGTCTTTTGTCTAATCAATATTGATTTTCTATTCTGTGTCATAACATGTATTCTGCTGGATTCTGGAAATATGATATTGAAGGAGAGTCTGCCGCTGGCTTCTATAATGTGCACTCTAGTAGACATGCAAGTGGGAGGGAGATCCATGAGCCAAATTTCCTCTTGGGAATAAGTTCAGGGTGGTTTGGAGCACATGGGAGGGTCACGCATTCTTGGCTAGAGGTCAGGAGAGACATCCTGGCGAGGCAGTTACCAGAAGACTCATTCTCCAGGAGTAGAAACTGGAGCCCATGAATGATAGAGGACTTGTCCAGTTTCAAATTAGTTAAACATTTTTTATCTGAGCAGAAGGAATCAAGTATTATTTACTTAGATCATTGCTGTCTGATTGGTATAGTTAATCTAATCTTAATTTAGGATGATATTTACATTCCAGTTTATGTAGTTTCACAGACTACAAGGCAGCTAGAAAGGCAGATTCTTATTCTTTGATGACAGAATCCTAAAAACAAAAAGGAAAGGAAACAAAAAGACCTGTAAGCCTAACATCTAGCTCTGAACTTTCTGCACGCCAACTTTCTCTGCAGGTGGACTTAACGATCCCTATAAGCTACCCGTTTTGGGGAAGATGGAATCAGGACAGGAAGGAGTCTGTGACCATATTCAGGAACGAAGGAAGACAACTTGCATTTAAAAATTCTTATTTTAAGTATCATCTTGAAGTATAACTTACCTTCTCTAACAGCATAAAAGAAAGCCTGAAATGTGCAAAGGACTTTCTCTCAATGGTGCTTCCTCATGGAGTTTCACAAAGAGAATTAATTTCTTCTAAAGGACTTCAGAATATGATAGGAAAAATTATCAGAGATAATGAGGAGAAAATGGCATTGCAATCCCGGAAGAAAAACACCTTATAAGAGATCCAGAAATTCAGCGCAATCTGGAGTTAGAATCCCAGTTGGGACTTGCATTTTTGCAATGCATGAAAATGGCAATGATTAGTGCATTGAGCCACAAGGCTGACTCCGTCCATCATTCTCCATCAAAACCCACATTTTTAAATAACAGTACACCACTGGACCCAAATCCAGTGGTTTCCCAGAGACCAGTTTTTACTGTCAGATGTTAATAAACCAGTGCCAGCATAGTTGGATGATTTAGATGTGCCTGGATTGTTAGGATGTTCAGGGTGGTTCATCACCATTGTAAATGACAGTAGTTCACAGCAATGATAAATGCTTCCCATCTGCTGATATACGGGCACTTTTAAATTATGTTGCATGACTATTCTGTCTCTTTAAACAAGAAGGAAATTAAGCTTCAAGTTTAATTAAACATTATTTTAAAAATTGGGTTTTGGTATATAAAATTCACCCTGTGATTCTTCCAAGTTCTTTCCTTGAGAAAATAGATTGCACGTTTCATTGGGATTTGACCTTAATTAAGCCTGTACTTTGTGATCCACCCCCTTGCTGAAATAGTCTTATCAAAAGGAATGCAAGCTATGGGCTAAGATAACAATCGGTCATTAACTTCTGTGTGTAATGCTGGCTGTGGTCCATGGGCAAGGAATTCAATACCATTGTATGCAGTAATGTCCAGGGCTTAGTGCTCTATGGCCGAGAGACAAAATAAACTATGCAGAACAGCATCTTTACACAGTCTACATGGATTTACACTAGAGCAAACGGTCTGAAACATTCATAATGCGGCATGTGTGTTGGCATCCAGTGCTGCCGTGTCAGATTACACGGGAGGTAGGTCATTTCAGCAATGCCAAGTGAGGTAAATAAGTGAAAAATGTTACTTTCCAAATATCACTTTTAGTAAGAATGATTTACAAAGCTATGCTATCACTTAACATTGAAAAGAAACTGACTAGTTCTTTCTGCTGTTTTAGATATTACCCTAGAACATTAGCTCTTCTTATGTGATTGGACTACTTTCTAAATAAGAAAAGGATTTGAATTAATAAATATGTGTGGCCTGTTGCTCTGAAATGTATGTAGTCCAGGTAAATATAACACATGTGCAGGGTTATTCATAAAGCAAATGCCTGTAGCATCTGAAATCTATTATACAGTATAGCCTTTTTTTTTTTTTTTTTTTTTTTTACTTGGCCAAGACCAAGAAAATAAGTTTTAACTTTGGGAATCTGAAGAATGCCACATGAAGATTTCTTTACATTTGTGCAATCAACCAAAGAAACATCCTGTAAGCCCCTGGCACACTGATGATGAGCCTATGTATTTTAGTACCCTTTTTAGATTCAAGATGACTGTGCTAATTTTTGAAGACTTTCCATTCATCTAACATTTACTGAATACCTATTATGTGCTGGGTTCTCTTCTAGATAGTTGCAATATAGTAGTGAATCGAATAGCAAAAAAACAAAAACAAAAATAAAAACCCAAACCAAAAACCAATCAAAGAACAACAAAAACAGATAAACCCACCTCACTTCATGAAAAATACATTACAAAGGTATAGATAGATATACCATGAGAGATGGGCATATGACTTTTGTCATTCATGGGTGTCCAGTGGAAACTGAAGAAACTTATGGGATATTATAATAATATAAAATGTTGTTCTTATATTTTAGTTATTGCGAGATACTCATGCTTGACATATCATCCCACCTTCTTTGATTCCTTTCATTCTAGTCTCCATGGAAATTGTTTTAGCCTATATCATTGTAGTAGCCTCCTGGTTGGGTACCACCTAACCCTTACTTGATTCAAACTCACTTAGAAAATCAATTTAATTAAAGAGTTAATTATTGAGTGATGACTATACACAAGATGGCTCTGAATTAATCTTCTTAAAATACCCTTCCTATCACCTACCGTGAGGTAAGTGGTTGCCCATTGCCTCGGGATTCGAACTAATCTGCTAAATTTAGTATTCATGCCCCTTCATAATTGTACCCATGTGGTCTTTCCAAACTCTTACCCTTCGACCTCCCACAGCATATTGTCTATTAGAGTAAGACCATCCTTTCTTTCATTAGCTCCTTTCTCCATGCTTACTTAGATCCACCTCCAGTAATCCTAACACAGAAGCCCTCACGGGCTGATCAGAGGACTTCAGTTCTTTGTACTTGCTATCCTTCTGCTTGGGATGGTCTGACAGATATTTTCCCAGATCACTCTTTTCAAGTGTGGGCCCAGATGTCACCTGTTCAGAGAGGCCTGGGCCTCAGGCTCACATCAATTTAATTAGTTACAATCTGTTATAGGGAAGGGCAAAGAAGGAGGTGAGAAGAGAAACTAGAAATGTCTGCAAAAAAAATGAGATTCTTCCCTCTCCTCCCCAATGGGATAATCAGTGGAAATCTCCTTATCTGGAAATGTGAGTAATAAGAATTCCTCCAAATCTCGGATTTATTAATATCCTAGGATAAGAAAACTGTGACTTTTGAGTTTGGCCTACTCAAAATTTGTGAGACAAATTTCTCAGTTAACAGTTAAGGAGATTAAAAAAGTCTCATCCAATATTTATCTGTAATGTTTAAACTAAAAATACCAACCTAAGAAATAGAGCTAAACACACATGGTCAACTGATTTTCAACAAAGGTGCAAAGGTAATCCAATGGGGAAAGGATATTTTTTTCAATAGGGTGCTAGAAAAATGATATACCTTATAGAAAAAAAAAATGTATCTAGATCCTAACCATAATGGATAAGAAAAATTAACTCAAAGTAGAATGTAGAAATAAAAAATAAACATTTAAACTGTAAAACTTCTGGAAGGAAATAGAGAATCTTCACAACTGTGTGATAGGTAAATATTTTTTAGGACACAAAAAGAAGGAACCATAAAGGAAAAGAAATTAGACTTTGTCAAAGTTAACATTCATCAAAATTAATCATTAAGAAAATTAAAAGTTAAGCCCATAACCAAGGACTAGTGTTCAGTAGAATATATAACAAATTTTATTTACTTATTTGACAGGGAGAGACACATCTAGAGAGAGAATACAAGCAGGAGGAGTGGGAGAGGGAGAAGCGAGCTTCATGGCCAAGCAGGGAGCCTGATGCGGGGCTCAATCCCAGGACCCCAGGATCATGACCTGAGCTGAAGGCAGACGCTTAACAACTGAGCCACCCAGGCACCCCACAAATACTTTTAACTTACTAATAAAAGGCAAAGAATTAAAAAAAAGGGGGGGGGCAAAAGATGTGAATGGACACCTGCAAATATACCAGTAGCCAGTGAACACATAAAAAAAAAATCCCTCAATATAATTAGTCATCAGAGAGAAGCAAATTAAAGCCACAATGAAATACCACTGCATAATCATTAGAATGGCTAAAATGAAAAAGATTAACCAAATACCAAAGACAAATACTACAGGATCTCACTTACATGTAGAATCTAAAACAAACAAAACAAACTAAGCTCAAGGATACAGAATAGATTTGTGGTTGCCAGAGGTGCAGGTGGGGAGTGGTAAAATGGGTAAAGGGAGTCAAAAGGTACAAACTTCTGGTTATAACATAAATAAACCAGGGGGATGTGATGTACAGCATGGTAGTTATAGTTGATAATATTGTATTATGTATTTGAATGTCGCTAAAAGAGTAAATCTTAGAAGTTGTCAGCACAAGAAAAAAATATTCTGTGACTAAGTATGATGGTGGGTGTCATCTAGACTTATGGTGGCAGCCATTTTGAATATATACAAATACTTGAATCATTATGTTGTATACTTGAAACTAATATAATGTTGTAGGTCTATTATACCTCAGGAAAAAAAAGAAAAAAAAAGAAATTAACAAAAAGAAAGACTAACCGTACCAAGTGTTGGTAAGGATGTGAAACACCTGAAACTCTTATAGAATGCAGGTAGGAAAGCAAAGTGGTACAACTACTTCAGAAAACAAATCGCCAGTTTCTTATAAAATTGACTCAGACTTATTATATGACTAAATAATTCTACCTCTAGGTATACCATACAGAAGTGAAAATGTATGTCCTTACAAAGACTTCTACACAAAGGAACACAACAGCTCTATTCACGATAGTTTAAACCAGAAACAACAGACTATCCATTAACCAGTAAAAAGGTAGACAAATTGTGTTATATGTTCTGTGGAATAATACTCAGCAATAAAAAGGAATGAGATACTGACATACAACTCTGTGGACACAGAAGTATATAAATAGTACAACTCCATTTTAATGATAGTTTAGAAAAGGACCATCCATTGTGACAGAGGCAGATCAGTGGCTGTCTGCACAGAGAGAAGGCTAGAATTCACTGGGAAGGATCAAATGAAAACATTTTTGGGAAGATGAAAATGTGCTATACCTTGATTGTGGAAGTGGTTACACAGTGTACACATGGGCCAGAATTCACTGAAATACACACTTAAATGAGTGAATTTTATTGTATGTAAATTATATTTCAATAAAGTTGACTAAAACATTCTTAAACAATACAAACCTGAGTTTGTACTGCCATTTATGGTTTAAAAAATTTCTTCACATCCTTTATTTTCTACCTTAGGCATATGGAGCTAAATATGAATAGGTATAGTTTTGTTGCCATTTTGCTGCATCTATCCCCCTCGGGGGCACTTAAGTACGGTGCCCTGGCTTTGCAAAGATGATGATGATGCTGCTGCTGCTGCTGATGATGACAACGATGATGGAGAACAAAACCCCACATACCGTTAAGAGCTTCCACCTCATGGGGTTATACTGAGGATAAAATTTGATAGTAGATACAACATACTTAGGGTAAAACCTAGCAATTAGTAAATACAAACTACAAAATGGCGACTACCTTTATTAATCCAATGTCACTCATTATACTTTAGTATCTTTCTAGATCGCATTAAGATAAAAATAAAATCTAAAAAAAAAAGATAAATATAAAATGTACCTTTCAAGGTTGTTATGTGCATCAAATGAATTCAAGTAAGTTATTTGTGTGAAATCACGAGCATTAGTAGCCCCCATTAGGCCATGGCTAGTAGGACCGGGGGATGGATGTCATCGTGGCCCAGGGCAGAAAAGCTTTTTCGGGTAATAGGAAGACTTGACAGTGCTGACAAGGTTCGTTCCCCAGCTGAGAAGTCTATGTTAAGACAGTAAGGGCTCTGGTCTGGATGTTCCTGACTGGCCGATTGTTCACTTTGTGCCAACTCAACTGATTCCCAAACTGAAAGTCTTTCTCCAGAAAAAACCTAGAAACTTATATCTTGATCTCAGATATCCTTTGCACTATTTGTTGGCTGAATTGAAAGTAAACCAAAGTGGAAATAACTTCAACCAAGTCTGATTCACTTCTTTTTAGTCCTTTGTAAGATGACCCAGCTCAAGACCTAATGTCTTCTTTCTTGGCTTCCTGATCTCAGTGTCCATCATTTTATACCATTTTGTCTCCACATTCTCTGTCTATGGGAGGCTACTCTCAGGAACATGAGAACATAATTTAATTGCTACTGCTCTGGATTTTCTTGGCTTAATGTGTTGTACGGTAATTCAATTACCAGTGTCAGGCAGGTAGAAGGCTTCCTCGGTCTATTCATTCACTTAGGAGGAGGAGAAAGAAGAAACTGAGTTTTCAAGTCTACCTCAAATGGCGCATGGCTTTGCAACAATTTCCAGATAAGGCTCTCACTCATTATACAAACAAAGAAAGCACAACCTCTATGATTTAGAAGAAGAAGAAGAAGAAAAAGAAGAAGAAAAAGACCCCAATTTAGAAACACACAGTAATTCAGACAATACAAATAGCTTTATAATAATGTAAAAGTATTTCCACAGATCACATCCCTAATTACTTTTATGAGTTTAAAAGCTTGCTTTACTCATGATAGGTGTTATGACAGGGATAGAATAAACCACAGTTCTTTATAAAGTCTGATTCTGTGACTAAAATACCACACAATACAATTAGGTAATATTGTAGACTTTCCAAGTAAATATTTCTTGGAATGAAAAACTAAATCCTACTAGATAAGCAACAAGCATTAAAAAACTCCTATAATACATTAAGAAAATTTCCCACCCCTTGAACTCTTTTATCATAGCTTTACAGCTTTCCATTATATTTTTTTTCTGAACCATTAAAATCAGAATAGGCATCTTTTCTTCTTATAGATACATTCTCTCCCTGGTTTTCTCTCTTGCTTATTTTCTATTATATATTACTGTAATTGACAAAAGGACATAAAAGTTTGATGATAAAAAATGTACTTTTAATTATCACAATGAGCAAAATGCACTTAAATGTGGATGGTTAATAGATAGCTTGTTTAAGCTTAAATGCATCCATCTCTGTGCTTAACAAAGCAGAGGGGCATGGGTTCTATAGAGCGATCAGAAATGTGTTAGGCTGCCACAGTGCTGGAGTATAAATTTCAAATATGGACTTTGTCATTCCTCCTTTATTTTGACTGCAAAATGAACTGCAAGTCTTAATGCCAGTTGACAACTACACGGTACTCACCCACTAAGTGTCAACCTCTGTCAACTTGTCACATACAAAAACTGGTAGGTTGCATAATTCAGGTCTGTACCCTCATGCTAAAGCTCCTATTTCTAGCACTTGTGATTATGCTATAGAAGATATTGGTTCTTTTCTCTTTGCAACTCTGATTTTGAGACAGGTCCAGGGTTAACAAAAATTAAAAAAAAAAAAAGAGGTTACCATGTGTATGCAAGGTTTTGTTCAATGAACCTGAAATGCAAAAAAAAAAAAAAAAAAAAAAGCGTGACCCTCAAGTAAGAAAGATATTTAACAATAAAGAGCACTGAGTGCAAAAGATATGTTTAAGCATCCAACGTGGGAACAAATAAAGAAACCTGGGATCCAAAGCTGACCTATGGCTCTATTTCTTACATAATCTCTTGAGGTAGTATGAAGAAATTTCCAGATGCTTAAGAAAATGGGCGCACTATCTGTTAGTAACAGAGAATGAATGCGGTGTATTCTCAACTGCTACAACATTTAACTTTATTCCCTCCAGAAAGTTTTGTTGAGTGCCTACTATGATTTGCACCATGTCCAGGGTTCAGGGTCAACAGCAGAAACCTAGACAAAGTACTCTCCTCGTGGAGGTTACATCCTACTGGGGCAGACAGTTGCCGACAGATGGATAAGTGTGTACTTATTATGATGCTATGTCCTATTTAGCCAAAGAAGACAGAGAAAGGCACAGGGAGTAAGGAAACAGGAAGGGCAGGGGAACAGCACATAGTAAGACCTCGAGGCCAGAGATGATTGGCATGCCCACAGAACCCCCGGAGGCAGTGTGGCCGGAAAGCAGTGACTGAGAAGGAGATTTGAAGTGCGCGAGTTCCGAGGTTATGGCTGGGGGTGGGCTCTACCTTGAGGACCACCGTGCAGCGTTCACTCTGAAGGAGATAGCCAGCCAGTGAAGGAAGTAAGGAGAGAACAACAGACTTTGAGTTTCATATTAAAAGGGATATTGTGGCCTTTAAGTGGTGGTAGGGAGTAGTCCCAGTTATGGCTGTTCACAATAATCAGGGTGAGACAGGCGTTGCCTCGGACCAGGGCGGGGGGCGAGGGGCAGGGGAAGCAAAGTGGTCTGATTTCACATGTCTTCTAAGGAAAGTAACAGGACTTGCTGATGGGTTAGATATGGGCTATGTGACAAAGAGAGGAGACGAGGATGACCCCAGGTTTTTGGTTTTATTCATAAGCCGGATCTTCAACAGCAGCTCTGTCTTTTGATCCCTCGTCTTCCACCTTAAAGGCAAGCATGAATAAAAGCGCTATCCAGCCTATATCTCTTGCAGTTGTTCTATTAAGAAGATGATGGACAGAGTACATCTAGTGACTAGAAATAAATCCAGTTTGTATTTAATTCATTGGAGAAATTGTTCATGAACAGTTACCCTTCTATACATCCTGCATGTAATGCTGACAAGTTCAATTTCTGCTTGAGTTAATGGCCACATAAATGTCTTTTACACGAGTTAAGGTTGCTTGGAGGCAGGAAGGATTTCTAATTTTTTTCCCCCCTATGTTTTGCATTGCTAGTTAGGATTTCTCAAACTTGCTGTTTAAGGTCTAGCCTCCCCTTCGTACTAGCGGGTAAATCTAATTAACATTAATGAGAGTTCTGTGCACATATTGACAGGATAATAGACCTTTTAGGATGGTTCCTCCCCTCTCTTGCTACCACTCCCCCACTGCATACTAGCTGATTATTTCATTAGCCAGCAGTATAAACCCATGCAGGAGAACGCACACTTGGTGGAAATTAAATGGAAAAATCTGCATCCATCCACACTTTCACTCACATTAGGGTGAGGAGAGTGGGGATACAGCACAGCCACCAGAGAATCTAAGTCTCTCGAGAGGAAGCTTTTATAAAGATAATTTTCCTAAGTCCATTCAGAGTTGCATGCTTACTTACGGTTGTTTAGAAAAATTGACGGTGACCATTACATCTGATTCTAATTTTCATGACTGTCAGCAAATTGATAGAGAATTGGGGGGTATCAGTAAGGCCTGGCGACTTCTTAGGTTTGGCACTTATAATTAACAGACGGGTGAGACATATTCCTAATCTATGAAACAACTATGGGAATGATATAGGCCTTAGTGTGGGCTCTAGAAATAAAGGATTCACTTTTTTTAAGATAACCATTTATCAGCTGTCTATATCAGCTGATTAATGTGTCTAAGCATTTCTTTATTCTTAAGGCTACAAGAAACTGAATTCAATTTATACCCGTTTATTCTATTAAAACGTTCTGCATATGATTAATGGAAACATTGTACTCTACTTTTTTTCCCCTTGTGAGTCAAATTTGGCAAATGGAGAACTTCATACTCTTCTTAGCAGTGAAGTATATTTTGGAACATTCACGGAAGCTGGAATAAATTATTGTAGGCTTGAAGGCAGATTAGTGGTGCTGGTTACATTTCTCAAACTTCAGTTACCAAATAAAACCGTGCCTCCCCGAACTGTTAGGTATGATGAGAGTGAGCGCTCACTTTCCTTTAATAAGGCTGGCTCAGAAAAGAAGTTGGGATTGTGAAAGTTTTTCTTTTTATCTTCCCAAAACTTGAGAGGTTGTGAGTCTCGTGGAAAAAGTGTGATATACTAGCAATATTGAAAGCTGGCGGGTTTGTCTGAATCCAAACTTCTCGTCTTTTGGGTGGCATCAGTTAAATCCATCAGCTAAGCGAGCTTGACCCATTTAGCCATGCAACAGCTAAACCCTTAATCCTAACAGATTCATTTTACAGTTCAGATTTTCCACTGATACTGCACTAATTCAGACCCAAAGGTCAACATGTTAGAGCGAAAAGGGCTTTTTTTTTTCTTTCTTTTTTTTTCTCCCTCCCGAGAACTTTAGGAGCAAAGACTTCCCATCAAACCGGGTGCAAAGATCTCTAAAACCTCATTATTTTCTATCCCATTCATTGACCATCACCACACTGCTGCAGTTTTATAGTACCGTCTTCCAAACACACAACGAGATGCCTAATATATAAGGAAGAAAATGGTGATACTGCTCAGCATTTTCATTGCTTTAATCTACAATCTTTAAAAATATGAATGAGTTAATTAAAAAAAGTAAGGGGAAATAAAGAAAACAGACTGTAGAAGTACCAATGCTCACATAGGTCTCTGAAATAAAAACATTCATGGAAAATATATAGTTTGTGGTTCAAAAAACTTGGTTATTAAAACAATAAACATTTGTCTTTTATAACGGGTTGAAAATGTTCAGTAAAAGACTATATATTCTTTTTTTTTGTAAGGAAGAGCAGACCTTCTCTCAACTGTGCATAGATATCAATTATTCTAAAAATATGTTCATGTACATGTCTTGTGATTCCCACAATGCATTCATATTTATTGCCTCTGTGCCTGACTCACAGCAGACACCTAGTCAACACCTATTGTGAAAATAAATAATCATCTTGCAAATAATGAATTTTCTGAAGTCACAAGACAGTAAGTGACTTACACACGATTTGAACTCAGTGTTTCCGATGCCAACCACAGTGCTCACTATACCTCATATACAATAAAAGAATTACGAGTTAGATATTTTATTCTATGAAAATTAACATATAGATATATTTAGACATAAGAACCTTGGGATGGATTTTCTATGAGGTTTCTTCTGACTTGATGATCGTTTTTTGTATTCACTATTTGCCCAGTCTTCTCAGGGTAAATCATAAATGTATGCAACAAAATTTCCTTATCAAACATTATTCATTTATTTTTTTAAAAAAATTTTAAGATTTTATTTTTAAGGAACCTCTACAGCCAACGTGGGGCTCAAACTCACAACCCCGGGGTCAAGAGTTGAACTAACGCTCTACTGACTGAGCCAGCCAGATGCCCCCGAACATGGTTCCTTTAGAATAGAGATCCATTCTTTCCTTTTTTCTTCTAGTGTTTGTGCATACAAAATTTTTTTACCTCCCAGTTATGTATAAGACACTAAAACAAGGGCCTAAGGGAGACGTAAAAATCAACTAGACGTAGAACTTGGCCTTGCTTTCAACCCAGAGGCAGAGTTAAGAATGCACACTAATAATGACTATAATAGAGAACTGAGTGTGACGTGTAATGAGGAAGGGTTGGACGGAATTACCGCAGTAATTCAGCCGTGTTCCAAGTGGCCAGAGAAGGTGTTGACAAAAGTGATGGCATTCAAGCCAGGTTGTGAAAGACAAGTAGATTCTGATAAACACAGAAGTGGTGACTATTTTTCTCTCATATTGCCAAAAGGTAAAAAGAAAGATACAAGACAGAAAGATTAAAAAGATCCATTTTTGGTGAGGGGGTACTTTTATATGGGCACTTTTATGCACAGTTGATGTGAGGGTAAATTAATAAGAGTATTTTGGAGAGAAATTTAGCAGTCGCTGATAAAAGCTAAAATACCTTTATCAGCAGTCGCTGATAAAAGCTAAAATACCTAAATTGCCTTAGCAATTCATTCCTTGGAATGTATTCTAGAAGCATACTCAAATGGGTATATGAGGGAGTTTATCGTTTGTAAAGGCGAAATATAAAAACAACCTATAGAGGTGATTGTTAAGTGAATTGAATTATTACAAAGAATGAATATGTACGACATGGAATTATCTTTAAGATAAACAGGAAAAAGTCTGAGCTGTAGAAGAGGGGCCTATTCATATATAGAAAACAGAGAGCTATCACACGTACAAAACAGCAATGACAAAATATGTATATATTATCTGGACTGCGTGGGCGTATGTACGAGCATGCGCACGTGTGGATGTAGATATAGGTATAGGACAGATTGCTTGATGTTTACTAACTGAACTGATTACATTCCTTTGGGAACAAGTCAAGAGCTTCTGTTTCGCCTGTTGGAATTTTCTTCCCTGATATCACGTATGTATTTTGCAGATAATTAAAGAAATAAAAACTAAAATGGCAATGATCTGTCGGTGGGAGAATAGAAGCTTCGCTTTTTTGTTTCACAGAGCTGGTTGATTCCACTCTGCCTCCTGCCCCATAGGTAAGCAGTTTTGATTAAGTTACCTGATTACGGAAGCTGTATGTCTCCTGAAATCTCGGTCAGGCAATCTGAGCTAAAATTCAGGATAGCAGGACCAGACTATAGACACGATTCAGCTACATTTGTAGTTTAGGCCCTCATCCTTTAAATACTCTTATGCCAACTCACAATGTGAATGAGGAAAGACAAGTCTTCCCAACCATAATCCCATTCCTATGTCTCCGAACGCTCTAAGCTGCCATCTTGCTTTACAGATGAAAATGGAAATCTTCTGTTTACTGTTCTCCATGCTGTTCTGAATTATTTTAGTTCTCTCTTCCCTGTGAGTCTCAGGTAGTTTTGCCCATTTTTTTTTCTAGGAATTTTTACTGCCTATTGAAGTGAGCTTAATCAGCCCATTCTTAATTCTTAATTTTAAATTTAGTTGCGTTCTATACCTTATACATCCTCCCAAAACACTAAGTTGCTTATCTTTCACTATTTAAACAAGGCATTCAATTTCCCTTTCTCAAAATTATCGCCTTCCAAAACTGGAAGTGAAATGGTAATTTCCCTCTGATTTAATCACATTAAGGTTGTTATCAGTAGGGGAATAAATGCGAAAACTCTCTTACCAACAATATATTATGTCAAATCAATGACAGTGTTTTCCCTAAGATGCAAACATGTTTGAGTCACCTGACAAATAAATGGGCTGTTTAAATAGAGGGTTCCATGAGGAATTTTTCAGTAAGGATTTTGTTTTGGATGGAAGAGAAAGGAGAGAAGCCAACACTTGAATATAAGTGTTAGAAGGGGGAGGCAGGAACAACAGCATAGTATCTGTCTTGTCCTGGGACCCAGATTCTATCTGCAAACGCTCAGAAGCATGGGCTTTTGGTAAAAAGTCAAGTGGCTATGAATGTGAAGGTCACTCTGAGTCACAGGAACACAAAAGACTGGGCAGCACAGAGTGAGTGGGAAGGCAGGCACTGCTCCCTCTTTGGAGGAATGTGAAGGCTCTAGCATGCCGTTAACCATCCACTAGGCCGTCACAGGGCAGAATTGAAGAATAACTTTTTATCCCCCAATGCCTGGAAATGAATGGGGCATGCGCAGAGGGCAGAACTGGACAAAGTTCTGTGGGATTGGGTTTATTAGTGAGCATTAGAGAGACACAACTTGGGACCTTCAGTTCCTCATTTGAGGAACATTTTATCTGAGGCTGAGGTTCTGTGTGATGGACTTGAGGAAAGGGACAGAGTTTGAGTGGTTATGGTTGTTGGTATCCTCTCTGTAGCCAGAGACTGTGGGCCCGGAGATATTTGTTATATCAAATGATTGAATAATTGGGGTGGTGGCTCTTACAGAATGTCAGCTGATCATGTGATGATAAAACTGAACCAAGGTTGAATATCAATTATAAAGCCTTTATGTATTTGTTCATTTGTTTCTACAGTGTGTAAAACAGTATTTTTCAGCATTTAACTCCAGATCCTGGACAGGTAAAGAGTTATTGCAGGAATCCCCAGAATCTGTTTATCTACCGAAGAAATAGATAAATAGATTTAATTAATAATGGCTTGTACACACCATTATTTTTTCAAATACATATTGAATTTACATTGAAATTAAAATTCAATTACCACAATTACTGAATTCATAGTAAATTTTTTTCCTAAGGCTTTTCATAACTAATTAATGCTAGAAGAATAATCTTTGGGGCCAGAGGCAATTTTTGACAACATTTTGGACTATCCAAATGAATCCAACCTCTTGCTCTAATCTTTGCTTCCAATCTGATTGGCTAAGGGCTGGAAATAATTGACAAGTAGGGACAATCTAGGATAGATATTTTTTTTTCTTTCCCCAACTTTATTGAGGTATAATTGAGAAATAAAATGTTATATATTTAAAGTGTACAACCTGATGATTTTATATATAGATAATAAATATAAATATATAAAATATATAAATATAAAATGTATATATAAATATATAAAATATATAAATATAATATTT
>CM052899.1:10188618-10228624 GCA_028534135.1 Potos flavus | reverse complement strand
AGCTCTGTGTAGTTTTGAATAATTTAATGACCAAATATTTTTCCAAGTCTTGGGGTAGTGTTTTTCCTTTGAGCTCTTTATCTAATTGCAATAAATGACAAAATGAGTTATGAGTAGAGAACAATAAGAAAACTCACTATATGCTGTCTGATATTTGGCTGATGTAAACCGTATTGGTGGTTAAAATATTGAAAGTCTTGGGTATTGGTTCATACATGGCCATCACCCTGGTCCTTCCCTCAGGATCCCAGACTTCCCTCTAATTCAGAATTATGGAGTGCTTGATGCACTAATGCTTTATGGACTCAAGAGGCCTGAAGTTTTTGTGTCATACAGACTTTTAAATATGAATTATATTTAGGAACTTCTAATTCCAAATGGATGGGAATTTTGGATAAAAGCTAACCAAAACTTAAAAAAATAAACCACGTACAGCTCAAAAGAAAGAATAAGGAATTTCTAGGTTATTAACAAAAAAAAAAAAAGGGAAAAAGGACCTTAGTTGGAGACCAAAGTCCTCTGGGGAGTATCAAGCACACATTGGCAGAATGGCATTTAGAGAATGAGATGGCCTGTCCGCAGAAGATCACAGCTTCTATGTGGTCACTGTCCTTACACTGAAAAGGGAAGGAAACCAAGACTACTACCTAAAGCAGGACACTGGGAAGACTGCCCTTTTGTGAAATAGTCTACAAAAATGTTCCCCATTCTCTAATAAGGGGCAAGGCAATCTGTTGTCTTGCTGGTGGTCTGGTGGAAAAGTCTTCTGTGAGAAATTTTAACTCCAATCTTCCTTGAAGTGCAGGTGTGGGGGTCAGATTGAAAATATTTATTCAGGGTATGGAAGTTCCTATTCCAATCCATGAGACATGAACTAAAAGACTCATCTAAGATGTGTAAAGCCACTGGAGCCTTCAGTGATACGAAGGGCAAACCACACCTACAGAATCATTTCCACGATCCAGGTCCAAGGGACAACTATACTCTTGATAACCTCAGAACAATGACAACAAAGAAACTGTAAATAATGGGAGAAATCATTCACAATGAGGTGGAGTGGTCAGAGGTAAGGAAAAGAAAAATGAGCATCTCAAGGAATTGAGATAATGGAATGCTAAGAAAACAGAAAATAATTCTGGTTAGAACAACTAAAGTGATAAAACAAATAATAGAAAGAACACATCGATCTACAGAAAGAATGGGTGGATCTAAAACATCAAATAATATTTATAAGTGAAAATTACAGTCATTGACATTAAAAGTAAATGAGCTTAATAGCAAACCAGGCAACAGGTAGAGAGAACTGTAACTTAAAAGATATATTTAAGGAAATCATCCAGAATGCAGTGCAGAGAAATCAAGAAGTGATAAAATATGGAATGAAGCATAGCAGATATAGAAACTTGTAATAAAAGTTCTGGAAAGAGAGTAGAGAATGGGGAAGAGGTGATATCTGAGTGATAATTGTTATGGATATTCCAGCATTTAAAGATAGGAGTTCTCAGATTATAGAAATTAACACTGAGGTAGGGATATACATAAGGCACGCTCATACATGTCTAATGGGAGTGTAAGTTTTTTCAAACTCTTTACAGAGGCTATTTGCAATGTCTAAACTTCTGATTCTGCTTCTCACTGCCAATCACGCTGTCTTTTGAATCTTGGGCAATGGTAACTTCATCCTTCCAGTTATTCAGGCCAATGGCCACAGAGTCATACCTGATTTCTCTTTCTCACGCCCCATATATATCCAATCCATGTGGAAATTTGGATGGGTCCATCTTCAAAACATATCCAGAGTCTGACTGCTTCCTAACGTCAACCCTGCTGCCTTCCCTGTTTTGAGACCTCATCAACTCTTGTGTGGGTCACTCTAATACTCCCCACATAGATTTCTTTAATTCTGCCTTATTATTAACACAGGCAGCCCAAATGACTTTTTAAAAATAAGAGCTGTACCATGTCACTCCTGGGCTTAAAACTCCCTTGTGGTTCCCCATTTCACTCAGACTAAAAGCAAAACCCTACAACGACCTATAAGGTTAATACAGTGCAATACCAAACAACAATCTGTAAGGCATTTACCTCTCTGACCTCCTTTTTGATCCACTTTGTTTAACTCTGTTCATGTCGTACACACTGGCCTTGGAAGCTGGCTACCAAAGGGCCTTTGCACTCTTTCCTCTGAAATCTACATGGTTTATTCCTTCACCTTTTTTAAGACTTTGCACAAATGGCACTTTTTCAATGAGGCTACCATATATGAAATTGTAGCCCTACTCGCATGTACCACTGTGGTATTCCCAATACCCTACACCTTGCTTTATTTTTAGATTGCTTACATATTTCAATATACTATATAATTCATTCATTATGATCATTATTTATTATCTGTCTTCTCCAATCAGAATGTTCATTCTACTGGATAGGAATTGTTTTGTTCAGTACGACAGTACTCAACACATAGTAAACACTCAATTGATTGAATCAATAGTTCTGAGAAGCTAAATATATGCACGCCATACAACCCAGTTGTTTAGAAGACATCTTTATTTTCCCATATGTTTGAAATATTTCACTTGTAAAACTAATTTAAATTTCATAAGTTAAAAAATATTAATGTTCAGATCATGAGGAAGGGGGAACTGGATACTTTATATTCCTACAAGGAACACACCAACTCCACATTATGAAAACCAAACAACTTGTGTATTCAGGGACATTATGTTTTAAGCGAGTGTATTTCAAAATTATTATTAACATTATTTTTTCTTGATGGCTTCCTTTCAAAACAGTGCAACAAAAATCCCTAAGAAATCTAAGCTAGAACATAAAGAACATCTACATGAGATGTGCAACTCTGCTCAAATTCCCACAGTTTTCAATATTTCTCTCCTTGATCAACTGCTTGTCGCTATATTTTGAAAGTGTTTATTATTGAGGTCAAGGAAAAAGGAAGGAATATTTGGAATATAACTGGAAGCACTGAGGTGAAATACTGGTTGGTGAAGAACATTAGCTTTAGTAAATTAATAAAGCAATACCAAGACCCTAAAAGATTCACCATGGAGGATGCTGCTGGTACCTCTCTGCCTTGGGTTCCCTAATTAAGCTGAGTGTTCCGGTCACCTTGATCCAGCCACATTCTGTACTCCCTCTCTCTTCCCTTATATATCTCACCCAAGAATAGACAATATCCCCATCCTCTTAGCTCCACTGAGGTTGGAGAGCTTAAAAACTAGGGGGGAAAATGAAGAAATACATAGATACCCTATAAGAAGCCTCAAACAGTTTTGCTTTTAGAGTATGAGTTTCTCGTCTTACTATTTTTGCTCTCTCCTTGGCTCAGAGGCACTCCTGACTATAAGAAAACACTGAAAGATGAACATGGTCACAGCTCTTTCTCTGGGTTCTTATTTCCATCCTCCTGGCCCATTGCTCATGGAGGACATGACTTCATGATCTCCAGGAGCTTTTCCTAGGACTACTTCCACCTTTTTGGTGAACACACAAGCTACATGCCTACTCTAGAGCACACTCAAGTGGCTGACACCAGAAATGAGCTGCCTGGACCCCGATTCCGGGACACATGACACCCCTTCTGCAGAACGAGGGTTCTAGCCACACCTGAGTATAATAAAACACCATAAAGCACACAAAACAGCAGCAATGAAAGGAAGGTTTTTCTTTCATGTGCAGAAACATAGATTTTTTTTCCTTTACACTTTAAGTGTGGAAATGCCCAAGACTATTATTATAATTATTATGGTTATCTTCATTTACTCTGTACCATCTCTTTTTCTTATGTCACTTATTAACCCCTAGAAAATAGAGTTGTCTGTGTAGCATGTTCTAAAAATGCAGGCTGAGGCAAAAGAAAAAAAAAATTCTGTTCTTTAGTGCTAACATACCATTTCCAGCAAAAAAGAAAAAAAAAAAACTAGGACAATGCACCATTTATGTTTTATATTGCAGTAGGACTTCAAGCCTTTTCCAACAGCTCTTTCACAAAATTGATAGATTATTCTTCCTATTAAAAGAGTCTTTTATTCTGGGTGCCAGACCTAGTTCTTAGGTTGAAATATTGCTTTAGGCTCTTTGCTACCACAGTGGCATTTCACTGCTGAATAAAATTACAAATTGTGTACCTGATTCTCCAGGGCACAGAGGAGTCTCAAAGGGCTTGAAATGTGCACGGTGGGGGATACGTTTGTTTGTTATTCCTAAAGAGACCTATAAGAATCCATGAACCCATGAAAATTTCTATCTGGTTGTATGTTGCATAGAGAGAGTTGGATTAGGTTGTGAAATGTGGGTTCTAGGCTTGCATTGGCCAGGTGGCCCGGTCACTTTAGTAATAGAGAAGGACAAGAACATATAATAACAGTTAGCATTTATTATTAATAAGTACACTGGCACTAATTGCAACCCCTCAACTATTCTTCAAAGTAGGGATTATTACCTCTGTTTGAAGAGGAGGATACTGAAGGAGGGTAGAGAGATTAATTTTCCCAGCTAATAGGAGATGTGGTTAGAGTTAGAGTCCAGATACTTCTGGTTCCACAGGTTGTGCTTTTCTGGAAAAGAAATGATGTACTCCAAATCACCTTAACTTGGTGCATCTTTGTTTTCCCACCTATTTAATGAAGGTTTTAGATAATGTGGCATCTAAGGCTCCTTCTAGCTGTGAGAGGTTATGAAGTCCAGAATACAAGCAGTGCCTCATGCAGGAGCAAACACCAATGAAAGCAAGCTCAGTTCCACGTCAGAATTCACTTGCGTTTTCTTATTCGTACAACCAGAGTCAAAGCACGCTAGGAGCTGGAAGTTAGCAAGGGGCAAGACAGTTGCACGTGGCCCAGCTGCTGTCCGCAGTGGTTTTCCCACACACGAAGGGCCTGCGGGAGTCCTGCAAGGAATGGGGAGGAGATCATTCAAAGGCATCCCTTCCTGCTCACGTGGGAACCACATCTTACTCGAGGTCATGGTCTTCTCATGGGGGATGGAGATAGTCTGAAGAGGCTCCTTCCAACTTCCATTTTGGGAGAAAGGTGACCGGGACAAGTGAGAAGCCAAGTTTAAGACTGAAGGTGACATCGACATCAGAATTCACAATCCTTCTCTTCCGTGCTGGTTTTAAGGTCTTACGAGATAAATATACATAATGAGGATTCCAAGAAAATTCTCTTCTCTTGTCGTAGGGCCAAGATAGAAAAGAAACCACCCAGAACCAAAGAGGCCCAGAGGGAGGAGTTCGCAAAAAGACCTTCCCTCAGTGATGATGACGGCTGCTCTTAAGCTCTTTGGTGTTCTTCCAGCCAAACCCCAGTCCAATCTCCACCCCCCCCCACTCACTGTTCTCCCCAGGCATGTGTGGGAGTCTTCCACTTTGATCTCTACTCTTCCCACCCTCGTCTAAGTCACCATCATTCCGATGTCCTGCTTCTAGCTTTCTTGTCCCATCTGGCAGAAAGCAAACTCTTTGAAATATAAGCTGGGTCATGCCACCCTGGCTGAAAGACCATTAATGGTTTCCCCGGGTGCTAGGAATACAATATGAGTTCTTTCTCTGCTTATGAGGTCCTCCGTGGTGTGGTGAAGTCTACCTGCTTAATCTCATCCCAGGCCAGCTCTGTTCTCCAGCCACATTGGCCTTCTTTCTGTTCTTTGAATAGTCCAGGTTTTTCCCACCATCAAAGCTTTGCATAGGCTAGCCCCCCTGATTAGAAGGCTCTCAGGTCTGCTTTTCCCATGGCTGCCTCTTTCTTATCCTACAGATCTCAGGTTAAATGGCACCTGTTCAGAAAGTGATATTGAGGCCACCCTATGTAATGAGATGTCATTCCCCCACATGCTACCAACAAACTGCTTGCTTCTTGCTTTCTTCATTGCAAATTGTTTATTATTTATGAGCTCTTTGAGGGGAGAAACCTTTTTTTCTTTTTTTTCTTCTTTTCACCTTTGTGCCTGGAGCCTAGTATGGGCCCCAGGAATTATCTTGGCCTGCCTCCCTCCCCTTCGGCTGGGCTCACTCTGGGCTTTCCTTGGGTTTTGGTTTAAAAGTCACTTCCTCAGAGAGCACTTCCTTGACCCCAGACTAAGTAAGATCCCCGTTCTTTGTTTCCATAATCCCCTGGACAGTCACTGCCATACTGTTCCTCACACTTCACTGTCATGATTGCTGCGCTTGTCCTCCTTGATATCCCCCAAGATTATTATCGGTAGTGACACCTGTTCACCCCCAGATCATGGGACCAACGACATACTTGACACAGTAAGAAATCAGGAAATGAATATCAGGAAAGAAATCAGGAGAGAAATGGTCCATGAGAGAGAGCGTGGAAGTCGGAAAACAGATAAGTCTTTCACAATGTTTTTAAAGTAATTGACTCACTTACTAATCCACTAATTAATTCGGATATGAACTATTGATGGCCACTTTCATAGCCTGATTCCTAGCTGTGCAAGATACAGCACTTAGCACCGAGCAACATTTAGCCATGCAACAAACACCTACTGATAGACACGTATTGATTAGCTATATGGGCCAGGCTCGAGCTACCTGCTGAGGATATGAACAGGAATATGATATAGTATGGAGAAGAGACATGTTTACTTATGCTAAGAGGCAAAAGGGCAAGCGGCATATGACTGGCATAAAACAAATGTATTTAGAACCCAGAGCAGATACGGAAAGGGATGGTCATGGAAATGGCATGTGTTGCAGGCTTGAAGGATGGGAACATTTCTGTAAGGCCAGATGTAGGGAGAGTGTAATCCAAGGAAATGTAAAGGTATCAGTGTGGAGGGGAGAACACCAGAGCAGGGCAGTGAGGACTGGCTGGGATGTGGGGGTTTTGCAGACCATGGGCTACAAGTCTGGAAGGGAAGGTGAAAGCGCCAGATGTTGGAGCGCCCTGCATGCTGAGATGAGCATGTGGGATTGTACTCAGCAGAGAAAGGAACCTTCCAGCAGGTTTGAGGTTGAGGGTGGCCTGGCTGGGGGTGCTTTGGAAGACAAATACAGTAGTGGAGCTGGAGAGGGAGACACGACATAGCATTTGAGGCACGGCTTACATTAGAGGCATGAGGGATCAAGGGCACTCTCCAGAAAGAAGCAACCAGAATGGAAAAGAAAGGAAGAATGAGTGAGATGCTGCAAAGAAAGAATTGGCAGACTATAGTAGCTCCTAGCTCTTGGGACAGAGCTCAGAGCAAGAGGGAGAGATAAAATGAGTGCAATATTAATAACCTAATGTTTATATGAAAACACTGTTCTGTGTGCTTGCCTACATTACTCTAACTTGCACTATCTCTATAAGGTGGGTACTATTATTATCTCTACTTTTACTACTTCCCTACTTACCTACCGATAGGGAAATTGAAACACATAAAGGTTTAGCGACTTGCCCAAGGTCACACAGCTTTCTAATTAAACATTTGTCAGCGAGGAAGTATGGTATAATATCTTGTTCTGTTTTTTGTTTTAAACGTATCTACCATGTAGAGGAGTCATATTTCTGTTACTTCTTATTTATAAAATAACACTAATAATTCCACAGATTTCTTTTCTGGGAATACTATCACATTGTAGAAACAATGATAAATCCTTACAGTTCTACAGAGACACGGTGTTGTTATTAATAAATCGTCTTTTGATTTATACTTCATTTTGCATATCTCGAAAATCCCAATGAAACAAATGGGAAATGAAATGTCAAAAAAGTGACTGGGAGTCTCCTAATTTACTGAGTAATACTTATATGCAATTGAGAAGTTTTCGCCAAAGATAATGGAAGTCCTTTCACAGATTTCTTAGAAAGGAAGCAGAACCCAACAAAGCCTTTTCTGTTTCATCAAAATATAGAATTTAAGCAAGTTAAACTGATTTCATCTAACATCACATCAACCTAAAACAAATGGGTTTTTAATATTTTTAAAATCAACCTATTATTTCTGATGCTTATTCTACTTCAAAGTAAAATAAATATAAATTAAAATGTAAAATTTAGTTCCTTCTCCTCTGACACTTGAACACTAAGATCTTAATGATTTTTGAAAACAAAACTCCCACTAACTTCCTACCATTAGAAACCACCTTACTTCCATATCTTGAAGCATTAAAAAACAAAAAAGGAAAAGGAAGAATCTACCTCATATGACCTCTTACTGATAAATTATTTTAAAATTTGAAGTGATGCTAAAAATCATTTTTTTATCCTTGGTGCATCTTTTATTTACTGTGTTTTATAGTAGACAAATCATTTATTTTCTCATTCAACGGCCATCTATAACAATAATTTAAAACCAGCTAATAAACATTATGGTTTGTTAGAACTGCTACCGATTAAATCTTAAGTGTCTAATACATACAAATATAAACAGAATGTAATTAGAGCTATTTAAAGAACCCATTTTTAACTTAGATTAACCATACTTTCCATTTGCTGAGGGTAAACACTCATAAATGAAACCCATTGCTGAGCAAGAAGCAATTACTTCAGTTTAAAATATTAATATGCACCGCCTTTTAAAAAGCTATGGAAAATCATTTATGTACTGCACTGTACAGACACAAGTCAGACCCAAAAGGAAGAATGGGGTAGCATTCTGTGTCCTAATTGAGAAGCAATCAACTGAGGTATGGCGTGTCCTTGCCCTTTATAAGGCCCATTAAACTCTTTGCTTTGATTAGTGCAGATTTCCAACATCATATTCCTATATATGTTTAAGTATGATTTAAAACCACACATATACACACTCAGAAAGAAAGGGGGATTTTGCTGTTGAAAAATCAACTCAATCAACCTGTTTCTAGGAGTAAGTGAGACCCATTTATAATCTAAATTAATAACTCGCTTGAACATATTGAATATAGACAGTCTGGAAGAGAAGGAAATGCAGACAGCCCACAAATCTTAATTGCACATTTCTTGCCTAAAAATACACAAAAATATATTGAGTCCAATTGAATGCAGCTAGCTAATCAATTCTACAGTATACTTTGTGACATCAGTAGGCTGACACACACAGCTTGGTTTGGGCTAGAATTCTATTTAGTGTGGTTAAATGCATGCATTTTAGTCGCTGCTATGAGTTAACCATGGGTCAAATCCAGTTACAATGAGCACCATTATCACAAAATGCTTCCAAATCAGTCCCCAAAGTCCTCAGAATAGGGCTTTGTTGATTTCATCACAGTGACACTGCTAATGGAAGAGCCTAGACAGACCTATGAACCCTTGGGTGCTTGAATGACCACAGTTTCTTGGAATCACTAACTTGGTCTCTGAATATAAAATGATCCTGGGTGGGAAAGTGGGTATTTTCAATATCAACAGACAAAGATTCCCAGAGCGGATTTGCCCCATGAATGGTTTGTATCTGCCTATGGCTGTGAGTGTAGTTGGAGTATAGAACCAAATTTAATGCCAATGAATTTAGAAGATGATTGGCAGTTTTGGTGATATGGCTTGAGATGTAAATGACATTTATGATTTTAGCATTTTATCGTTTGATTCAATTTACAAAATTATAGCCAGTTATTTTTATTCTGAATTATGGAAAGATCCATTTTCATTAAAGGTATGGAAGTGCCACAGTTTTAAGGGCTGGAACAAAAAGAAAAAATATTAGCACAGTGATTTTGAAGTTGGCCTTAGGTAAAATTACCACACAAGGGACTTTTGTTTTTGGTGTCAGTCTCCATTCTTCTCAATGATTTTCTATTCCATCCTGGTACACAGAGACTTCGCGGGGCCCTCTGGGCTCCTAGAGACCCCCCAGGACACATGCTCCTTTTGTTACTGTGCCCCGGCTTCTGTCCTCAACAGAACTCCCTGCTATCATCCTTCTCTTCTTTGTTTTCTGACTGGGTTTGTTCTCTGCCTCTTACTTACCCTTTCTGCCTGATACTAGCTCATCTAAAAAATGAATTCCCCTGAATTCAGTAGTAAGGACCAATGATTCATGTTTCAACCATGCTACATGGCATATTTGCATTTACAGAAACTTTCTGGGTAAATGCCTAACCCAAAGCACTGTTTCCATTAGTAGAAATGGCAGGTTGGTCCAGAGGAGACGTTGAAGTTTGAAGACCTTTCAAAACACATTGTATAGGTGGCTGCATATTCTATGGAACATTTAGAGCCAGTCATGCATCTTTCATTAGTCATCTTTAAGTAAAGTGGCCAAATCATGTGACTTCGGCTTATAGCTATTTCATGCCAAAACAAGGCTTTTAAGAAACTTGCAACAAAAATTCAAAATACTGATTTTACTGAACTAAAACTACATGATTTTTCCCAATTTCCAGGAACAAAGAAGATTCAATGGACTGAATTTTTCACTGTTCAACCTACAGAGTAGAGTAACTTGAAAACTGTAAAAGTAGACAAGCTCATCTTGGAATATCATGATAAGCATGCATCCCGGCCCCTTCTCTGGCACCATCCACCCCACACAAAAAGATATTGCTAAATATAATGTGGATCAGAGTGCCACCGAGATGAATTTGAAATAGAGACTTATCAATGTTAGTACCTCAAGGAGGGACTAGGTTGTACTCCATAACTTTATAAAATTTTACAACTCACCAACTAAATAGCCTAAATTAGTTGACTTTATTGTTTGGTAAATGCTCGATAGCCAATAGATTTAAAACATTGTTAATTATTCTATTCTCCTTAAAATAGTATTTTCATTTTTATAACCGAGAATATTTAGAGGCTAATTAGAAATCCAGTAATGTGAATTGTAAATTATGTGTAATTACAATAAAACTACTGAAGAATAACACACATTACTTATAATTTGTAACACTGTGATAAATTAAAGCAATTACAGGTAAACCAATAATGTTCTTTAATTAAGTAGTTATGAATGAGAATTTGTGCTTTGCATTTACAATAACCTATAAGATTGGGGATTGCATTTATAGCTTATGTAGAAATCAATTGCACTCTGCTGTGATACTCTGCTAAGAATAACTTCTAAGTTCATTACTGTCATTATGCCATTATCATGTAAAAACACACAGGATTGTTAAATGTAAAGTATGCTGACAACCAATCAACCGTGTTTCTTAATATAATTATAATTATGTCACTATCTCTTCTTAGGCCCTTATGAATCTGAGAAAAAGTTCATATTTCCACAAGTCTTCAATATTGGTTGCAAAGGAATAGGAGATGCTTTGTTGTAAGTATATTGAAAATACTATTGTGTCTGACGTTAATAAGGCCATTTATCCTCATAATTATCCTACTGCAGCCTGCCGCTTATAAGACTCTAGTAATAGTTTTTATATTGCCACATCTGTTTATTATGTCATAGATCGCTTTGATGTTGAGGTAACTCCTTGACATGTACAAGTTGCAATCAATGTCACGGGATGAATAGAGACCAACAGATCATCTTTCCGTCCTTAACTCAAGTCATGTGTATTTGTGTGGGTGTGTGTGAACAGGTCTCTGGAGGAGAAAGAACTAATAGAAGTTGGTGGAAGGGGGAGCAGCTGGAAGGTCCAAATGATAAGGACATGTTGATCTGAATGTAGAATATCTTGAAGCTTACTTTAAAGATGAATATTTAAAGGATGAGTACTAAAGAAACAAGTAAAAAGAGGATTTTGACTTACCCAGGTATACACATGTTATTAATTTGTTTGAGGCATTAACAGTTACAGTGTCCCCCAAATTAAGGACAGTTTAGATTAGCAACACAAGAGCATTCCAAATATAATATCTTGAATAATTTCGAATGATACACCCAGCCAGGGAAAGCCAGTAGAGACTACACATCAGTGACGATTGCTGGAGACTTAATTCTACTTGCAAGCTAGTAAGTTTGCCCGTATGTTTCATGGAAGCTGGCAGAAGATACCAGACACCCATGTCAGTGATTCTTTCACTAGAAGCCTAGAAAGCAGCATAAGCATCATCATGTTTGTGCTGGTTTCCCTCATCCTCGCATAGGGGTGCTGTGGAAGGGCCCAGACCAATGCTATATACAGTGGCTTTGCACCACAGCTGAGGAACACTATGCTTGGGGAATGCATCATTTTTATAGCAAGCAGTAAGCAAACCTGTTCTTGGTTTCGGAAGCAGACATTACATCATCTCTTAAGGCTGGGGTCTGTAAACATGACCTTGAGAAATGGCCCCGGTAGAGAGCAGTCAGGGCTTTGCCTAATTGACAAAGTCAGTAAGATATGTAGGAGCCCAGGAGACCCATGGAAGATGGTCTTTATCAACAATCAGTATAGACATATACAGGAATCTGATGGACGACTAGCTAGAAAGACAGCCTCCATCCATTGGTTTCAAGTTCAATACTCTGTTCCCATGACCACGGTTACCTCGATGTTTTTAATTAAATATTATTCAAAATAACACAAGAAACTCCTGGAGAGCTATCCTTTGATCTACTTCTTCTCTGTATTACTGTTCAAGTGATCGGCTTCTAGTCTGTTATTACTCTGAAACTATCTACTCACATCATATCCTCTCCCGGCTTCAGTTCACTTCTCTTACCCATTTAATTTTAGAATCCTACTCTTACTGAAACAGTGGTTTGATATGCTTCTTCCCATGTTGACTTACTTGGTATATTTAATTGTGGCGGCTGATAAGGGAGCTGGGTAGACCATTATATCCATATATTTCTTAAAGAAAACGCAAAATACATGAAGCCATAACGCATTTTTATTCTCACATCCAAAGACAATCTCCAGCTTTTAATTACTTATGCAGAGTGATCTACTAAAATAAGTGGGCAGTGGGCCACACCTTGATGTACCCACAGAATTCCTATGTCAAAGACTACAATAATCTGTAATCAGTGCCCAGCTCTCTTCTAATTCTTTATCCTCTTGAACGAAAATGTTGTCACCCTCTGCAATACACGCTCATTTCTTTGCTTTGAACTAATTTTCTATACTCCACAACAAACAGACTTGGAGGTTCCCTGTGCCATATCTCATGTTGTGTAACTTCATTGGATGAGTGGGAGTAGGAAGGGCACTGAAAGAAAACTTTACAATTTCCCTCTCTGGTCACCTTTCAACCTACTCTCAGCAATGCTGTATTTCTACGACTTGGGCTGAAATTTCAAGTAATTTTGTACCTTTTATGATTACTCCCAGATAATAAATAATCCCTTATGCGAGGCTTTAAAAAGTTGAATTCGGTGTAAAATCAAAACCTCAAATCTATCTAACTTATTCTTCACAACACCCACGTGCACATGTGCACACATACACACACAGTCCCTGGGGACTGTTGGAAGGTCTGGGGGACTAGAAGCCTCCTTCCCTCTTCCTCATCTTATCTCCTTCCAGCCGCCTGCTGCTGGGAGGGCCCTTGTTGAAGGGTATACAGCTCACTTTCCATTCAAGCGTTTTCTGTCTGGGTTGGCCACCTGGTCGGTCACTCCCACAGCTGTTAACTTTTAAACCATTCCTAGAAAAAGTGAGACTTCGGTCCCTGGGTTCCTTGAACACCAGGAGACACACGCTCAGCTTCCTGGGTGACTATCTTTAAGTTCCACGCAAGCAGATTCAGTTTATGAGAAACACTCCCCTCCTGAGTATCATGGTTTTACAGCTTACCAACTTCCCAAAGGAATTCTTATCTTCTCTAATCTGACCAATCTTCAACTTCTCTTTTATATCCTTAAGGGGGTTGCATGTGTACAGCATTGATTTCAGGGGTATTTTTTTGGGGAGGGATGTCTAATCAGTACAAGCAGAGGAAATATGTTTATTAACTCAAAGCTTTTTTTTGGTCTTTAATTATTTTTTATAGATTATTATTTATTTCTTATTATGTTGCAAGCTTTTTGAGAAAGTGAGGGGACACTTCTTATACTTTATTTTCTGGATCAGTGGATTCAATCTGTCAATTTTTATGCCTTCAGAGAGAGAGGAGTGATACAGATATATGAATAAATGACGCAACCAGAAATGAGAGGTATTGAGGTTACTTTTTATTTTTAGAGAAGCCAGGAATCTAGAATTTGATGGAACTGATTCATTAATTGAAAACATATAGACACCTTAAAGTCAGGTCTGTAAAAGCCGACATAATCAGTACTTTTAATTTATTATGAAAAAAATCACTCTACTATTGAGAATAAGGAAAATAATAATAATAATAATGAAATGTTCCACTTCTAAACTTGTTGTGGTTAAGCTTTAATTAATTTAAATAATGGGATGTACTTAACAAATTTTTTCAGCTGAAAAAATAATCTTCTTGTTGACTATGAGTGTATATTGCAGAGGATGACAAAATTTTCATGAAAGAGGATAAATTAAAGGATTAATTTATTCTTTTCCTACTGTTTAAACTATGAACAAATTTAAAAAAATATGTTTACCTTCTGTTTCAAGAAAGTCAGTTTCTAAGTAAACAGTGTCTCAACAGTTTGAATTGTTCCAACTGTTCTCTAAAAGTTGAGAAAAAACTATTAAATATTTATCATCTTATATTGTGTTATTTACTGTTATGATGAATATGCAAATTTTATTAATGCCATTCAGAAAGCCATGGAAAAATTATAATTCATGAATGAAAACTTAAATGTAACAAGCTAGTTGGAAAACAAATTAACCTACATGTGAAATACATAGTCCAGCGCTTTCATGTGAGTAGTAAGGCCGTGGAAGATTTAGGGACAAGGAACTGATGCAAGCGACAAGTAGAAAAGTAGCCTAAGAAAAATACTTATTATTTTCAGGGGAGCAAAATAAAGGAATCGTGTTAGGAAAGACCCTGAGATGCTAAATAGGGGGAGGTGTTGAGAGCTGTCTTTACCAAAGGGCAGGGGAGGGGGAGGCGGTGGTGCTGGTGAGGATCCCTCCCCCCCAATCCACGCAGGCTGCCCAGGAAGGAAACTTTCTACCTACCGCTGCTTTCCTGCTCTTGAGGATATTATCTTCAGGACATAGATGAGAAAAAGAGCAATTATATTTCATCAAATACCTACAATTGGAAAGTTTCTGGGTTTCATTGGAAGCAAAATAATAGAACAGAAATGCTAAAATTAATATATGTCATGTGTTATAGATAATGGGTGTCATGCCACTGGGCTACCTGTATGGATTCCGCCTTCCTTCGCTCTATTTTTCCTTGTTCCATACATACTGCCTTCAAATAGACAATATAATACACTCTTTATTTTCTGCAAAATGATGTAAACTCCACGAATGTAGGGATTTTTGCTTTGTTCGCTGACATTCAAGTACCCAGAAGATTGCCTGGCATAGGTTCTCAACAAATATTTGTATAAAGTTCTAGAAAAGGTATGTAGGAAAAACAGAATTGGACCATTCAGAGATTTTGTAGAGCTGAGAAAGGGTTTCTTCAAAATTAGACAAGTTGGGAAAATAATGGAACTTAAGTATTATATTGAATGTAAAATGTTAATATTATATTAACTAGTAAATATTTAGGGATGCCTGGGTGGCTCAGTCGGGTAAGCGTCTGCCTTAGGCTCAGGTCATGATCTCAGGATCCTGGGATTGAGCCCCGTGTCTGGCTCTCTGCTCAGTGGGGAGTCTGCTTCTTCTCTCTCTGCTCCTCCCCCTGCTGGTTCTCGCTCTCTCTCTCTCTCTGACAGATAACTAAAATCTTTATAAAAATATTAAATATTTATTATTAAGTATATTTATAGTGTCTCCCAAATTATTTAGACATAATCCGTCCAATTAATCTCCAACCCCTATTGCTTCTAATCCTAAACTACCTGGTAAATGTATGTCTCTTTTTCTATGTGTATCACATCTCTAATAACCCTTCTTCTAGACATTTCAAAAATGTCCTGTTTTTTTCACCTCTAGTCTTTACATCAAATACATCATTTCCAATGATCTAATTGATCCAATCTATGTATTTCTCTCCTGTGTTAGATCTGGGGGTTTTACACAATCCTTGCTTTCGAGGAATTTATAATTTAATTTTGGATACAGGTGTTAAACAAGTAATGACCCACGTATCTATAGAATTACAATTTAATTTTGTGTTGGAAGATAGTATAAATAGAGAACTAATCTAGCTTAGAATCTCAGAGAAGAATTTCTTCCTGAAAACATGAGGTATAAGATGAAATTTGAGAGAGAAAGAGGGAACAGAATATGCTAAAACTCTGAGAAGTGGAAGTGGTAGAGCGTCATGATTTATACCTGGAGTGTTAGGTGGAAACCGGATGGTGTATGACTGAGGGTCCAGACACAGATTTTAACCTTTACTCTAATACCAATGAGAAACTGCTATCGGGTTTTAGTGGGTGAAGAAACTTGATCCAATCTGTCAAATCACACTGACTCTTATTGGACTTTTCTTCAAGCCTCAATAGCTCCCTATTGCCCACTGAGTACAGATCTTAGTAACATCTTAGCTGTAAGGAAAAACTGTACACCTTGCACCTTGTCATTAATGTGAACCTTTTCCTGCTTCTACATGTTGGACTAGCTCTGGCTCCCAGGACCACCCGCCCACCCCTCAGTCTTTGTCCTGTATTCTTTCTTCTTCTCCCTTCTCTTCCCCTCTCCTTCTCTCCCCTTCTTTCTTACGGAATGCCTATTCCACACACGGACTTCTCAATGGCATATGTCCCACCTAAACTTTTAGGCCCAAATCAATTATTGCATCATCTTCAATTATGTTTGAATCACTCCACAGCATGCATATTTGACTGCATGGCATAGTGACTTTTTTTTTATATCTAAGCTCCATTAAAATATCTTTTCCCTAGCAACTAGACCTAATTCTGCTTTGGTACTTCATAGGAAATGCACAATACTGAACACTAGTAGCACACGCTTCATGAATATTTGTAAAATAAATTAACCAATGCGTTCTTCCTGAATGTAAGGAAAAGTGCTGAAAATACTCAGAAAATGACTGCACACCTCAAAACATAACAGATGCCTTTTGTTTCTTAGTTCAAACAGTGACTGTATAAAATAAATGATTACATTCATACAAGCAGCATTCTGGTTTCATTTGCCTTCAAACAAACCCAGCGTGAACTCATGGTAGGTTATTTTAATGCTGCCTTCTAATAATCTAAAATGCCTTGTTCTCCTGATAGCCTATGATGCCCCCAACCAGGGCCTTTTTTTTCTGTATTTCCATGGAAAGAGCATGAGCCTTGGAGGAAAGAGCCCTGGGTTCAAATTTTAGCTCTGTGATTACGACCAGGTTCTAAAACCCTTTGGGTGGGTCCTATTATCTGTAAATAGGGAGGTTACATGATAACTGATGACCACAGGTGACTAAAGCACCTGTCACAGTACTTGATACATCATTTTACTTATGGTCCCCTGCTTCAGGTGAAAAGGTGTCTTTCTCTCTCTCCAAGAGTTACTCGGGCATCTATATTATCTATGTGACACATCCTGATTTCTTTAGGACATAGCTCCATTAGTTATCTCCTCCTTTCACTCTTAGCATCAGCACTCTCTTTCCCTTTACCTGCTCCTCCATCTGCTTTACTCTCAGACACATTCAGCTCTTCCTATCGCCAAACATCCTGTATTTTAGTAGCTATTTACATCTTCCTTCCTTCATTCAAAAGCGGTGACAACTAACACGGTGGACAATGCTAGGTTCCAGACTCTAAGAATGAATAGAACACTGTTTTTAACTTTGTACCCCAGTAGAGGAGACAAGGTGTGTGATCAAATCATTGTTCAGTAAATGTGATCTAATAGCATAGGTGGGACTCCTGCAAAGGCCTGTGGAAGCACTGAAGTGAGGAATCTGTTCTGCCTGGAGGGCTTCAGCAAGGAGATGACCGAGATAGACCATGAGGCTGCTGGGAGACATTGGAAGGTTTCTATTAAACAAACAAACAAAAAACCCACCAGCATTAGCCAAGGTAAGAAGTATAAAAAGTTGACACCTGTTTGAGGGCAAACAACACGCAGCTGATTCAGCAAATGGTGTCAGTTGGGTGTGGCCCCAGTTGGAAGAGCCTCGAAGTCTGTAGGCCATGGAAGCCACTCAAGAGTATTCGCCGAAGTAGTGATATCACTAAATTTGGATATTACAAAGATAACTTCGGATAGGAAGAAGGATAGTTGATAAGGGACAGGTTGGAGTAGGAAGCCCCGTTGAAAGGTTATTTCAATAGACATGGTTGAGACGCTCTTTGTTCTTGCTGCCACCATTTTCTTAAACCAATCACACCCACAGAGAAAATTCAATGGTCTTTCCTTAGACTTCGATCTCTCCTGTGTGTATGATATATTTTAAACCTTGAGTGATCTAGCTGTCCTCATCTTTCCTTTCTGTCCTGGCGACTGTGTTGTTACATAGGCTCATTGTCCCTACATCCCTTTCATTCCTTGACTCCTCGGCTACTGCTTCTTACTCTTGATCCAATGAGATGGTCTGTTTTCTTAGCCTTTCTACCCTCATCCATGAGTTCAAGTATCATTTCTAAGTAAAGCAAAATCAATTCCAAATATACAATCCCAACGGTGTTACTGATCTTGAGCTCCACCGATATATTTCTATAGGTCTGCTGGATATTTCTGGATAGAAGCCCCACCAATATAGCAAATTCAACATGTACATGTCCTTCAGACTCACATTTCCTTGTGTCTTCTCTAATACCTGATTTATCAAGTTGAGGTTCAAAACCATATTTTGAGCTGTGCCTCTTATTTTTCTTCTCATTCTCTTTCTCATTAACCTTAAAGTCTCATGTTGCCTTTTTCTGAGCAACAGTTCTTTAATCACTCCATTCCGTCTCAGCCCTACTGCTACTGTTCTAGGTCCAAGCTTTGTTTCCTGGATTATTTTAATAGACCTCCTCCAGAACGCCCTCTTTCCAAACCACTTCGTAATCATCACAAGGGTAATCTTCCAAAAGTACCCATTAAAATCACATTGGGCCCTGATCAAAATATTGAATGACTCTCATTGTCTGCTCAATTAAAATATAAATTCCTTAGCCAGACAGCCCCAAACCCTTTAGAGTCTGATTTCTTACTATATTTCTTACACTTTAGCCATTTTGGACTATTTCTTGTCTCCCGACTATGTTTTGTACTATTTTATTTCTATGACTTTTCTTATGTTATTTTCTTTACCTTTCCTTTCCAACATCATTAATATCTGTCAAAAACCTTAATACACTGCAGGGCTCAATGGAGTACACTTCTCAATAATATTGTCTCTGACCACTTTCGTGCAGTCTATTGCTCTCACCTTTATCTGCATGGCAATGTCGAGTCCATTGCCCCACATCACATTTGTTGCACGTTGCTTCCTGTTAGGGAAATTGGTGCATGCACATCAAATCCATATCTAGATTTGAAGCATCATGAGGAAACCATTTATCAGGCCTAGGATCCAGATTCCTAATGAGGTTTGGAAGCCCATCATGCTAGAATACTGTCATGTAAATTTCTCCAACCACGTATTCTCTTTCTCTTGACTTTTCCTCTTTGTGTGCATCCCTGAAAGCTCTGATGTGGGACTCGAGCGGATATCTCTGGGGCTCAAAATCACCATAGTTTATGTCATAGCTTTCCAAAAGACCGCTTTTGTGACTAAATGACCTTGGTGCTTGGCCTTGGCCCACCTCCATCTCTGTTCTCATTAGAGCACTAAGTTGCTTCGCTTTGTAGACAGCATCTCTGGTGTGTGATTCTGAAATATAGTTGAGGTACAAAGACTCTGTGTCCTTTTTGGGTCTCAGCAAAGTGCTTTATTCGTGGTAGGCCATAACTATCTGCTGAATGACTGGCAATTTATCTAATCTGATTTCTGTGCGGCTGGTATTTGCATGTTATTTGTATATTTTAATATACATACTTATTGAAACATTAGCAAGTCTTTTCTGCCCATTTTAATGGCTCATTACCTGCTATAGCATGTTATATCCTGGTTTATATAAGAACAGCTGTGTCTAATATATTCCTGTAAATCATTCCCGTTCATTTTCATAAGGATATTAGACTCAGCAAATATGTGTCATGTGGATTTTTATGTGCCAGTCTCTGAACATCACAAAAACTTCCCAGAGCCAGAGATAACTGCCCTGAATCAGCTGTTCCCAAGTTTACTTTTAACCATTGCTCAAATTAGATATCTATGAGCCCCCTTAGAGTCCAATCCCAGGCTGCCAGCTGCTCCAGATGTAAGAGGCTTTTATAGCCTTCAAACGCATTTTATCTGTCATCATTTTCATCAACAGGAATATCTTTCCCTCTATTCTCTTTCAGAGAACCTGGTAAACAAGGAAAGAGAAAAGCTTGGCTTTATTGTAACTCCAAAGAGGTCTGTGTGGGAGAAAAAAAGCACAGTGTGTTTTTCTCTGCGTCTCTTTCTATGCATTTCTTCAAAGGCCTACCAGCCACCACCTTAATCCATCTGTTGAAGATGCCCAATTTTTCAAATGACCTTTTCTTTGGAATTCATTGAAAACTCAGTTTGAGGTGACAGAAGGAGATGAAGAACCTAGGGAGGGATATGTTCTAATTTTGTTTCTACGCTTACTAATCAAGTGTTTTTATTGAATTCCCCATTTTTTTCTCATCCGTAAAATGGACATTGATTCTGAGAGGATCAGAGAATAAAAATGATTTTAAGGCCTCTTTTAAATAAAATAAATTACAAATGGATTTGCATATCCTTTGATTCCAGTCACAGAGCTAGGATATACTCACCCAAGTTTGCCAAGATACAAGTAAAACGCTGTTCACTGCAGTATTGTTCATAATAACAAACAACTGGAAACAACTGAGGGGCCCATTAGAAAGGTGTTGGATGTAAACTGCTGAATATCCATATAATGGAATACTATGGAGCCACTCTTTAAAAGTGGTGTGGTTTTGCATGGCTTACCAGGAAATATTTCCAAGAAGTAGAACTAAGAGTAAAAAAAAAAAAAAGAAAGGTAGAGGGAGAAAGACCTTATACAGACATATATATTATGTGGACATTATACACTGTAAAAAAATATCTGTGCACATATGTTGGGTTTGCATAGACATTCTGGACTAAAACAGAAAACTGATAAAATGACCAATTTGGGGTCGAATAACTGGGGCAAGGGAAGTATCACTGCTACACATTACACCTTTTTACCCCGTTTGTGCTTTATTTTCTTTATAAAATAGCAAGTGTTGTGTGAATAATACAATAATGGGACTTTTTGCTTTTCCTTTGTATATGTTTAAGAAACATAATACCTATTATCTAAAAACTAATACCTATTATCTAAAAATAAATGGAAGAAATTTCATAAAATTTCAATGGCTATATTGACATAAAAGATTGTTTTACCACACAAATAATATCAAAATTCAGCAGCAGACTCCAAAAATTAAGTCTAGAAGATGTGTTGTTTGTAAAGATGTGGCATCGAACAGGTTAATGTTATTGGGGATTGGGTCATGGGGAGAATTTTCATGTAGTTAATTTTTTTTTTTTTGAGCCACCTATTTTTTTCCCTTTGCCTTCAAAAACCTAATTTTTAGGCACGAAAGGCATAACCTTGTTCATTGCATTATACTGGTTTTTAAAATCTGAAAAATGGTTACTAGGTAATACATGAATAAATAGAGCAGAATATGGGAACATTCTCCCTAGGTAAAAAGTGCATGCAGAGCTAGAATAATAATTGGAGCCCAGTCACAGGATTCTGGAAGCCGAAAGAGGCCTCAGCGTCTACCCCTTGAGTTTTTTGATAGGGTAGTTGGACCCAGGTAATTCTGATGATTTGTCAAGGTCAACGAGATGGGCTGAATGTGGACTATGTCTCTGACTGCCCCATGTCAGTATAATACCTTGTCTATGCGAAATAAGTTCTGCACTCAAGTTGAGTCACTAGCAGGTTTTGGGGAAATTAAATTTTGAGTTGTATCATTAAAGGAAATGACTGTCTTCCTTAATGAGCATGAAATATACATCCAGCACTGTGATCAGCTACCTGCCTGACTTAGTCCCTACGATAATTATATACGGTATTTATTTCGTGAATAAGGAAACTCAGACATTAAATACTTTATACAGAGGCACAGTTTGTACATAGTAGAACTGAACTTAAACCCAAGTCTGACTCCCATCATTGCTGACTGCCTCGATAATATGACCAAAGATTTATAAGTGGAGATAAAAAGGCATACAGAGAAAACAGCCAATTGAAGGCTGCTAAAGTAGTAGAAATAAATTCCTCTAGGAACTAGTAGTCAGGTAGTGAGAAATGAATTCAGAAAGGAAAAGCAGAAGTCAAGTCAGAAAACCAAACAGATAAAAATTCCCTGTATACACTATTGAGCTGGCTCACAGATGTTATGTCCAAATATTGCAATACCAGTAACCAAATAGTAGGAGTATTAGCAAAATCCTTTACATCTGCTTGCATGTCTTTCCCCACAGATCAAATCCATAACCCACTTTAAGGTTAATAGCTCTGTTTCTGAGGTGTATTTGGTTTGCTCACCTTTTAAGGGTCATGCAAATAACTGTGATAACCTAATTTATCACCTACACTGGGTAACACTATCTTTTACTCTAAACTGAAAATGAAGCTCTCCGCAAACCTCAAAAATGCATCTTAGAATCTGTGCAGGATGAAAAAGCATTGTTTGTATAATGACAGGTTTAATTTTGTTGATCCTGTTAGCGTCTATTCTTAAAAACTAGGCCCTGAAATTTCCTATTTATGCTCCTAAATTCAGAATAGTCTAAAATGTCACTTTTATTATTCCTTATATTAGAGTCCTTAAAATTAAAAACATTCATCAGAAAATGGCTGTCTTCAAAATATACTGTCCAATATGGAATGTAAATATTAAATTTAAATATTTTAAAATTAAATTATTATTTAATTTACAATTGCAGGAGCACAGCGTAGTTAGGCTATGTGGGTGGACAGATCTGTTCATGTGCAGAAATATGTCCCCTAGCATCACTTTAAAAGCCACACACCAAAAACCTCCGGCTACTGGACTGAGGAGAGGAAGGTGATGAAAAGCCGGGGAGAGACCATTACTGCTGGACATTTCCAATCAGTTCCTGATCTCTAGAAGTCACTTTCAAGAAGTGGGCACGATGCATTTTCAAAGCCGCCTCCACGTTACCAACAAAATGAAAATCAACTTCGTTTTTTAACATAAAACTTGTAAATAAGTGCAAGGAGGAAGGGATGAAGCAAATGCAGTCCCCTGCATCCCCCGGTATGAAACAGAAACATACAAAGATTTTAAATAGAAGTTGCACGGCTCAATGCCCTAGTCCTAAAATGCAGTTACAATCAAGAACCTAACAAAAATACACTTTATCTTCAAAAGATGGTGACAGAATCATTCTGTGCAAGCATTTGATTTTATGTACATTTCAAATATTTTCTGTGATGCCAGTTCTAGTTGGTAATTAAGACTCTTGAAATGTGTGCGTGCCTCCTGCTTTTTGGAGCTTTACATGTAACTCATGATCTGATCTGAACCTTGCAACACTGATGTAAGTATCTTTCCATACAAAACAGGGTCTGTTCAGATGGTACCTGTTCTGTGATTCTCTGACCATCCCAGATGGGAGTAATGCCCCTTCCTAAAGCTTCAGGACTTGATTATCTCATATGGCAATGGCGTTATCTTGTGTCAGCTTCCCCCTCCTTATCATGTTTCTGTGACCGTGTCCTATGTATCTTCTCTTCCCCCTTCCTATTCCCACCTCTCACCCCTCAGCTCTAATATCTGGCACAGAACTTTGGTCAGGATGTCCAGCTAGGGGGTCTGTGGGCTGCACATGACCTACAGATATGCTTTGTGTGGTCTCGAGGGCTTAGGAGTGTTCAACGACCATGTACAACTTTGGGAAATTTCATTTAAAAATCGAGATTTCTCCTTTCTTTTGAGGAAGTGGGAAATTGGACAGCTCTGGATGCAGATTCCTTCACCCTACAATTGGCTAGGGCCAAGCCACTTCCTTCTTTAGGACTTGTCTGTGTGCTGTTTTCCCTGCTCGCTGTGGAAACCTACTTTGAAGCATCATCATGAATTCATGACTGTTTCATTTTTTGCCCCCACGGCAAAGGAATATTTATCTGTGCCCAGATCTCTATCAAAAATGAGCTGACAAAGGAAAGCAAGAAGGCCACTGGGTGGTTTCCAACATGGATTGGCCTTTGCAGGCATTTGAGTCTGGGCTTTGTGTTAGAGCAGGAAACTGAAGTGCACAGTCTGTGTCGCCTTGGGTAGCCTTTGGATTTTATACCTGTTTTATCACTTATTAACTGTGAAGTCCATACTTCTTGTCCCTTATCTCAGAAGTGGAAGTAATCCCAGGTAGTTTCCTTTGAGGATTAAGTAAGGCAAGTAAATAATAAATACTTAGCACATTATCTGCAGCATAGCGAGCACATAAATGATAGATATTGTGACTCTCCTGACCACATTTAAAGTTGAGAAATTCTTTTGAACTGATCTCTCACACAAGTGATCTTAACCAGCAGCGTAGGTTAGATTTGCCCAGCTGGCTGGAACTCATGAATTAATACTGTGAGTCACTCGTTTAACACATATTTAATAGACAATGACTGTGTACCTGGTATTATTCTAGACATTTGGTATTTATACTGTAAACAAAGCAGACCTATCCCCTGTTCTAATGGAGCATACATACTGGAAGAGGAGACAATAAATATTAAAAACAAAAAAACCAAAAAAAACTATGTAATATTATGCCAGGAACAATATGTGTTGTAAAAAGTAAGGCAAAGGCATAGAGAAAAAAGGGAGGTGTGTACTCCTTCATATAGTGGACTACAGAGGTGGTTTTAAGCAGGGAGATGAATCAGGCGAGGTGAGAGCCACAGAGGCACTTGAGGGGAGAGCTTTGTTAGCAAAAGGGGCAGAGTCCCCAAAGTGGAGTGTGCTGGGCCCTATGATCAATTTTAAGGAGACCAGTAAGTGAGAGACAGATAGCTGGAGATTTTTCTAGGAGCCATACTATGTTGTAGGCCTAGGTGAATACTTAGGTACTAACTATGATCAGAAGACCCTGGAGTATTTCAATTGCCTAATTTACAAGATCTGTTTTGTCCTAAAAGCTTGCTATATGGATCACAGGTGGTGGGGAAGCATGAGATCAATTAGAAGTGTGTTGTCATAGACCGTGTGAGGGCTGAGACGGTGGCAGTGGAGGGTATGAGATGGTTGGATTATTAAGGCAGCCCCTTTGCTGGTGGATATGGGGTATATGCAAAAGAAAAGAGCAAATGATGCCTCTTGGGTTTTTGACTCAAGAAACTCACTGGATCGCGGTACGATTTATTGAGATTTAGAACACTGGAAGTGTGCCAAGTGTTCCAAGTGAGGGTGGGGGTGGATATCAAAAGTTCATTTTAGACACATTAGGTTTTAGATGCCCAAAGAACACCTGAGAGGAGATATTGGGTAGGCAGTCATCTAGAAGTCTGGAGTTCCAGGGAGAGATTAGGGCTAGAGATAGATATAAATCTGGAAATCATTACCTTGTAGGGATGGCATTTAAGGTCATGGAATTGGTTGAAATCCTATAAGATGAAAAGAAGAGGCATGAGCCTTGAGCTCTGAGCTACCTGAGCTCTTTGTGGTCAGGCCTAAAATGAAGAGGCATCAGATGGATGAGAAGCAGTGGCCAGAGTAGTTGGAGTTTGGGCATCAGCTGGACCGCAGACTGTGTTCATATCCTCAGATGTGAGGAAGGCAAGCTCGTCCTCCATGGTCATGTAATTTTAGACCAACAGCATTTTTTTCGATATGAAAGGACCCTAGCAGTAATATTTTGCAACCCCTGTACTTTATAGAAGTTGCGACTGGGATGTGGGGAGGTTAATCCCCCAAAGTCATGTAGTAATTGGTTTTAGTTGATTAGGGATCACGCTTTCAATTGGAGGGATAAAATACCGGGCCAGAGGCAAGTGTCCCATAGTGAAGTTGGAATTGTTAACAGTCACTCCCATCTCTGGGCAGGAAAGGGAGGGACTAGGAACAGTCACTGGCATCTGATGCCAGTTTTCTCAGAAACACTCCTTCCCAGTGATCAGCCATAGCAACCTTGTACAAAGCTCTTTTGGTAGTATGATACAATTCAGACTGTGGTAAGCTGCTGAGGAGGAAGAGAAATGTTCGCCCCTCCAAGATTTTTACTCTTCTAATTGGTAGAAGAGGTGAACAATCTAGAGCAAATGTAAGTTTTCACATAAAAAATAATTCAGAAGTTAGGTTTTTAAAAAATCAGAAAGGAAGTAGACCCTAAAGCAAGCAACGCAGTTGCTTCCGTAAGACAGTACAGTGACTAGGTCCACTAGCGCAGAATTCGGCATTGAATTAATACATATTTACTGAGTAGATTGACGCGTTCTGCTTCTTCTCAGTAAGAGACCACTAATGGGATAAAGCAACCAAACTGTGACAGGACAGAAGGATCTTTCCAAGAATTTCAAAGTAAGAAATTATATTCATGCAGGTGATGCCGAGAATAATTCCCATTGTAAAACAGAATTTTCTTAAATATTCTATGACAAATGACTTCTTTCAGTTAATCTTCATTCTGTCACATCGTATCACATGAAAATCCCTCTGTCCTCCTGGAGTGCATACTAAATATGCGTGTGCCCACATCATAGAGCAGAGATGTTGGGCTTGAAAGCCCAACTGACAAACTGAGTGTGACTGTATTTAGGGATCATTTGTAGTATTTTAGTGCATTTTTTTTCTTTTCTTTCTTTATTTTATTTTATTTATTTATTTGATTTGTTTCCTTGTTTGATTATTTTCGTTTGTTTTGTTTTATTTGGCCATAGTTGCTCTTTACATTGAAGTCCCTTCAATTTTTAGTTCTGAAACGAAGGCAATCCTTCTCTCTCACGTTGGAGAATGACTTTAAAAATGTGGCTATAAAATCTAAGTTAGTCCCTGAACATCAAACAGATCTAAATTGTCAAAAGGAAGAAATGAAACATCTGAGACTTTGAAAAATGACAGCATATCCAAATTATGTGTGTGTGTGTGTATGTACATGCATACTCTCTCACACACACACACACAGTTACCTCTTCATCTAGAACATATGGACTTACAGATTTTTATGCCAAGCCATACGTTTCTGTCTGGCATCATATGGCTCAAATATGATTAAAACTATCCAGTCTTCTTTGTTATGTATTATCTAAATCACGTGAGTGAGAATTCCCATTAGAGCAGGGGGAAAAAAAAGAACTGCTATAATGATCCTTTTGCAGTTTGTTTTAGGGAAGTGAAAGATGAGAAAACTTGATGGAAACATAAAAATTCACTTTATAATAATAATTGGATGATTCTTACATAACCAGTAGTTTTGGTGGGATTTTATGCTTTAATTCATGACTTTTCACAAAATCAGATGCAAAAGTGGGAAAACATCGTGGTAAAATTCTATGATTTTAAATATAGCGGGCAGCTGGAAAGGGTGTAAATGTGTGTGATGCTATGAGGGGTGTGTAAGGAGCTTTCAGCTGTGAGTATTTTTGGTAAATATCTGCAAGTCAGAGAGAGGACATACACTGGGAGAAAGATCACAAAGCGTATAGAGTCTCACGCCTAGTGGGCAGATTCCATGGGAAATCTCTCAAATAATTCTTATAGACAGGATGGGAGACTCATCTAAAGAATTTCTGGCTGACCCAGATTCCTCTTCCTTTCATTTGGCAGTTCAGATACTGAATTTAGCCTCAAAAGTGGATCATATTCTGGGGGGCCCCAAAGGAACAGCTGAAGAGGTGGGTTTTGTTTTTATTTTTGTTTTTGTTGTTGTTTTCTTGGCAGCAAAGGAATTTAAACATCTGTTCCCAGATTCTTACTAGGGTGGCACAGAGAGCAGACGTGGTCACTCAATGAATAAACTCACCAGATCACTTCGGCCCTGGTATTCCAACCCAACCCATAATTTTGATTCATCATTACAGACAGATGTGTATATTTTTTGCACAGATGTAGAGTATAGATGTGACCCCTCACAACAGTACAAAGTTTTTTTGGTTATAAAAGGGTTGTGATTTGGTGGGGGAAGCTTAGTGTCAAATTCTTCCTGTCTTCTGTCATGATTGGGAAGGGATGTTGCAAGTCAGCATCCCTGGTCTCCTCTTTGTACTTCAAAATTGAGTTCCAGTCTTAATTGTACACTCATACAAGAGTTATTACCCAGTTCTCCTGGCAGAATATCGCTCTCTGAACCAGCGTCAGTGCACACCAGGCAATGCACTCATCGCGGGCTACCTCTCTGCCATTTTGAAACGTTATTAGCGTCCAACCCTATTTATCGTTTGAATGGCTATCCACAGAGTTGCACTCTACTACCTGGAATAGAAACTATTCTGATGGCATTGTGCATTTATGTATACCACATAAAAATATGGGCAAATATGATATCGTCATTGTAAATTTTATTCAGATTGGTTTTCTACCACTCTACTGAGTAATAATGAGAGATAGAAAATGGCTAATGATCAGACTTAAAATAGCAACCTTAACGTTGCGTTGAGGGAGTCTGATGCCTTTAATTTTTACTCTTCTACTTTCTTCCAATTTGTCATCCTATATAGAGGGTTTGCTAGTTATTTTTCCAAATTAATGAAAGTAATTTCTACTGTGCTCTCTGACATGTTAAGAGTGTTTTGAACGAATCTCCATGCCCATAGAAATGAGAAATAACTTGTGGCCTGTAAGAAGGGAATTATTTGAAAGAAAATTAAAAATAGGAAAGCCTGCTTGCCATGGAGAATCTGATGGAGATGAGTATGTTTGCATACACGTGCAGGTGCACAAAAACTCAGGCAGAAATAGACACACATTCAGGGAGGTGATTTGCCACTTGAGAATAAAGAAACTAGCAATATTCCGATATTTACTTCTGTTCCCAGTAATACTACAGGAAGCTTTCATGCTCCAGGGGAGAGCAAGGGAGCACACATCTCCTGTGCTGAAATGTCGGAGGACCAAGGTTTATTCTCTGTTGTACTTCACACTGAGTGCTTTACACACAGCAGAAGCCCAATTAATGCTTGTGGAATTGAATGTATTGAATTGCACTGGAGGGAAAAGAGGACTCAAGGGATTTGGGGGCTCTAAGAGTATACTGCAAGAGGGTCAGTTCCAGGTAGAGATTGACATTTTAAATCTCTGGATTTGTCTTTTGTGAACTGGAGATATGTATCTTGAATGGGAAACAAATAACGAATCTACATATTGGAACTGCTGACATCTGGTATCATCCATGAGATAGCGTGGGCCATTTATACATGCTATGTGAAAGAATAGTCTAAGTTCTCATTGCAACACTATTGTAATACATCTTGAACTGCCGTTTATTTTCCTTTAGATTTTTACGAATTTTTGAAAGATGAAAACAGGCAAAGTGATAGAAAATGGCATATTTTTCAGTTAGTTAATGAAAAAAGTTTATTTACTATCATTGAAGTTTAAGTTAAGTTATATTTAAATTTGAATTAATCTAAACAGCCAAAATATTTTTGGCTTTGGCAATAGAGGCTTCTTTAAGATGTTCTCATAAATCCATTAAGAATTAAGATCTCCCTCAAATTTTGAAGATAAACTCATATTTGGGTTGCGATGAAGTGTCAAAAAATTCAGCATGAAAGTTGTTGTTTTCATGAAATTATGAGTGTCTGAGAACATCTGTGTGCTAAATTAATTAGAGAAATAAATATACAACCAATATAAAATGAAATGTTGGAAAATTTGTTCTAAAATTTTAAAAATGATGTTTATTTCAACAATAAAATATTCACGGCAGTTGATGAGATACTTTTAGAATCCTATATAAAAAAATAAAGAATTGGATAAAATTTGTTTAAACAGTTTTGTTGGTTTTCTTTTATTTTTGTATACATGATACCAAGTATTTTTCTTCCTGTGTTTCTCTAATTCCTGCAGTTCTTAACTACCCCTTTATTTTTCACCTGTAAGCAAATAACTACAAAAAACAAACAAACAAAAAAACAAAACAAAACACAACAGAGTTGCTTTACCTAAGTCTCAAGGACACAAAGATAATATATTTTTCAATATTTGATTTTTTACTTCTCAGATATTATGTGAACCCAGGACTAGTCTTTTATTAAATCTAGTAATTTTAGTTAAAAAACAGAACAGTAGTTTTTGTGAGCTGAGGAGGGAGAGTATCAAAAATAACTTACAGAAACTTCATGTTTTCTCTGAAAAAAAAAATAGCCGAATAACTTGTGTTAATATCAAATCTTTGGAAATATTCAACATGAATATTTAAATATGTAGAACACTAAAATCTCTGTTAAAATGTATAAATACAGTAAGGTAAAAATGTCTTTTGATTAAAAAAGAAAACAAAACTTAAATGATCCAGTAAATATTATCTCATAATTTAGCGACTGCTTCATCTTTGCAGCTGAATGTTCTTTCCTTTGAACCACTAGACAACAAAATTATCGAGTGGCAGTATCTTCAGAACACTACTTTTATTGAAAAAAAAGTGGATACAACATATTTAGGGGTGACTATTTTGAAATATTATTGTAAGCTGAAAGTTTGGGCACTTGGAACTGGATACACCTGATGGATGAAATATATGAAAGGAGGATTATTTCCCCAGCAAACATTTAGGAATAGATCTGGCCCGACATCATTTGGGTTATATTGAAACCTTAGGTGACCTAATTAAGAAAGAAGAATGCCAGGAAGCTTAATGAGTGGGAAGATATTGAATTTGCTGAGTAGAAACACACAGCAAAGTGGATTTCAGTGAAACTAGAAAATATTGTAACGGTTATGAAAACTTGCATAAGCAAAGATCTTACAGGTCTCACAACCTTCACCCTTTGTGTTAATAATAAGAGGAAATTTAATCAATGGACAAATAAACCGTCGACAGATATTTGCAATGATGAGCAAAAATGTGGAACAAAACAGTGAAAACCCTAAAATAAAACATAGAAATGGGTAACTGTTATATTATCTGTTGCTAAAATTACCATGAATGAGTGTGTGTGTGTGTGTGTGTGTGTGTGTGTACGTGCGTTTGTGTGTTTAAACACAGACATATTGGCTTATCCACTACCACTTTTCCAAAGATTATATTTAAGAACAAGTGATGAAGTAACAGTAAACTATTTTTAGTATGAACTGTTCCTTTTCCATTTTCTGTTCTCAATGAAGTCGGATTGCATGAACTGAATATGGCTGTTTTACTTAATCTTAACAGACTACAGCAGATGAAGCGAGAATTTTCTAATGGCACCTACGTCACTGACTACAGTTGTTAGAGAGATAGATTTGTTGAGGAGTCATATGGCCACTAAGTTGCTCTAATACAATGACAGCTTTGGTGAATATTTAGAAGGTGAAAGAGTCCATGAGGGCAAAGCAAGTCTTTTAAGCCCATTTTTGATGGAAGCATAACCATATATGTATTAAATAAGGTGAAGAAAAGAAGACTGAAAAGGCAGGCAAAGACTGAGTATATTTCATGATCAGTATAATGCTGAAAGCATTTGAAGGTGCCATCAATACAGATCTTAAATACGGTTATTAAATATGTTCTTTACACAAATCTATCAGTACCTTTGACAGCACAGAGGTTTTCCTTACCCAAGAGTGATTCTGCAAACACTTGAAGTTGAAAGAAGATAAAGCTTAGTATTTCCAGTGACCGCCAATATTTCCAGATGTAGATAATAAGCTTTTTGAATCAAAGTCCTGGATCAAAGTTATGAATTTTGTTCTCAAAGCAGAAGCAGACCTTTGGGATAACCGCAGTGCTTCTAAATTTTAACTGAGAGTCGGTATCATAGGAATGCCTAGTTCAAAGGTGGAAGTCACCACCTCTGGTTACTACGAAATTGGTTCAGAAGAGACTGATTGGATGAACTTGCTTACGAATGTGTTCCTGGATACACAGCCAGGAAGAATGATAGAGGCACTCTTCCTTCGACTAATAATGCATTTCGTCCTCTTCAGTATGTCTTTACATCTGTGTCAAAGCTGAAATAAATGAGGGATCAATAAAAGAGGGGATTAATACTGGAATATGCCAGGAAGAACTATTCCACTTAAACATTACATTTGTGGCAAAATAATTAGTTTGAAATGTGGAAATTCTGGGTTATAGATCTGGGGACAGAACTCGTAAACATCAAGTCAGCCAGCTTTGAAATTGGAAGCTGAAAGAGAGAAGGAACTAGGAGCCTGAGTGAAACCCGACACTGGAATTGAGATTTTCAGGAAGGGGCTATCAGGGTGAAAAGGAGAGACTTTTCTTAGCCTGTGAGAAATCATAAAGCCGCCCAAGGCAGGGAACAGGAATTTCGCATTTCTGAAGGGTGAATTCCAAGAAGAGTGTTTCCCCTGTGTGGAGACGACCTTGGGTTTTCTTATATTGGTGTTTACCAGTTGGAACTCATCTTGCAACAGGCTTGTGACTCCACAAGTTATTACCACCAGGCAGGGCCTTTGGGATTAATCAACAGCCAGCTGTATGAAGGGGAACGGGTGTTACATCCAGGCCAAAGCTAGCAAAGGGCCTGCAGAGCTGGTGTCTATTTAAAGATAACATTCCTTCAGAAAACTTGACCCCACCACTGTGGCAACAAAGAAGGAGCTGGAAACCATAAATCCTGGTCCTCCAGTTTCATGAAATACATCCCACCATCCAATAAACTTGTCCACTTTTAAAGAAACAGCCCCAGCATCGTTGCCCCTTTGTAAGAATCTTCATGCTTCGTGTGTGTGTATTTAACATGCTCAATGGTTCCAGAATGTTCACACTTAAATGTTCCCATCTGGCTTCGAGATACATCTGGGAAAAAGTTGGAGCTGCCATTTTCCAATATGAAAAGCAGCAGCTAAATTTTAATTGTTAGAAATATCAGGGTGTTTTTGAGAACCTTGTTCTCTACTTCAGTAAAACTTTTTTAGTTCTTTTAAAACTTCTTTGCATGATATCTCAGAAACACGAATTTTAATTTTAAAAGGGATCATGATGAGCTTATTCAACACTTTCATTTTATAGGCAATGAAATGGAAGTCTAGAGGGATTAAGTGACTTGCCTTAGGTCATTTTCATAAAAATGGGGAAAAAAAAAAGTCTTGAACTAATTCTCTAAATTTTAGATTGAGTGCAAAAAAAAAAAAAAAAAGAGAGAGAGAGAGAGAGAAGACCATTTCTGTATTCACTTTCTAACAAATCATTCACTCCATCTCCCAGAGTTCAAGGTTTGCTCTCTCCCAATGCCCAATGTTCTCTTGCTCCAGAGCTTGACTATAAGTGGAGGGGGAAGGGAAGCCTATTGAAGAGTAGACACTAAAAGTAGTGCCTATATTTTAAACACAACATGAATAATAGTAGAAAAATGATTGATGGGGCCGGGGAAGTCCAAGAGTAAGTTTATGAAGGACAACTACCTTTAAACAAGCCGAAGAAAGCAAGGCTATGTTACAGACTTTTGCTAATGGGGACATGATTAAATAAAAAAAAAAAAAATGAAAGTTTGGGGTGGGTGTAGTGAGAGAGAGAGAGAGAAAGAGAGAAGACATATACAAAGAATACAGTTGGAGATTATTGCATACATAGAAACAAAATATTGCATGCCTGGAAAGGTGAGTGTGTGGTAAATGAAGGTGTTTAGGCTTTGTTATGTGCTGGTGTCTGGTGAGTCAATATTTATAAATGGAATAGCTAATACATAGTAAATTAATAATAATAATAATAGCAAATTAATAGAGATTCGGAAGGAAATTTATTATAGAGTGACCTAAGCCTTTTTGAAATGTTTAAATTTGTAAAAATGCTAATTTTGGTTAGGTTCTCACTAAAAGATACAAAGCAGCCAATTCACACGTGCTTGTAAAAGGCAACCATGTTATTTCTACTGACAGGAAATGAAATCTAACAGAGTTAATAAGTATTTATTAATTTAACAGTTTACGTGAATGTGTTAAACCTCACCTCCTGCTTATTAGAATGAAATGAACGCATTATTAGAAATCGCATTTCAGGTCTGGCAGAAGATGGCCCTACACGATAGTCTTGCTGAATAAATAAATAACTACTTGCAGACGGACTTTCTAAAGGAGTCATCAATGGAAACAAGTGATTAAAGTTGACAATGGCGGGGCGCCTGGGTGGCTCAGTGGGTTAAAGCCTCTGCCTTCGGCTCAGGTCATGATCTCAGGGTCCTGGGATTGAGCCCCGCATCAGGCTCTCTGCTCAGCAGGGAGCCTGCTTCCCCCTCTCTCTCTGCCTGCTACTCTGCCTACTTGTGATCTCTCTCTCTCTGTCAAATAAAAAAAATTTAAAAAATAAAGTTGACAATGGAATTGTACAAAGGACCCTAATTAATGATTTTTCTAATCTTTTTCATGTTTATGAACAGTAGCCCCAGTTCATACACTGTGTGGATAAATATGCATGTGTAACAACGAGAGACGCCGGTAATTGGACGCAAATGATGTTCAGATTACCTATTCTGTGGCATCTGTGTTTTCTGACATATCGTTGCATCTTAAGCTGGGAAAAGTTCTAATTTGCTTTTTTTTTTTTTTTTTTTACTGTCACTGACTTGGCGACAGTTTACTTGGCAACACCCCTAACCAGATCTCAGATAAAAGCAACTATTTACAAAACATCAGATCTTCTTCTGCAGCTCTGGATTAAGGCTTCTAACCTTAAAAAATAAGTTCTACTTCCAAACACCCCTTCTCTTTGTAAATACGATAGACGGATGGCTATTTTGCTCATGTTCCCTGACAGTAGTAAGATAATGTCACTCTTCAAATAAGTTCTTGCTTATTGGTTACCTTTTGATGGGCTTATCGGCTGCCAGCAAATAATGGATAACTATTTGGGGAAGCCGGTCATGCCAGGCCTATAAATGAGACCATCCCTGTGTGGAGTCTGAGTATGACAGGTGAGTCTCCAAGACATGGACATCTGACAGAATTAGAACTATCCTAATGCTTATGTCTGTCTCCTCAGCCCTCATATATTTAGGGTATAAAATAATACTTCTCTGAACGCCTGGGTGGCTCAGTCAGTTAAGCGTCTGCCTTTGGCTCAGGTCAGGATCCCAGGGTCCTGGGATCCAGTCCCTGCTGGGCAGGGAGCCTTCTTCCCCCTCTGCCCCTCCCCCTGCTTATGCTTTCTCTCTCTTTGATAAAAAAAATCTTTAAAAATAAAGTAAAAGAATACTTCTCAATATGATGACCAGTCCATCTATGGGCTTAAAAGGTGATGTTACTATGTCATTAGAAACTTTGGTAATGACACTATTGTCTCATATCCAATTAACTAATTAAGATCAGCTTGTTAGCCAAAAACATTAGAAATTATAGTCAGTGGCATTTTCTTTGCAGGTTTTCTGATTTAAAAACTATCTTTCTGATCTGTTAGAACACATTTTTTTTTTTTTAACTTCTGCAAGATACATATAGGATTAATGAGCCTGCTTTTTTTTCCCTCCTACATATAAAACATAACGTGTTATGTCTGATGCTTGTTTATTGGTATTTTTATGAGCAATAAAAATGCTATGCTCCATGTGTAGTACTCTACAACACATATTTTAGAAATGTGTGGAAAACTTATAAATTATTGCAAAAGTTTTAGTGACACATCAGGAGGGTTAGACCATCTTGTATTGCTGAAACATTTGAACCTACAATTGTGCTTTCTTATTCTGATTAAGCTTTTATCAAGCCTAATGCAAATCAAATGTTGAAACGGGCCCAAATATTAGCAAAAGCATTTTCTTTTTGTGTTCTCAAGCACACACACTTCATCTGAGATTAGTAGTTTCATAAAATCACAAATATAAATGTCAATGAATTTTATATAAACAAAACTGAGGAGGCAAAAATCTTTGTATTCGTTGACCCACCATTTGGAGCCCACAAAATACCTGATGGGTATGAAGAGGAATGGAGAAGTAAATTAAGTTCTGCCCTTGCATTTTCCCAAATACATCCTAGATGTATATAATTCATTAGTTACATTCTGGTGGGATAATGGTCAAGTCTGCTCTACAGGTGTGCAATTTTTATGGGCAGAAAAACATGCAATTTTTATGGGCAGAAAAACATGAAATGAGTTCAGAGTGTAGTTTAATGAGCAAGACCACAGTTCTATATATTTGCTTAGAGTTACATGAGAACGTAGACATTAATTCTTCCATTTACAAAAAATCTTTTTTTTTTGTCATTTGAAATTCATTTTTATTCAGTCTTTTTAATTTAAGCATGCTTCAATGTATTTATAATAAATGAGGGTACATATAAACCTTCCAGAACATCTCTGGGAATACGGAATTATATTAATAACACTCTTAATGTCATTTATTTGACATGGGATCTGATTATGCCATTAAAGACCTAGTTCCTCTGATACTCACACAGGGATTAGAAATAACTGAATTGGGGAAACATCCCAGAAACTAGGAATAGTTATTTTTAAATTCAATGGTAGAATTCGCACTTTTAAAATGGTACAATTCACAGTTTCTCCTCTTTAGGAATGCTAAATCTTGTTTGAGAGGAAATTCATATATTCATGGTGACTTAGAAAACAATTTGGAAGCAATTTATAAAATTTATAGAGAGTTTCAGCCTGTTTGTGTCATTCCGAGACAATTCAGAAGATGAAAAAAAATCACTGTGGGCTGGTGTTAGTTCAGGCAATGTTTGTGGGGAAGCAAATAGTGTGAGTGTTAAAAATGTGCAGGATTGTTTTGAGTCGAGAGAAGAACAGAAGCAAAGGTCAATGAAAGCACGCCGTAGCGCAACGCGGTCTCTGAGCATTGCACAGAAGCAAGAAGCTCTAGGTTGAGCACGGTAAGATTGCAAAGGTAGTATGGGGTCGGTTCAGACAGACCCCTAATGCCGGATCATGGATTTTACATCTGCTCTATATGCAAATGGACTGCAGTGCTAACCTGGCTAGCCAGCAAGAAGTAAAGTGGTTAACACCCAGAAACGAGGTCGTCAACTAGTGAGAAGGACAAATGAGGTGGTGATGATTCAAATTAGAAAAGTAGGGGGGAAGAAACAAACTTAGAACTTTATGGAGGTCATGTTTAGGACTTAGTGGCTAACCAGGTGTGGGGTGAGGGAGATACAATCCGGAGGACTTGAAATCATGCAGCTCAGGGAATCAGGTAACCTGGGAGCCGTAGATAGGAACAGCAAGACAGATTAGGGCTGCATTCTTGATTATGGCATGCCCTCGAGCTCGACTTCACAAACACGGCCACCTGGTTGGACACATTCTGTGAACAACTGGAAATAAATTAAGAATAAAGGTTTGAACAGGAACTGCAATTTAATAATGGCACCTAGGTTGCCTGCCATTGAGATGGTAAGAGTGGCTTAGCAATCTAAGAAACTGGATAAGGATAAAAAAAAAAAAAAAAAAAAAGTAAGGAGCAGAAATGGAAAGTCTGGGAATTTTATAAAAGAGATCTAGTAGAAAGAGAAGCAAAGAAGGAAATAAAGAGGCAATAAGAAAGCTATTAGAAGATCTAAGGGAAGGTAAGGAGGAGGCTGCTAAGAAGGAGAGGATCGACCTGTGCAAAGCTGCAGAGGTAGAGGGAGGAGAGTAGAAGGAGAGGCCATATGGATTAAAGGGTCTTTATTCTACAGGGGTTGTAAAAAATTAGATGAAAGGGGCTGATTAAGGAGGGATCACTTAGCACAAATGTTAGTTTCTTAAAATGGCAAGGTTTCAATTTATATTTTAGATGCATTTTCCTCCTATTAGGGCATAAGTAACCAACTCATTTCTGTTTCTTACTGGAATGTAGCAGTTTAGCTGAACTAATTTAAGTTTTTGAGCTTATGAACAGCTGCAACTTTGTATTTAAATTTCATCTGCTCTCTGTCCTACTTAATGTTCCAGTAACAATCCATCTTACTTTCAAGTCTGACAATTTCATAAGGGTATTGACCACCCACAGAGAGTATGCCTTCAAAAGGGAAAGCCCTTTAAGAGCTGTGTTGAGTGAAGCAAAAATGCTTAGATTGTAGTCAATACTATTAGAACTGAACTGGGATAAGAGTGCAGTGATTCAGAAGAATTAGTTCCATTATTTTTACTGATGCTTCAGGAAAGCAATAGCATCCAGGAAAACAATAGAATTTAGAGCATCGTGGTGGTCATTGGGATCCTAGGCTCTACAGTCGAGCATTCCCACTACAGAATTTCAGCAAAAGTGCAGTTAAACACGTAGCACTGAAAACTGTACCAACTCTTCAGACACTGAAGATTTATCAGATAAATGGCTCCAGTTCCAACTAAGAATAAAGGCAGGGACTATATTCTATCTGGTTTATAACAGAAACTTCTGATAAGAATTGATTTTTTTGTAATAATAGAGTGGGAGATGGGTTAGTCTAACACATTAGAATAGAGGCCTTGAATTTAATCATCTTAAATGCAAAAATTAAAAAAAAACCCACAATGAATATTGACATTTAGATACCTCTTAATTTCAACATAAATCCTATATATAAGAGACCGAGATTACAACTGATGTCTTTTCCTTCTTCCCACTGAACAGCTTGTATTTAAGTAGTCTTTCTTTTTCTTTGAAAAATCTGATTCCTATCCATAAATATTTCGAAATCAGGAGAGTGCTCCTTTAAATTAAGTCTGTTCCCGAAGTGACCCATATCTGGCCATCAGGTAACCTGTATCAGGTAGGACCACATGTTCACAATCAACCCCAGCATGCACCCTTTGGGCTGATAACTAAAATGTGACAATTCTGATAATTAAACCACCTAAAGCCAGCGGCTGTCTTGCATTAATTCAAAACAGCTTAAGGTGAAACTCAGCGCACTATCCAATTACCCGAGACATGGCATATACGCTCTCAACCATGTTGGCGTGGCTTTCCTCAGATACACTAAACCTGATATCTGACAAACACTGTAATTTAAACAAATAAAGGGGGTAGCGGATGGATGGTAGCCTGTTTAATCTAACTCTGAGTTCCTCCGAAGACTTCCCTTGATTAGCAAGGCTGAGTAGGTCAGAGGATGACATTTTCCAATCAACCTAACATTCACAGAGAAATTATATTTTCCTGTATCATTCATTAAGAGCTAGTGGAGTTCAGATTTTTGGTTTATATGGAAAATCTCAATTAATTAAAATAATGAAGAAGAAAAATAAAAGCAAATTACTTTTATACTGGAGTATAATTTTAACATTTATGTACCTAGATTCCAGTAGCAGTAAAGGAAGTTAAGGATCTCAGCCCTCTTCCAAAATGCAACCAGAAAATACCACAATGAGAAGCATAGTTCCAAAGATTATAGCCTTACATATCTTAGTTGTTTAAAACAATCAAGAGGAACATCATTAATTTCAGGATAAATTTCTATTACCTATTCAATTAACAGTTCACATCTCTTGTCCACCATCACTACTACCATGATTAACTAACATTGATTGTGTGCCAACAAATGCCCCAAATGCATATCATGTAAAGACAGTGAATTTGATTTGATTTGAATTTGTCCTTTTAACCTGGGCTCTCTCAGACAGCAGGGTTGGGAAACAACAAACCACAGTTGAGCCTGATATGGGAAACTAGGATTATTGTGTGACTTTGATGCTTGCTTTTTTCTCACATGTACCTATACAGTGTGTATGTCCTAGGCATGAGATAGCTTAATGTCAAATATCTGAGGTCCTCCCATCAATGGAGGATGCTTGATAGTTGAAAAGAGAGTGATTTGAATTCAAGATTTTTGTAGCATATAGTAGCCTATTCTAGGTTGTTCCCAATTTTGAAGCTGCATCCTATTTTCAAAAAGCCCCAAAGGGTATAAACCATCAAGAGCATTGTGGAATCGGAGAAGCTAATCAGAGTGTGCACAGCAGACTTGGAAATTTTTAGTGAACTATACTGAAGGAAAGCAAATGTCCTTAGACATACTTGAAGCAGTTGCAGGCATGATTTAAGGCGTGACTCA
>CM052899.1:10076861-10188118 GCA_028534135.1 Potos flavus | reverse complement strand
GTTCAATTTTTGAATTAGCATTCAATGTGTATTTCATAGTTTCAACTTAATTTAAGACATCGTTATTTGATATAAGCCTTGATATAAGTCTCTATGCATTGTTTTTACTTGAATCAAGTAAAATGGACACACAGGACTGATTTCTTTTCGTGCCCAAGAAATGGTCATGTTGCTTAAATTCTAATCATTGTTTAAAAATCTTGAACCTCCATACTCCATACTTTGTAGAGTTTCTTCTGAGACTGTAGGAAAATTAACAGAAGATTTCAGTATCCAGAGTTCATGGACATTGTCAGGAAGGAAGTAGCTGCTCAGATCAAGGGGAAGCGAAATACAAACTTGCAATGCTTACGAATTACACAAAGGGCAACACGAAAATATTTGATAACTGTACTGACCAATTAGGAGTTCTCAGGAGGATGTCACATGAAACACATTCGATACCAAGATCTGGAAAGCTTAGAATTTTTAAAAATAAACAAACAAAAGTAAAATTTTGAATTTTGTCCACAGAAGCCAGAGGAAGACTTGCTTACAATGCAAGTTCTAAGTTTGTGATACTGTGATGTAAGAAATATGTATTTGATTTTTGTCCCTGGTTCCTGGCACAGAGCTCCTAAAACACTTGTAATTTCTTGAGCGATAGGAGTGAGAAGAGCATCTTGTGTGATTTATAATAAGCCCATTTCAACCATATCTCAGTTGGTGTTAATGAGATGACTGGTTGGCTGAAAGCCTCTAGGTAGCTTCCGGATGGAGGCTGGTGGGAACAGACCATATGATTAGGGGATTGGCACTTTAAGCCCCAACCACTCATCTCTGGGGAGAGGGGAAGGACTGGGGATTGAGTTAATCACCAACTGACAGTGATGTAATCGATCATGCCTGCATAATGAAACCGCGATAAAAAACCCTAACCCATGGGGTTCAGAGAGGTTCCAGGGTTGGTGAATGCATTTATGTACTGGGAGGGTGTTGCACCCCACACTCCACAAGGACAGATGTTCTTGCACTAGGGACCCTTCTGGGTCTCACCCCATATACGTCTTCAGCTAGCTGTTCATCTGTATCCTTTATAATATCCTTTATAATAAGCCAGTGTTTTCCTGAATCCTGTGAACTGTTATAGCAAGTTGTCAAATCTGAGAAAAGGGTCATGGGAAACCCTGACTCGTAGCAAGTTGGAGAGAGTGTGGGTAACCTGGGGACCCACTAATTGTGATTGGCATGTCAAGCTGGGGGAGAAACTTATGAGACTGAATGCTTAACCAGAGGGGGGTCTGCACCTACTCTGGGTAGATAGTGTCGGAAATGAATTCCATTGTAAGATACCCAGTGGCTGCCCACAGAGAATTGGAGAATTGTTTGGTGTGCAAAACCCACACAGTTAGCGTCAGAAGTGTTGTGAATAGAGAAACAGTGTTTTCTTTTGAAGTCAAATTATAATAGGTAAGGAAATAATAGCAAAGTAAAATCTTGGGGTAAACAAAAATAATTGAAACAATGATATATAATGTGGCGGTACTTAAGAGATTGGCAACTTTTACTAGTATTTTGACAACTCAAAAAAAAAAAAAAAATCAGGGAAAAACCCTAAGACTGAAAAGGTAAAGTTATATTTTTAAAAAGGAAGGATACAATGGAATATTACTCAGCCATAAAAAGAAACGAAACTCTGATATGTACTGCAACATGAATGACCCTTGAAAAAATTATGCTAAGTGTAATAAGCTAGACACGAAAGCAAAATATTGCATGATTCCACTTATATGAGGTATATGGAAGAGAGAAATTTATCGAGATAGGAAGTTGAATATCAGTTACTACTGGCTGGAAAGAGGGAGAATGGGAAGTAATTATTTAATGGGTGTGGAGTTTCTGTTTGGGATGGTTAAAAAAAAAGTTCTGGAAATAGTGGCGATGGTGATACAACATTGTGAATGTACATGATGCCAATGTATTGTACACTTAAAATGGTTAAAATGGTTTATGGTGACTAACATAACACAATAAAAATATATATTAAAAATGGTTAAAATGGTAAGTTTGATACTGCATATATTTTACCACAATAAAAAATTAATTTTTAAAAGAAAGGGGAATTCTGATAAATTACAGTTAATCTCGTTATTCCTATTTTCAAGACAAGCGACTTTGAACTAATTGGATTAGCTAAATAACTATCTGGTTACCTGGGAAGCAAGGTTTTCTGTAGGATGCCCAATTGGTAAATAAAATGATCAGTGTGCCATAAAGAAATAATCAATTCATCTAAAATTAAGTGTAAATAATGAGATAGTGCCACAGGATTTGGTCTGCAGAACACAACTATTTACTATGTTTATCAAAATGTGTTATTTCCCCTGAGGGGCCAGTATGCTTCCTCCTATCCATCAATGAGAACTTATAAGTGAACATGCTTCCGTTTATTTCCTCTGGCTACCAGAAAGCTCGAACGAAGTATGCTCAGCAACCAGACTCATCTTATGATTGGCATATTTATATTCTCCTTGTCCTGGTACTAATCTTCTATCCCTATTTATAGTTTATTTCACTGTAGGTTTTCAAAAAATTGGATATTGTCTCAAGTTCTTTGTGAAATGAGGCGGGTTGTAAAAAATAACAATGCTCTTTGATCAGTGGCATAGAATCTAATATTATGAGTGTGCTCATTAAATTTGCAGAGCATGCCTAAATGGATGCTTTGGATGAGTTGGTGAACCTCTCTTCAACTCAAGTCAACAAAACACACACACGCACACACACACACGCACACGCACACACACAAACACAGGTGCTTAGTCCAACCTTCTGTGTCCATTTCCTCAGCGCTACCCTCAGAGAGCTCACGATTTGGTTAGAAAAACAGCCTTTTTACCCATTATTTGAAATGTTAGATGAATTAGAGCCATTATTAAGCAAAAACAGCTGATAAGCACAATTGCTTATGCATACAAGAGAAACAAAAAAACAAGCCATAACTTTGAATAGGGACAGAATCTCCAGGGATATGCATATTTTTTTAAAAGACTTCATATCATAGTTTAAAAATTGTCGATTAACAATGTGTGGGGCAGATCACTGTTAATTTTCACTTTGGCTCTTGTTTTGAAATCATTCCACACCCTGCTTCTCTTAATCATACCTTTTGAGGGCTGATTCAACCTAATATTTTAAGTAATTACCTTAATGCTCATGACTTCAAGCTCTAAGTCCCATTTTTAACATTTACTAACCTATTGGATGAATTTGGAAGAAAGCATTGGACTGGGTGACCAAACTATTAAATTATGACTGAAATCTTTTCTAAAACATAAGTCCGTAATGATACGGGAATACAAAATTTTCGAATTAGAGGAGACCAGAAATAACTGGTTCTAATCTTCTCGTCTTATGAGTGAGGTCTTTGTGACATTATGTGTCCAAGGTGCTATCATTGTCACCAGGGGCAAGGTCAGGATTGAAGTTCAGGTCTTTTGCTCCTCACCTTTGTCATCCCAACTGGGCTACAATTCTCTGGTGCCTGAGAATGGGCACCATCGTTCACGCATCTTCAAACTCCAATCCTGAGAGGAGGACCTAAGTGCCAGACTATACACAGGTCCCCGTGTTAGGGATATTTCTCTATCCTGGAATGCTTAAATTGAAAATCCAACACCGAGAAATAAAGGCTCACCCCTTTCATTTCTCATTTCACATTTCTTTTCTGCAGAAACCCAAGAGTACACAAAGTGATGAGGAACAAAGGTAATGAATGAATTCCCAGGCCCCATGTAGAGGAATAATTAATCCATTTGCTTCTCATTTTGATTCTGTACCTCCCTTAAAATTTATTATTAGAATTGAGCAGATGCCCTCTACAAAGGGTTTTCCTCATAATGAAGTCAGAGCCTGGAGAGTCAGGGTACTACTGCCTGACTCTTCAGGCAAACAGGGGGACTGTGGAAGTCCTTGAAAACATATGTTCTTTCAAGTAAAAACCTTGAACTTCCAGAATTAACTCAAAATTACACTAGAGTCTTTTCACCCCGCAATTTTGACTTTCTGAACTGTATGCATATTTTTCCCTCCATCAAAAGTGTACAAAACCATAGAAGTTATACGAATGTGGAATAATTTAAAAGATAATTTTAATTGGGAAGAATGTCATCAAAGCTTGAAACTAAAAATTAGATGAATTTCACAGTCTAGAGGCCTGGCAAGGAGATGAATATAGGAATCATTTTGGTTATATGTTAGAATTCCTGAAATCACTTCATTTGGCCGCTGAAGTCAGAAAGCACAGGCCACTCAAGAGTTAATATCTGGTAGTAAGTTTTCCCACATTGTCTAGGGCACAGTTCTACAAAGCACAGGAAACACACCTAGACCCACTTATATTTCATTGACTTGTCCCACTTTTAATACGTGTTACAAATGCTAATAAAAGTAAAGCAAAATAAACTAAGGGGGTCAAAAATTAAGACCAAGTGAATACATGTAAGGATCTAGAATAATGCTTCATAAATAATATGAGGTCAATAAATATTACTCCCCTCTTTCTGGCTTTAGATATCACTTTTCTCTGGTATAATATATTTATGCATGACCCTCTTGTCTGTCTTCTGGACTAATATATTTATTATTATTATTATTATTATTATTATTATTAAGTAGGCTACATGCCATGGGGCTTGAACTCACAACCCCGAGATCAAGACCTGAGCTGAAATCAAGAGTCAGACACTTAACTGACTGAGCCACCCAGGCGCCCCTGGACTAATATATTTAAACTTATTCTCTTTAAATTTCTGTTTTCTTTAACTTCTCTCTGTTAACTACTTTTACTGAGTTTCCTTCTCCTTATTAGTGTCAGGTTCAGAAAACTAGTGAAAAGTAACATCACCCATAGATTCATTGTATCGGCCTCTATGAAGATTTTTAAAAATTTCCTATCCCCAAGCAGTATCCTACACTGTGCTACCCTTCTAAACACGTAGTCAAGGCATAACTCCTCCTGGGAATGTGGAGCTGGAAGGAGAGCCAATTATCCTTAAATGGGGAGAGTAGGGAGGATGTTCACATCTGGGATTTCCCCTAGAATTGGAGCTTCTAGTTCAAGGCTGTTGTGTCATAGACTAACTAGTTCAATGAGTTAATCTCATCACATACCCGAATTAGCTTGGGTAACATAACAGAATGACAAAATTGAATAAACAAAACATGACTTACGTTTCAGAGACAGAAGATTTGATCTGACGCTAGTCTTTATTAGACCCATTTAGGCTGGCGCTGGAAGTCAGCCAGAGAAGGAGATGTGCTCGGTGCTTTGTAGATTTTACTGACTTGGTCAAGAGAGGAAGGGCTTGCCAGGCTAACTGGAACTCCTTTGTGAGTTTATATAAACTTTTTACTGAAGCAAGGGTACATATTTTTTTCCTCATCTGCTTTCAAAGTCTAGGAGATAGATCTCACTAAGTATTTTTTTTCAGCACCTACTCAGTACCAGGCACTCCTGTAGTTGTTGACAATTTGCCTGACATTCTATGACCTTAAAAAAAATTACTTTTCCTTCTGCTATCTTGCTAAAAGTTGGATAGTAAACATGAATACAATACATTGCCACGGTTTATTTCTACATCGTCTTTTATGCCAGTCAGAAGGATAAACTAATTGTTAGTTGAAATTATAGATGAAACTATAATCACATTTTAATTCCACAATATCTTTTGTTGTCTTTAAACTTTATTTCCAGTAATGATTATTAATATTTGCCTAACATTTGAAATCATTTTCAGTCAGTTAACCTGCCATATCTTTCTAAGAAGCCCGGAATCTTAAGTCCATTCTGTAAAGAAATAAGACCAGAATCATCCTTGTAGTTTGTCACTGGCTATCAAACTTGCTAAGTTCTTTAGTTGGAAGGAGAGAAGGAGTGGAGGAAGGTGCCTTTGGCTGGTATAGGTCAGGAATCAACATGAGGCAGCGTTTAACAACGTTTCAATTATGAAGTGAATGAATAATATTATGAAGTCTCATGAAAATTACAATAAATTATTTCAGAGAGCAGGAAGGGCAATGCAAATGAAAATCCCATAATATTTATCCCATCCCCATTGACTCTGCAAGAGTTGAATTTTGAAAAATTTACTTAGACACACACTAAAAAAGTTCACTTATTTTATTTTTAAAATCCAAGCCTAACATGTTAAAAAAAAACAACAACTTATTTTTTCTTCAGCATGTGCATGAAGGCATGCTCGCAGGAGCTGATATTTGACAGATCACTCTGGAATGTGCACTCAACTATGTGCCGCGAGAATGTCTACTAATTTTATAAGAGGGAATAAGACTAAGGGGCGTCTGCTAAGCATCACAAGAATCACATCTGGGGTTTCCACATAGTGCTCTCTAACACAAAACGAATCAGATGAGTATAGGATATTTTAAAGAAAAAGAAAAACTTATCTCATGACCTATTGTTATTGCTGTCCACGAGAACTTAAAAATAATGCTTTCAAAAATTTCAATGGTTCCACAGATATTAAATGCTTTCCCACGGGAATAGATTACGAGCAGTGTCTTCACTTGGCACTTTGTTTTCTAACTCAGCAGCCGTTTCCCTTCATGGCTGTTCGACATTCTCTCAATTCTCCCTCATTTCTGCTAGACTGTACATATTGCTGAGAGAAATGGGGTATTTACATTCCTCCAAACCAGTTAAGAGGGTCATTGAAAACATTTTAATGTGGTTGGAGGTAATCTCTTTCACTGAAAATTCTGCAGAGAACTTTTTTTTTCTTTTTCCCTCTCATGTACAAAGACAGTAGTTCATTGTGCAAATTGCACAGAATATTATTCTTTTGAATGTAGGTCAGCAGACAGTGTTGATTTCTGTAGCCTGGCCCATATATTTCTGTATAGGTAATAGTTAGACGGGAACAGTCCCACTTTCCCACGACAGAGAGACGTTTAATGGGATAACCCACAGAGTATTATGGAGCTGCCCAACACTGGTGACCTGTTTTCATCCAAGACTAAGTGAGGAGAGCTGATTCTTCCTGTGAAAAGGGAGGAGAGGAGCACCTGGGTGGCTCCGTGGGTTAAGGGATTGACTCTTGATTTCAGCTCAGGTCATGATTTCAGGGTCGTGAGATCAAGCCCCACACTGGGCTCAGAGGGGAGTCTTCTAGAGACTCTCTCTCTCTCTCTCCCCCTCTGCCCCTCCCCCACTCGCATCCTCTCCCTTTTTCTCCCTCTCTCTCTATAATAAATAAATCTTTTTTTTTTAAAAAGGGAGGAGACTCCAGCACTACCCTTCCACCAGGGTGACAGAAGCAACACGGAAGGTGACATAGAAGCAGATTCACAGAAGAGCACTCAGAAGAGAAAGTCATCCTTTTGTTAAGAAGTAAATAAGAAACCTAACATATGATAAAATATTTTTTAAAAAAAAGCTTCCTCAGGGCTATGTTTGGGGTACACGCTCAGCATTTACAAATGTGGAAATACAGAATCATCTACAAATAATAATAAGGATCACAAACAAAAAAGCATGCCAGAGCGGAATGACGTATCGCACTGGGAAGATAAATGATCAGCAGAGTAGGTCAACACAGAGATGTACATTTTGATTAGACTAGACTATCCTTAATACACTGCTAAGCATTCCCTTCAATTCCTTAGTTTTCTTCCTCTTCCCCCCTTTGCCCCCTCATCTCCTTTCCTCTTTCTTTCTATTAACCTAACTACACAATCTGTTACCTATATACCTACCTATCTATTTATGGATATATCTATCCATCCACTGAAATACACCAACGCTCCTTCGCACAGATTAACTACACATTCCGGGCATCTACCATTTTCCTTCGCCATTTTCAAGGACATTTTTCATGATCTGTGTAAAATCAAGGAACTAACATGGGTGGTGCCAACCTAAGCACTATGTAACAATTCGGGTGCCTGGAATCGATCAACCCCACAAGAGATATCCTTTACTTCAAGACCCGAAGTCAGCCCAGACTCATTTCGACTGACAAGTGCCACAATTTGCACCGTGGACATTAAAAATGTTTAGCAGGAATGACAAAAACTGCGATACGCTTACCCTAGGCTTCAGTGATCTCCTTCCTCTCTGTAACAAAAAACCCAGCGCTAACTTTAGGCTAGGCAGTCCTGCTCGCACCTAAAAAATGCATTTGCAGTAGATGTGCTGTTGTGACTAGTGTTGGACCACTCATATACCACATAAGTAAAGTGTTTTACTTCCTTGACGCCTTCTTGAAGGAAGCATTGACATCCTTTTTTGTCCCTCCACTTACTGTACACCAGGGAGAGAGATGTGATGACTGGAGCTCCTGTTGCCATTTTGGACCTGATCCAATACCCCATCGGCAGAAGGGTGAAGGGTTATGAAAACCCAAATGGCACCATGGAGCTGCCATAGCCTGAGACTTACAGTAAGTGCAAAAATAAATCCCTGGAGAGGTAAGTCACAATTTTTTGGCAATCTCTTACCTGAGGGTGAACAAAATACTGATAAAGTAGGTGAAAGTAACATGAAAAACTAAATAAAGTACTAATTAACAGAGATTCAGTGCTTCTGTTTTTTTTTTTTCTTTCCTGTTAGTATGGCACCAAATATAACTCTAAAAGAGAAAAGCATCTGTTCTAATTATTTTTTTTCACCTTTTTTCATATCCATGTAGGTTGTTTGGTTTTAATAAAAATTATATTCCATTTAAATTTGTTACTATTCAATAGTATTTTCATCATGAATTACTATTATGCATTACTTTCATTCCTTAAATCAAGTCCCATTTTATGTTGACGTTATATTTTTAAAATTTTTTAAAGATTTTATATATTTATTTGAGGGAGAGTGCACGCATGAAAAAGAGAAGTCATGAGCAAGGGGGAGGGGTGGAGGGAGAAGCTCACTGAGCATGGACCCTGATGAGGGACTCAATCCCAGGACTCTGGGATCACGATCCGAGTTGAAGGCAGACGCTTAACCAACTGAGCCACCCCAGTGCCCTATGTTTACATCTTAGAAGACAGTTGTTTTGCTCCTCCAAACCCAAACAGCACTTAGGTGTACGTATCATTCTTTTGACACGTCAACATTAACTAGATTATAAACTCATGGAAGACAAGATCTTAGTATTTCACACGGCTCATAGGGAAGTGATTTATACACAGTGGGTTTTAAATGTTACTGGTATTTATGGTTATTTATCTGACCTATGTAAAATATCTTTTCCATTAAACCTTAGAATGGCTAGCCTTATTATTAATAATGGAATTATTTATTTTACCAGTTTTCTTCACAAGTCCAACTATCTCCAAAAGATGAAAAACAAAGGTCTAAAATACATGACCTTGTAAATCAAGGAGAACAAAATCTATGAATATCTGAAATCCTAAAACTTTTAAATGCTATTAATAAAGACATCAAAATTCTGTTTAACGTACTTTGCATCTCTAATGTTCTTAACAAAACATGCATTTCAAGCAGAAGTTTTAAGGGTTTTAAATCACAGATTTTCACAGCATTTCCTTCCGGCAGCTGATGAAAATTGGATAATATACAATCAGAACACTTTTTCTACACATTTTAAATTGATTGAAAAATAGAAACAGATTTAACATTCAAAAAAAAAAACACATTTGCAACCGTTGTATAAAAATGGTCTGATCTGATTTAGTAGATACTAGGTATAGAAACTCCGAACTGACAGCATTCTTTGGGATGTTTTAAAACAGAGGGAACGTATTACAGCACCCAAGCTGCTACTCTCTCAAAATAAGTGCCTCTGACTAACAGTTTGAATCTTCTGTAAGGACCATCATAGAAGAAAACCTTCCAGTTAATGAAAGGTGTTTTCCATATATCATCATTGCAGGTACCAGCCTAAGTTGGTTATGAATAGTTCTCAATATAAAAACATAAAAATAATAAATTGCTGAACAGGAGATAGAGGAAATACAACACATTTGCATAAGATTTGAAAGTTCAGCATTTATTACAATCTTCAATATGATATATAACTTGGCAATTGAAAAATAACTAGGGGACTATTCAGGTTGTCAGTCTGCATTAACTAGGTGTATATTCAAAGAAAATAAATAGTGAACAAAAGTACCTGCCTTACATCATGTTTACTAAGCTATAAAAGGCACTGACTACATGTCCAGGAATGCAGTCCAGAGAACACGATACTCTTAAGTAAGAGGAATCATATTTATGACCAGAAAGATACCACATTTACTCTCAAATACTGCTTAACTCAAGTAATTCACTCTTTTCCAAATATAAGGTAATATAGGACATTTTTATCTACATAATTTGTTTATCTTTCTTTTCTGTATGGTGTTTGGGCATATCCAAGTTCCTATGTGTTTTTCAGAAGGCCAGGTCACAATAGCTAAAATGTGAGTGACTGTTAGAGGAACTGAGAAGAGAGATTTGAGAAGAAAAAGTCTTGACTCCTCCTCCCCCAAATACTTCAATGTCTCTGTCCATTATCATTCTGGTACCAAGCCAGGGCTCTAGACACAGGGTCCATGGAGTTAATCTAACCAATCATGTGCATAAGAGCAACCTTCTATCTTTTGATAATAAAAAAGCCTCTAAAAAGAAAAAAAAATTATGAGTAAATAGGATACATTTTGCTTATGTAAGAAATATTCTAATGAAAGTATAGTTTGTATTGTGAAGCTTTTTTCACAAAACACACTTTGACCACATTTGAAATTTATCACAAAGCACTAGTGAGTGGAGAGGAAGGTTGCATGGAAACTTACATATTGGTAAAAAAAAAAATCCTAGAAAGAAATAACAACATTAAATTCAGGGAAGGTAAACTACATGATAAAAATGGTTATATAATAAAGGAAGTTAGCTTTTATAGGATTCTCACTCTAAACATTACTAATATTTATAATAAAGTAGCCAATTTATTGCCCAAACTAGAATATTTTGGGGAGTAAAATGGGGAACTATTAGTAATAGGCATTACCTGGGATGATGTGAAGAAAACCAGGAGATGTGTTCACTTTATTTACAAGAGATGGAGGGTACTTCATTTGGCTGGAGTGAAAGACCATGAGATGTCCTTAAACTCTACCAAATTCATTGCAATTATTTTGTCTATTGTGGAAAATTATAATGAATTAGAACTTCCACCCATGGCCATGACAAAATAATGGGAACTGAGCATTCTCTTTCACCCTAAATGACAAAGAAACCGAACAGAATACATAAAACAACTGTTTTGAGGCAATGGACAACAGGGAGCAGAGGACTGTGATCCCTGAGAGGCAGGAAGCCTGTAAAGGAAACTCAGTATTTGTTTTGGCTACCTGCCCTGTGGCAGTGTCCAGAATGCATACAGGGAACTAGAGCCAAAGTAGAGCACTGTGTTATCATTAGTCAGAGTAGGCAGAGGTCAGAGTTCAGGACAGCAGAGGCATCTAGAACTTGTATGGTAGGGTACCAGAAAGGAGTACGATGCAGGGTAGGAATAAGAGAAGCAAGGAGTGAAAGTCTGCAGGGAGATTCCCTGGGGGTCTTTGGCTAAAGATTGGGTTGCACATATGGAAGGCGACACTCCAGGTGATGGAGAAGAGTGGGCTATTTGCTGTGAGGCTGAGAACTAATATCTTTGTTGATCTCTTTTATCTATGATCACGCAGGGTGGAGAGATGTTAAAGCCAACTGAGTCTGAGTAGTAAGAATATACTGAGTATTTCAAAGCACTGAATTGAAATTATAGACAGGCTACAAATAGAGAGTAAAGATGAAGACTTAGAGTAAAGGGTATGCCCTAAGACCTAGGACAAAAGGGAGATACAGCCACCCTAATAAAAAGTACAATAATCCTGACAGTTTAAAAATAATCTTAATTTCAGTGTCTACCAGAACAAAACTGAACACCTTTAAAGGAAGATAACATAAACCAGATTCCCCCATAATTCCTTATGACAAATAGCAGTAGTGTTCAGTGTATAATTAAAATTACTAGAAATGTGGAAAAGCAGAAAAATGTGATCCATAAGCAAGAGGAAAAGCAAGCAATCAAAACACACCCCAATTAGTTTAGATACCAAAACACACCCCAATTAGTTTAGATACCAAAGTGAGCAGACAATAACCTAAAACAGCTATTCTAAATATGCTCAAGGACTTAAATGAAAATAGGAACACAATGATTAAACACATGGAGGACTATCAGTAGAGAACAGAATATTTAAGTAAGATAAAAGTAAGATATCTAAAGTGAAAATCCACTGGATAACCCTAGCAGAATATTGGAGACTGAAGAATAAAGTGTTGGTAAACTTGAAAAGAGATCAAAGGATATTACCCAATGTCAAGAACAGAGGAAAAAAAAAAAAAGATTAAAAATAATAGATATCCATGGGCAATTTTTAAAAAATCAGCCTTTTATTTTTTAAGATTTTATTTATTTATTTGACAGACAGGAGAGAGATCACAAGTAGGCAGAGAGGCAGGCAGAGAGAGGGAAGCAGATTCCCCGCTGAGCAGAGAGCCTGATGCCAGGCTTGATTCCAGGACCCTGAGATCATGACCTGAGCTGAAGGCAGAGGCTTAACCCACTGAGCCACCCAGGCGCCCCTAAAAATCAGTCTTAACCTAAAGCTCACACTTTGTACAAAAAATAACTCAAAATGGATCAGAGATTTAAACGTAAAATATAAAAGTATAACATTTTTAGGAAAAAAAAAAGAACAACAACATAGAAAAAATCTGGAACCTAAAACTAGGTGAAGAATTCTCACACTTGACCCCCAAAGGATTACCCATAAAAGGAAAAGTTGATAAATTTGACCTCATGAAAACGCAAAACTTTTGCTCTATGAAAGACACTTTTAGGAGAATTACAGAAAATATATGCAAATAACATATCAACAAAGGACTTGAATCTAGAATATATTGATTATTCTCAGAATTCAGCATTAAAAACAAGCAAATGGGCAAAAGACAGGAAAAAAATATTTCACCAAAGATGAATATGCCTGGAATATAAGCACATGAATGGATGTTCAATATCATTAGCTATTTTGAAAATGCAAATTACCATCATAATGAGATATCACTACAGACCTATCAGAATGGCTAAAATAAAATAGTGACAATGCCAAATGCTGAGTAGGATGTAAAGAAAATGTACCGTTCACACACTGCTAGTGGGAATGTAAAATTGTACAGCCAATTTGGAAAATAGCTTGACAGTTTTTTTTCTTTAAATTTAAATTCAATTAGCTGACATATAGTACATCATTAATTTCAGATACAGTGTCCAATAACTCATGAGTTTCATATAACACCCAGTGCTCATCACATCATGTGACCTCTTTAATGCCCAAGCCCCAGTTATCCCATTCCTCTCCCTCTTCCCCTTCCACAACCCTCAATTTTTTTTTCCCAAAGTTAAGAGTCTCTCATTGTTTGTCTCCCTCTCTGATTTCTTCCCAGTTTTTCCTCCCTTCTCCCATGATCCTCTGCACTATTTCTTATATTCCACATATGAGTGAAACTGTATGATAATTGTCTTTCTCTGATTGACTTATTTCACTTAGCATAATACCCTCCAGTTCCATCCACGTTGATGTAAATGGTGGGTATTCATCCTTTCTAATGGCTGAGTAATACTCCATTGTATATATGAAGCACATCTTCTTTATCCATTCATCTTTGGAAAGACACCCTGTCTCCTTCCACAGTTTGGGTATTGTGGGCATTGCTACTATGAACATTGGGGTGCACATGCCTCTTCTTTTCAGTACATCTGTATCTTTGGGGTAAATACCCAGTAGTGCAATTGCTGGGTCCTAGGGTAGCTCTATTTTTAACCTCTTGAAGAACCTTCATACTCTTTTCCAGAGTGGCTGTATTTTACATTTTCTTTTAACATTAAACATGCATATACCAGACAATCCATCAATTGCATTCTTAGGCTTTTATCCCAGAGAAGTAAAAGTGTATTTTTATGAGAAATTTGTACACAAATGTTCATAGAAGCTTTAGTAGTTTCCATACTGGAAACTGTCCTTCAAAAGATCAAATTATGGTACATTCATAACATGGAATACCACTCAACAATACAAGAAGAGGATTCTTAATAACTTGGATGAATCTCAAAGGAATTATGGTAGGAAAAAAAGTCAAAGTTTGCATACTATATGATTCCATTTATATGAAATTATTTAGATAACAAAATTACAGAGACCAAGTACAGAGTAGTTGCTGCCAGGGGAGGATGGGTGTGGTTGTCAACAGGTAAAATGAAGGATCCTTGTATTTTTAATTACTTGTAATTTTAATTGATAGTACAGTTCTGTATATTGGCTGTAGTGGTAGGTACACAAAGTTATACATTTGATGAAACTGCATAGAACTACTGACACACACGTACATACAAATGAGTGTATACATAACTAGTAAGTTCTACGGTTTGCACCGATATCAATTTTCTAGCTTTAATATTGCAATATAGTTATGAAAGCTGCAAACACAGGCAAGGCTGGATTAAGGGTTCACAGACCTCCCTGTACACTTCTTTGAAACATTCTGTGAATTTATAATATTTCAAAATAAAAAAAAGTTAAAAATATAAAATAAATGAATACAACCTTAGTGACCTATAGGAAAATATCAAGTAATCTAACATACATTTCACTGAATTCCAGAGGAGAGAGGAGAAAATATTTGAAAACAAGGAAAAAATATTTAACACACTAATAAACCAACTTTCTAATTTTTAGATCCAAGAAGTTCAGCAAAAACCATGCAGGAAATGCAAACAAAAAGAAAAACAAAACAGAAACAAGAAAAGAAGTACCTAGTCACATCAGAGCTGAAAACCAAGGATAAAGAGAAAATCCTGACATGAATACAGAGAGTAAAAGACTCATTACATATAAAGCAACGGTTCTTAACCAGGGACAATTTTGTCCCCTGGAGCAATCTGGCAATTTCTGGAGACGTATGTGATTTTCACAACTGGGAGTGATTTGTGGAGTGCTAATGGCAACTAGTCCGTAGAGACCAGAGATGCTGCCAACCATCCTACAACGCGTAGGGAAGCCACCCACAACAAAGAATTGCGTGGCTTCCAATATATAAAGAGCTAGCCTGAGAAATCTTGCTCTAAGGAAATAATAATGTGAATGATGGCCAACTTCAGACCGGAAGCAATGGAAGCCAGAAGATGATTAAACGACACCTTTAAAGTAACAGGAAAAAAAGCCTCTCAACCCAAAATTCTATGTCCAGCAAACAAAACAAAACAAAACAATACAAAACAAAAAACAACAAAAAACCCCTTTTAAAAGAGATTAAATTAAAGATTTTCAGATAAATGAAAGCTGAGAAAATTTGTCACTAGCAAACCTGCACTGCCAGAAATGCTACAGAAATATCTTCAGGCTAAAGGGAAATGATACCAGATGGAAAGTTGATCTATGGAAAGGAATGAAGAATGTGTCAAATGATAAATATATGGGGAGATATATGTTATATTTCATACATATGTTGACAGATTATATACTTTAATTTTAATAATTATATATTATTACATATAATTATATACACATATGTGCACATATGTATGTATCACATGTACGACAAACACATGCACACCCTTTTTTTCCTTCTCTTGGTATTATGGGTTGAATTGAAGCTCCCCAAATTCATATGTTGAGGTCCTAAACCCCAGTATCTGTGAATTTGAACTTATTTGGAAATAGGGTCTTTGCAGATGTCATCACGTTAAGATGAGATCTTTAGGCTGGACCCGATTCCAATACGACTGATGTCCGTACAAAAAGGGGAGACCAGGATGCAGAGACATGCGTCTGGACATAAGGAGAACACCCTGCGAAGATGGGCATTCTGTTGCCACAAGCCCAGGAACTAGCAGAAGCTTGGGGACAGACCTGCGAGAGAGCTTCCTCATCTCCCACAGGGAGCATGGCCCTACTCCCACCTTGATCTGGGATTCATTGGCCTCCAGAACCGGGAGACAATACATTGATTTTGTTTAAGCCACTCAGCCTGTGGTACCTTGTTATGATAACCCTACTACCAAACTGATATACACTTAGCTTCTCTAAACAACAACGGACCGTTTATGGCAAAAATAATATGACATTGTGGTGTCTTAATGTGTGTAGAATTAAAATGTATGATAAAAAACAGTACAAAAATGAGGGTTCAAATGAAATTTTGCTTTTCTAATGTTTTAAAATGTTTTTCAAAGCATACTAAGTAAACTGTGATAAGATTGCATATTGTAAACATTTAAAAAGTTATATTAGGTACAACTAAAGAGCTTGAATGAAGGAATTAAAGTGGATATTGAAAAAATTTTTTTGACTAGGGGCCCCTGAGTGGCACACTTGGTGAATCCCGGGCTTTTTTCTTTTTTATGTCTGAAAATGTCTTTATTTTTCACACTGTTAGAAAAATAGGTTTGGTTTAGACCTAGGTTGCTAGTTATCTTTCTTCAGCATCTTTTTTTTTTCCCCAATTACTTTTATTTTATTTTTTCAGTGTTCCCAGACTTTTGGTTTCAGCTCAGATCACGATGTCATGGTTGCGAGTTCGAGCCCCATCTCGAGCTCCATACTCAGTGCAGTGTGCTTGAGATTGTCTCTCCTTCTCCCTCATGCTCTCTCTCTTTCTCTTTCTATCTCAAATAAGTACATAAATCTTAAAAAACTTTTTTGATTAATCTCCAAAGAAATGAGGAACTGAGGAATAAAAACCAAATGCAATAAATAGCAAAATTGTAGATTTAAATTGCAAAAATTTATTATATGCAATGAGCTGAACCCTCCCATTATAAGGCATACCAAACAAAATACAAGAAAGAAGTATATATTATCTCAAGAAATTCACCTTCGTTACAAGATACAGATAGATTGAAAGTAAAAGACTAGGAAAAGATACACCATGTAAACAATAGGCAAAAGTAGGTGATATAGCTCTATCTATATTAGACAAAGCAGACATGAAGATAAAGAATGTTGCTAGAGTAAAAGAATATTTCATAAATAGAAACCCTGATTCTTTAGGAACTTACAACAACCTTGACAACAGGTATATGTGTATGCAGGTAACAACAGAGCTTCAATAATGCATTAAATAAATGTTGATAGAACAACAGAGAAATTGATAAGTCTATATTCATAGAGACTGTTAGCACCTCTCTCTCAGTATTTTATAGAACACATAGATTTTTTTAAAAAATGTTAGAATAAAGAGGATTTCAACCACATGATCAAACAAATTGAAGAAATTTATATTTATACAACATAACACCCAACAATTTCATAGTATGCATTTCTTTCAAATACACTTAGGACATTCACCAAGATAGCCCTTATGATGTTATCAGCTGCAAAATAAAATGTCTCAACAATTTCAAAAGATAGAAATCTCACAAAATACATCTCTAAAGAGAGAGGGATTAAATTAGAATAAGAGATCTAGAAAAATCTCTAAGTATGTAGAATTAAAACAACACCCTTCTAAATAATATGCAGTGAAAGAGTAAATCATAAAGGAAACCAGAGGATATTCAGAACTAGATGAAAATGAAAATATCATGAATAAAAATTTGTGGGATGCAGTGAAAGTAATGATTCAAGGGGAATTTGTAGCTTTATAATATTTATATAGGAAAAGAAGAATGATTTAAAGCTATAATCTAAGTTACTGTCTTAATTATCTGGAAAAAGAAGATGAAATTAAAATGAAAAGAAAAAATAGTAAAAATAAAAGTAAAAATTAATTACATTTTAAAAAGACAGAAAATTAACAAATTCAAAAGTTGGTACTTTGAAAAGACTAACAAATTTAATGGAACTCAGCAAAACTGATCAAGAAAAAATATTTAAAAAAACACAAATTACCAATATCAGGAATGACAAGAAATTTTAACTACAAATGATACAGAAATTTAAAGAATAATAAAGGAATATTATGAACATTTGTGGGAAACTGTTTGACAGCTTATATGAAATAAATATGTTGAAAAACTCAATTTGCCAAAATTAACATAAAAAATGAAAAAATGTAAAAATGTAAAAGCTCTGCATCTTTTAAAGAATTAAATTTGTAATTACGAATTTCCCCAGTAAGAAAAATTCAAGCTGAGATGGATTGTCTGGTGAATTCTAGCAAAGTTTTATGGATAATGAATCTAGAAAAGTTATAAGAAAAGACAGGAGGAGGGGAATACTTAGATACATTCTAGCTCATTTAATGAGGTCAGCAGTACCCTGATAATAAAACCTGACAAAAATATTTCAAGAAGAGACCAATGTCCTCCAGAATATAGAGCTAGATAAGTTCTATGAATAAAATGTCAAGTCAAATCCAAGATTACATAAAATGGCCATACATTACAACGAAGTGGGGATTTTGACTGGGGATGCAAAATGGGTTTAGGACTTACAAGATCAGTTCAATCCACCAAATCATCAGGAAAGGAAGAAAGGTCATATAGTCATTTCAATATGTGCAGGAAGAAATACATTTGACAAAATTCAACACCTATTCATTATAAAGAACACTTAAACTTGGATCAGACAAAACTTCCTTAGTCTGAAAACGCACCTACAAAAAGCCTAAAGTTAACATCATACTTAATGATAAAAAATTGAAAACTTTCCTTTTGAGACCAGGAACAAAGCAAAGATGTCTGTTCTCACCTTCTATGTCATTTGGTTTGGGTAGCCCAAATTAATACGATAGCAAAGAGAAAGACATAAAAGGCATAAAGATTGGAAAAGGTGAGGTAAAATTCTTTATTCATAGACAAAGTGACAATTTACATAAAATCCAGAGGAGCTTGTAGAAAAATTATTAGGAGTAGTAAGTCATTTTGAATGATTGCAGGATACAAAGTCAAAAAATCAGTGGTATTTCTGCATAATGATAGCAAGTGATGAAATGGAAAATGTGAAATTTTAAGTGTGGTTTATAATAGCACAAAAAGGAAAATATTTAAGAACAAGCCTTAAAAATATGTGAAAGCTCTACAGTGAAAAGCATAACATGTTTGAAAAAAAGAAAAAGAAAGATCTAAGTAGAGAGTTCCCATGTTCATGGATTGGAGGACTCACCATTTTTAAAATAGTTATTTCTCTTCAAATTGAACTATGGACTCGATGCAATCTCAATCAAAATCCCAACACGACTTTTTGTTTTTCTCTTCACTTTTCTTCCCTTCCTTCCTTCCTTCCTCCCTCCCTCCTTCCCTCCCTTTCTCTTTTTTCTTTCTTTCTTTCTTTCTTTTCTTTTCTTTTCTTTTCTTTCTTTCTTTCTTTCTTTCTTTCTTTCTTTCTTTCTTTCTTTCTTTCTTTCTTTCTTTCTTTCTTTCTTTCCTTCCTTCCTTCCTTCCTTCCTTCCTTCCTTCCTTCCTTCCTTCTTTCTTTCTTTCTTTCTTTCTTTCTTTCCTTGTCCTTCCTTCCTTTCTTTCTTTCTTTCCTTCCCTCCTTCCCCTTTTTCCTTTTTTTAATACAAATTTTCTAGTTCATTCTAAAATATAAATGGAAATACAAAGGATCTAAAGTAGCTAGAACAATACTGAAAAGGCTAACATAGTTGGAGGACTCGCATTATCTAATTTCAAGACTATGGTGTTCAAGATAGTATGGTATTGGTATAGAGATAATGAAACAGATCAATAAAATAGAATAAGTAGTTCAGAAACAGATACGATCAATTACTTTTCACTATGTGCCAAAGAGATTCAATTTGGGAAGGAATTATTTTTTCAATAAATCATGCTGGAATAATTGCATAAAAATGCGAAAAGAATGTATCTCAACCCCAACCTCAAACCATGCACAAAAATTAATTCAAGATCATCATAAATCCAAGTGTAAGAACCAAAGCTATAATGATTTCAAACTTGACGTTGGCAAACATATCTTAGACAGAACACAGAAAGCACTAAACAAACAAACAAACAAAAAGACTAATTCATCAAAATAAAATCACCTATTTTTATCAAAAGAGATAGTTAAGGACATAGACAAGCCACAGACTGAGTGACAAGATTCACTGTACATAAAATCTAACAAAAGTCTTATCTCCAAAATATATTTTAAAAACTCCCAAAAATCAGGCAAACACAGCTAATGGGCAAACAACTCAAACAGACCCTTCAAAGGAAAAGGAGATATATAGATGTCTAACAAATATATAAGAATATTCCTACACCACTAATCACAAAGGTAATACAGATTAAAGCTACAGTGAGATCACAAAAAAGCTAAAACCCAGAAGACTAATAACATCAAATGTTGGTAAAGATTTGGGACAAATGGAGCTCTCATACATCTCTGGTGGGAGTGGAAAATGGGACAAAGACTTTGAAGCATTGTTGAGCAGTCTGTTCTAAGGTTAAATACACACCTGCTCCATGACCCAGAAATCCACCCTTTGATATTATTCCAAGAGAAATGAATACATATGGCCACAAAAGATTTTTACAGAAATGTTTGTAACAGCTTTATTCATAATATGTAAAACTTGGAAACAACCCGAATGCCCAGTGAGAAAATGATAAAAATAAATATAGCAGTATATTAATTTAATGAAATACTACTGAAGAGTAAAAGAAAGAAAAAGGGTGAACTTAAACTGCTTTTAAACTAAGCAACAGGGATCAGACTCAAAAATACTACATCGAATGAAAGAAGCTAGAAGCAGAAAAGCACACATTGCGTGATTGCATTTAAATGAAGGTCAAGGGTAGGCAAAAACTAATCTCCACATAGAAATGTACTGGTGAGGGAGAGTGGTTAGGGATAGACCCTGACTTAATGACAGAAAGAACTCCTTGTTTTTCACACTTAATGCATATTAATAACTGAATGGAATATATACCAAGTAGCTATTTTTGTAATTCCCAGCATTTTAAAAAGTTGAGATATTACTGAATTACATCTTTTGGTGCCAATTTTAATCTTGCAACTCTGTAAATACTTTATAACATACATATTCTTTAAAATAAATAGAAGAACTACTGAAGAGTTTTAAATAAGATGGTTAGGAAATATTACTTTAAATGTTTTTCTTATATGCAAAATGCACATCATTAAAGACAATTAAGTACGCGTTCAAGAACAGGTCGAGGTGATAGAGGAATATGGGAGACTACAGGTCTCTCTAAACTGGAGTGTATCTTTAAAATTTAGGAGCAGGTCAAGAAGTTTCTCTGGATAACAGATAAATAGCATATAATGGACAAAATTAGATAAAATATGCAGATAATGACACTAAAGGTAAAAAACAAAGATGATTTGAATTACAGACATTATTTTTAAAAGCAGCGCCAGTTGCCCTAAAATGAAAATTAATTAAGTAGGACAAGTCATAACATTTAATAACACTATAATAAGAAATCGAGCAGTGACAGTTTTTTGGGAAATTTAGGCCAGGTAGAAACTCTAATATTTTTGTCTCCAGGATCTTGATCAATAAGTTACTATCTAAGCCATTAAGTGAAACATTTGAAGTGTTAAGGTTTAATTGCTATTTCTTGGGAAGATGCTTAAAAATTAACAGAGATTAGGAGGCTCTTAGTAAGGACTTCCCTTGAATAGATAACTGGACAGGCAGTTATCTCTCTTGAAATAAATGTGATTCCATTTCTCATTTATTATGCTAAATACAATAACGCCTTTAACGAATGTTACATTAAGCCTTTAGCTGATCTAAGTGTACCTCTATTTTCTTGGTTCCTTTGAGAAACCATGCAAGATCTTCATCCTACTTCAATTATCAATTTAATCAGTCAATGCTACAAGAAAATCTTTTGCTCTAATTATAAAAGACAGTTGCTGTAAACATTTGACGTGATGAATACCTTTCCTGATCTTGGGCAGGCTATAATTTATTAAGCACAAATACGAGGAAAAACCTGAGTGGAGTGCTTAATCAGCAGTGACCCACAATTACAACAGGTGATATTTGCTAGGTTTAAGAATAAAAGCAATATGACTCCAATTAGCTGTCAAATCATCTGGAAAAACAGCTGTTACATAAATAGAAAAATCACTTGGCCTTCCTGCTCACTTTTTCAATTTTTTGTTTATTTTTAAGTCATTTGAAAAGATAGTTCCTTTATTCCCATAACATTTAAAAACAGGGGAAACTAATTCGCAGTGTTGGAAGTCATGGGAGTAATTAACTGTGGTGGGTGCAGATGGGGGAAGATGGGGAGACAGGGAATCTTAAAAAGAGCACAGGGTTGTGGGGATCTACTGGGGTGCTTGTAACACCGTTTCTTAGCTGTGTCCTGTTTGACGGATGTGTTCACATTGTGAAAATTCATCGAGCTGTGGACTTACAGCCTGAACGTTTTTCTGAATGTGATACTTCAATACAATTTACACAAAAACATCGATTCTTTCCATAACTATATGGAATCACTTCAGCATTGTGTCAGAAACGAAAGGTTGTATGCTCATGTCTATAAAAGACAATAATTTTCTTGAAAACCTTCCTCATCAATTCTAATCTCCAATAACAGAATATTTTTAAAAATTTATAAAACAGGGCTTTAAACAAAATAGAGGCACATTAGCTTTTAATTACAGATTTAAAATTTAAAGGCTACTTACCAAAAAGGTGTATTCTCCTTCAATTTTGTATCAGATCACTCATTAGAGTTGCCAACCAAAGACGCTGGTTGTCTTACAAACCTGGAGAAACAGTACAAACAGAAAAATTGCTATACTATATTTATTTTACTATCACTGTATACATTATACTATAACGTATGTATCTCCATAACTATAAAACGATAACTCAGTCACATAACCAGTCATGTAACAAGCAATTGCTAAGTATCTTTGTATGTACCAGGAGGTACAGGAGAAATTAGGTAAATAAAGAAGTATAAAAAATGGTGCCAAATTTGCGAATACCATGAAAGAGGAATAGATCAAATGTTATGGGAATCAGGAGGGTACTTCTGAGAGGGAGACTGGGTAAAGCTTTGTGGAGGGGGTGGGGCTTACTGATCCTCAAGAAAGAATCTGATTTCTTAAAGATGGTGGGCAGGAGCTGGAACAGGGAGGAAAGGTTGGGGAGAGCAATCCAGGTAAATGAGACAAAATGACCAAGTAGGGAGTTTGAACATAATGGAAAAGGGGGTGTGGGAGCTGAATGCTTTTCAGTTTCTCTGGGGAACATTTTCAGAGGATTTGGAATCAGTGAAACTCTGGGACTAGAGGTTGTCACTTGCAATGGCCCAGGCACTAGTGAGGCTCAGTGATTCAGCTGTGAATAGGAATGATGGGAGCCCAGGCCTCATGAAGCTCCCAGCTCATCAGGACAAGCCAATACAAAAGATTATTACAATGTATACCGAGCTGTTGAGGTTTCTTTGGGAGTTTGTAGCAGAGGAACCAATGAGGTCCAACAGTCAGAGGTAAACAGTTATGAGTCTCAGAGAAGTGATCACGAAAGCAGTGGAGTTAGATGCGGTCACCCCAGAGAGTTAGAGTAGAAAGAGGGAGGGATAGGGACAGACTCAGTTACATTTACCGGAAAGGAAAAGGTAAGTGAGGAAGCAATCAGAGAGGAAGCAGAGGGCTCACGAGAGCCTGGTGTCAGGAAAGATGAGTGAGAAAAAATTTATGGAGGACACTGTGCTCAAGAACGGAATGCTTTGGAGGGCACGTGCTGCATGGAGCACTGGGTGTGGTACATAAACAATGAATTTTGGAACATTGAAAAAATAAAATAATAATAATAATAATAAAAGAACAGAATGCTTTGAAATTCAATCAAGGCTAATGCTAAACAGTGTTTGTTTGCTGACTTGGTTAGGTGCAAGGTATTTATGGTTGATGACAAAAATGGTGGGGTGATGGAAGCTAACCTGATATTTGGCCATTGCACACAAACATCAGCGCCAATTTTTACAGCCAATATCTTTATTTGTGCCTGAGCCATATCAGTTGTTAAAAATTTTGCAAATCACCCTGCATGAGGGCATAGTCTGCTCTGGTGGGTAGTTATTTCCATGAAATGGCACTCTTAGATTTTCTTAGCACATCAAGGATTTCAGCAAACGATTAAATTCAGTAGATAAGGGTCCTTGCTAGTTGATTAAAGTGTTTTTTCCTCTCTCAGCATGGTGACTATTCCCCAAAACTTGGATATGTTTGGACATGGAACTCTAGAGACAGCCACAAAGTGATGAGTTCATGTTTACTGAGCATGTTAGTACTAAGTGTTTTATGAGCCACTAGTTATTTATTTATTTAAGATTTTATTTATTTATTTGACAGAGAGAGCGAGAGAGATCACAAGTAGGCAGAGAGGCAGGCAGAGAGAGAGGGGGAAGCAGATTCCCCACTGAGCAGGGAGCCTGATGTGGGGCTCAATCCCAGGACTTTTAGATCATGACCTGAGCCAAAGGCAGAGGCTTTAACCCACTGAGCCACCCAGGCGCCCTGAGGATTAGTTCATTTAGTCTCCATAACAACCTTGTAAGGCAAGCACTATTTTTTATCCAAATATTACAGGGGAGGTAACTAAACATGAGAAAATTTAAGGAATTTGCCAAAGGTCACTCTTCCCAAAGCCAATGCTGATCAGTGCTTTTTCCCCTGGTCGGAGCCGGAACAACTATTCACTAATTCTCTTGATTTCTACATAATTCTCCAATTAAGACCCAAGTCCCATACTAGGGTGCCATGCTGGGGCATGTTGGTGCATTCTGAGCTAGAACAAGTAGGAAGTGGATTCCTGTTACATTTCTGTATAATCTCTAACTTGATGAAAAATTGGGTTTTTATGCTGTGGAACACATAAGTCCATGGCTTATGCTTTACAGTTTAAGTAGCCAATACTCTGTTTCTTCAGTTCCTGGTTATCTGATGTCCCACTGAGAGCCTGGGATGGTGGGGTAGGTGGTACATAGTGCCGTGGCAGAAGGTGGGGGTGGGGACAAGCCAATTCACAAATTAGGTTTAGGAATTCATCGGTCATTTTTAACCCTAAAGACTGCAATTATAGGAGAATGGTGATTACACAAACTACTATTTGCTTTCTGGAGTCAAGCCTTTGGGTTTTACAAATTGATACAAGTAGCTTGGCACTGGAGGATCTCTGTCAGCTTCTCACGTGACTACTGGAAAGGGTTGGGAGAGGAAGCCATTGGTTCCACTGCATTTGGGAGAAGCTGTGGGTTCCTCAGTTTGGATTTCCAACCGAAGAAACTTAATGTGTTTCCACATGAAAATGTGTGGGCCTCGTTTTAAAGCTGTGCTGGTTAAATACTCTTTTCTAGTCATCTTATCGGCTCTGTACATTTTATCATCTGGCACAAGAATCCAGTCATATCATCTAAGGTTATTTCTCTGAGAACATTCCATGGTTCTCATTTATATGTTCGTTGAAGAAATACTTCTTGCACATCAGCTATGTCCCTGGCACTGTATCAGACAGATACTGTTTATCCAAGGCTGAGCAAAAATGAACATGGTGACTGGCCTAAGTAAACTTCTAAATGCGCCAGCTGCAAAGACACTTTCAAATCCCATGAGTATTCTAGCGGACCGTTGACTATTTTTCTCTACACCTGACCTTCTGTTACTCAAGAACAATCACACAGAGAGCAATGGGTACATGAGAACACGGCACATGTTTTGTGTCAGGCATGGGTAGATGTTGTGTACATGCCATGTGCTTCATCCTCACGACACTTCTGTGAAGCTGCTGATGCTTTCCATGTTTTGAAGCCTAACTTGGTTGAGTCTGAGGAACATGCTTTCTCCACTAAGACCATGATGGCTCTTGCTTGCAGCTCTGTACCTATCTTGTTGTGTCCTTGAGTCGCACTGTGGGTAACCTGTCACTTTCCTCTTTCATAGAGATTCCTTTACTACGCCCAAAGGGTATCACTGGCTGTTTACACTTAGTGGCCAGTATAGACAGAGATATTGGCCAACTATATTTGAAGGAGGTTTTACTATTTGTGGTTGCTACGACTTCTGGAAAATACAAGTACGTATTTTTTAATATTGATGATGGTTACCATTGAATTTTTCAACATGCTATTTTTATTTACTCAAATATCATATTAAAGCCTTATCAGTTAAGAGGCCTGTCCCTATCAAGGTAAACACATTAGCTTTTGGTTATAGTTGTTTAACTTTGATATACTGATAATATCAATGCTTCATTGCTTATAATTATATAATTTTAGAGAATATATTAATTATTTTCTTATACGGTCCTAGCACTTAATATCACTGCTGAACCATGGTTCTCTTTCCTAAAAAGCAGCCTCACCATCAGGTTGATCTTGAACATTATGCAACGGTTCATGACTTAATTTTTCTGGGGTTCACAGGTCAGCATAATTCATTTAAAAATAATCATTCCTAAAGCTATCAGTTGTAAATATTTAGTTTCAGTGAGTTCTCATTGTCTTAAAATTATAGGATTTTTGTTAAGTGTAATTATAGGTCAAAAGACAACCCAAGGCAGTATCTATAAAATAAATAACTCAAGAGTGGGATAGTTGGTGTGATTGTTCTGTCATACAAATTATGAATTAGACTGACATACACCTGATCACCATAGAGTTAATCATGAGGGTGTTAGAAACTTCTAGATTGACTGTGACTTGGGTGACTTATCTAGAGTTTATAGTTAACAGCCTCGATTTCTTGAAAATTACAGAAGATAGAAATAGCATGTTAATTTATGGGGAGTAATTACTAAAGGGTGCTACGGAGGTTAGCCATGTAATCAAGATTATGGTTTCCAAATATCAAGTGAATTAAAATAATCATTTACTATTAACTTTACTCTTGCAAAAACTATTTTTGGCGTTCAGTAATTTTAAATGCCTCACAAATATTTAGAAGATAACCGAGATCTAGGGATTTTAAAAAGTGGATATAGCACATATAACTTACAGCAATACAGACTCTGTGCAGATTTATAAGCAGTGGTAACCAAACTGATTATTTTAAATGGCCTTGAACTTAGGAATTTCTACGTTAATGATATAATTTTTCTACATTTTGAGGCTTTTTTCCAATCAATTCTCCTTAAATATATATTTGGGAGGATTCTGATAAGAATCATCATACAAACAGAAGAAGAATGAAGTAAGCAGATTTCTAAAGCTCTACAAACCTAGGGGCATGTATCATATCTGAAGATCACAGGAAAAAAGTGTCTATGATGAAAATAGACAGAGTGGAAAGAAATGGTTATTTCTGTCAGTGCTAAAAAGCTTAGAGAGTCACTGATTAAGGTCACTGCCAATTTTATCAATGAGGAAAGTGCTTTAGCAAGGCTTCAACCCCTTATTTTTACCATCTTCTGTGTAAGCATGTGGATGACGTTACTGTCAGGGTGTCCAAGATCAAACACAAAGAGCATTCAGGGTCAACTAAACTAGAATTTTTATCAGAATATCTAGACTGTCTAAAACCTACTCCAAATAATGCATTTTATGTCTTCCTGGCCCCTTGTCTCCTGCAAAGCCATCATCATGAAGAGCAACCAAAAAAAAAAGGGAAGAAGAAGGAAGGAAGGAAGGATGGAAAAAAGAACCAATAACCATATTAACATTTGTCCTTGGCTTCCCTGGAAATAAAATCTATAATGTTCAAGACAAATCTTTCCTTTAAACATTTATCAATAGAATAACAACAACTACTGACAACAGTAAGTAAGATCTAATTGCCAAGCTCTGAGCTGATATCCAAACAACACACATTGCTAATCGACGGCCAACACAGCCTACTCTCTATAGCTCGGGTGAAATCTATTAAATCATATTCCCATCTGTAAACTCCACATAAGGATGAAAGTTGTGTGTAAACGGACGCTGGTAGTACTTGAATACTGTAATTGGAAATTATAACAGGGCAAAAAAAATAGTAATCTCACATTAGAACACACTTTAAATCACTTTGTACAGATATTTTGACATGTTCAGACAAACAGATGTCATCAGAGCCCTAACCGAGTCATAGGATCAACTCACTGTAGAGCAAGTGAAGAACAATAAATGGAAGAAGTAGCCAATAATTTGGGATTGATAGTTCAGTCTTGGGAAAAGGATGATGCCTTCTGAAAAACACGGACTTAAATGAATAACAGTAACTTGCGGCAGTTAAGCAATCTTTGCATATCGAGATTCCCCATCTGGAATACAGGGTTCTAGGATCTCAGGCTTCAAACCTATAAAGGCAGTTCATCCACCATCTTGAATCATTCTCGATACATCTTCATCCTATCAGAACTTCCTCAATTTTATTTGATCCTGATCAATATCTTGGCTGATTTGACCAGTGACTAAACTGCTGTTAATTTTAATCATTCCCTGCATTGGTTCCTCGGTTTGTAGCCTAATAAGGGCCCGATTATAAGATGTTTTTTCAAGGTCTGGCATATCTCCGTGGCTTACTAAGATAAAACTTTCTCTCTTTCTTTCTTTTCTCCTTTTTTCTTTTCTTTCTTTCTCACTCCTCTCACCCTTTTTTTTTCTTTTTTTTTCTTTTTGGTAGCCTGGGGCTTTCAACTTTATAGTCATTAGCACCCAATAGAACAAGGATGAAAGTGTAATCTCTATCTGGGAAAACCTAATTCTATCAGCTCATTATCAGTGAGCTGATGTTGGGGCCTTAAAGCTCAAAGCATGCCCTATGGACTTCTGTGGAACTTCAAAGTTCAGCCTGATGGATAGAAAACTCATCTTTGACTCTAGAGTTAAGTAAAATGCAATTTCATAGAGATTAACAGATACTCACTAGTATTTGCTGAGTTGCTAGAAGGTACTATTCATAAACTAATACTAGCATGTCACCAGGATTGCTTGAGAACTCTAAATTACTATTCCACAAAACCATTTGACTGCAACTCAATGCTTTGCAATGCTCCTGCTATTCATTTTCATATTAAAATTGCTAGAATTCCTGAAATCTGGGAGGGGACATGTGGTTACTACTACTGTTAATACTACTGTTTTGAATTGGTCTTGATTGCACACAAATATATATGAGTTAATGTATTTGTAACATTACTGATTTGGTATTTGTTCATCATTTGCTTTGTTGTATAATTGCTATGTTAGTAATATGTTAACTGCCATTTTGTCCTTCTCCACTATTTATTATTATTATTATTATTGTTATTATTATTATTATTATTATTATTATTAGGGCTTTTTCCTCTGAAGAGTAGAAATAGATTGGGATATATAAATCCTTAAGTGAACTACCGATAAAAGGTTTGAGCACCACTGCCATAAAAGGATGGAAGTGAGGACAGAAAAAGTTTCATGAGCAGGGACTTAAAATAACAATTCTTGTTCATGACCAGGTACTTATAGATGTCTGGATCCAGGAGAGGACCTCAGGGGGGTAGGTACCCAAGGAACGGTGTTAAGAGCACGCAATCACTTGATGTCTTGCCCAGGGTCAGCCTTGTTTGTACATCACAGAGAACCAAAATTTGTTTCAATTTTGCCTTCTTATCTAGGTACCATGAGGACCATTGCATTTTAACCATAATTTGTTCTTGCCTAACATTACTAGAAATTCATTTTCTACTCAGAATGTAAATTATGTTTCCTATTTGTCCTCAAACCAATGTAGCATTTCTTTATGCTTTTTATGCATGATATTTAGTGTGTCTTTGACATTTTTATTTTGTAGTCAGTATTAATAAATCTTCATGAAAGTAACAGAGTCATTGTGATTGTGTTAAAAATGCATTGCTTACAGTTCTTTGAAGAAGTATGAATGTTCAGCTAAAAAGACAATCAAACAAAAGAACAAGCACTGTCATAGAAGGAATTTAATTCATCTTTGCACTGGTGAAATTAATATTTTTAGCTGAACGATTAATTTTTTTCTAATCTCCGTTCTTTTCAGCTTCTAAAAGTGTGAAACCAGGGTTAAAGCAGTATCTAAAAAAAATTCATCTAGGCAACAATGTATCTAAATCATCCCATAAATACAGTTATATAGTTTTCCATAAAAATAACAAAAACTTACCAACATTTTTCATGACATATTTCTGAACTACATTATTCACATAATGTATATGAATTGGTGTCTGAGCTAAATTTCTTTTGTTTGTACCTGTACTTATCTCTACAATAACTTGATTGGGAACTGAGATATTCTTCTTATGAAACATACTTCTCTATAAACAAATGAAATTCATTTAAGTTCCTTTTCATGTTCCTTATGTTTTATTCCTCTGGAAACAGAGGTCTATTGTTCCAAACTGGAAAAGGTAATTCGGTAATCAAAATAATCAGGTAACAATAATAAAAGAAATATAATGCGGTTGTATATCTAATATAATGAAACAACAGTTTAAAAAAATCAATTTTATTCCATTTTATTTGAAAAAATATGTAAAAAGTTATCTACTATAGTGCCTAGTATATCATAAGGTTCCCCAAATATTTCATTTTTCCCCCTTTGTGACTTGCTTCTCAGAGCAGTTTGGTTTATGACAAAGCTTTGCATATACATACGTATGTACCCATAGATGTTTTCTGCAAGGAGGCATTTCTGTTTATGAAGTTTGAAAGAAGCTCAGATTGGGGTGACAAAAAGAAAACATGGTATTGGAAAAAAAAAATGGAAAAGGGAAATTGAAAAAAATTTTTTAGTTCCTTATCAGAAAAAATGAAATGATTCACTGGAAATTAAAATGCTTTACTGCACTTCACAAGAAATATAGTAGTATATTGCAAACTAACATTAGCTTGTGGTCTTCTATGATCCTAAGCTCCTTTACATACAGTTCTTCCCAGTCTACTATTTATAGAGGAGTGTGAGTGTGTGTGTGTGTGTGTGTAAGGGAATTTGTGTAATTAAGGGATATTGCCCTGATCCTTTTAATGCTGAATTACATATCTACTTTCTCTCTAAGGAATCTTTTTAAGGGGCTTTGCTTTTAAACGCCTTATCAAATGACATCACTTACTATGAAAAATTCTTACACATTAATATAAAATGTAATAGTTTTCACCCAAAACAAAGATAAATCAATATTGGAGAGGTGAGCATGGATCAGAAGACTGGGTCATGGATTCAATTTCTGGGCACGTTTTTCACAAAGGCTCAAAGCAAAGTATAAATATCGCACTGGCAAACTCTGCAAATTAGTCTTCTTTTTGTCCATGAAATTCCTCTATATTAATCAGATGTTAACAGAGAAACTCATAGAAGGGAAAATTTCATTGCTTTCTTTAACTGATAGGGACAGGTAGTTAAAAGAAAAAGAAGTGAAACAGAAACAAAAGAAACAGAAATGATTCATGGTACAAAATATATTCTTCTATTAAGCCATCGTTAAGCTAACCAAATAAAACTGTGATGTTAAGTACTGTCAATAAAGTTAGTTATGTAGCTACATTATAAAGACTTTTGGACAAGTCATAGATTAAGGAATTATTAGAAGCATGGAAGAAAGAAAAAAGAAAGAAAAACCTGAATAAATAAGTAGTGACTAAAACATTCAGCAAGTTCCAGCTCTGCTAGGAATAGTGTCCACATAATGAATATTTCAGGTGCATCTTGAGATCCTTATATTTTTCAAAGACAAGTAGACAGGATGCATTTTACATTTGTTAAAGACTTCTGATTGGCATATATGTTGAAAGTCTGCCTCAAGATTGAAAGGTGGGATGTTCCTCAAAAGCCATAGCTATGAAATATTTATTCCCCCTTCTTTCATAGAAAAGAATGAGTTGACTCTGTGACATAAATCTCTACTAATACCAACAAAATTACACATCTTCTGTTAAATGATTATTCTTAGAAGGTGAACTAGGTCGTGTTTGTTGGAGATGATCATAGTAGAATAATGTAAGTATTGTTTACAGTGTTCTTGTGAAAGAACAGAAAGAATGCTTGTATTTTCAAGCGTTGTAGTAAGATCTGAGGATATAAGGTTTGCCAAAGATTGCTAAAGAATGACAATGCTGGACAAATTTTTTCTGGGAGTGCTTAGTTTCTTTTTAATTTTAAAATTATGTTTTTGTCAATATCAACCTCTGCTTGTGAGAATCTTTTGTATATAAAAATTCTGGAGCTATACCTTTGAGTATACTTTTTATTAAGCAAGGCAAAGACTCGTGTGTCTCCAAATATTGCTCAAATCTCCAAAGCCAGCTGAATAAATAAACATTATGTGATCTGTAGCCCAAAAGTCTGCAAATGACTCTATATGATGTTAAAAAAAAAAAAAAAGCTATGATTCCTTCTAAGTATTTCTTGGAGCCAATGATCAGCAGTTTTGTTTAAGTTCTGGGACCCTTGAGCCTCCATAAAAATAACTTTGAAATATTATATTATGTGTGAAAATTTTACACACATGCACATTTATAATCAGCAGGCAGGCCCTCTGCCCTTCTTCAACCTGATAATCAACCATAGTGCCTACTCAAACATGGAAAAAATAAAAGATTCAGAACTCTAAAGCACATAATCTTAGTGCCATTTAGAACCATGTGCATTTCTGAAATCCTCTATTACTGCAAATCTCTTGGTTGTATTTTCCATGGAATTGTCTGTTTCTCATTATCAAAGTCTAAAGAAATTTGATACAGTCATGTAACACTTGGCGACTGAGTGTTAGAAAAATGCATTCCAAAGTGTTCAGCTTATCTTTTCTTTCCAATGCAGTAACTACTGTCTGACTTTCCTCCCCTGGAGAAGCCAATTGGGAGGGTGAAGAAAAAAAATCAAACCAAAGTAAATTAAGCAATGGCCCCATGCCTAAATCAATCACAGACATCAGCTTTTAAACAATGAATTGTAGTTAACAGGAGCGGGTGCAACATTCAAAGGGAGAATTCTTACTCAGTAAAGTCACCTTTTGCTTGTAGAATGTGTACCATGCTTTTCTTCGAACCAAGTTTGTCAGAATAAGTTGATACGGGCAAAGTCTAAGGTTTGGAAAGCTTGTAACTCTGAGAGCCAGAAGGCTACTGGCCTCAGTAAATCAGATTATGAACTCCCAGAGATGAAGTATGGTTCATTATATTCTTCAATACGGCCAGAACTCAAGGACGACGTGTCATCCTTCTCCAAGAGTCAAGATACTGGCAAAAAGAAAGTCTGAGGGTGAATACGTAAATATGAGCCTCAAAGGAAGTATGTCTTATTCTAACAGGTGTTTTTGTTTTGTTTTGATTTTTGCTTGTTTGTTTGTTTTTTTCTGCTCCTGTAAGCCAGTTAAGTTACTCAGATATTACACAAATAGTGTTCAGGCAACTCTAGTTGCATATCTGATCAATTAAGATAGAATTCTGTTTTTGCAATTTAAGAATTTAAAAAGTATTGTAGTTAAGATACACGGCAAAGGCATGCTGGGATAATTGGTTGTCAAAGTCTATTGGTACCACTGAGTAGTCTTAAAATAGCAGGAAACACAACTGAACACTGGAAAGGAAATCGCTATTTCACTTTTTCAAATAAAACATATTGCACCTCTGAGTTCACAATGGGATATTTGTTGAGAGCCTGTAATTAACTCATAATGATGAGAACCACAGTAATAAACATTTCCTTAGCAAAACATTCCCTTGTTTTCATAATTTCCTACTCTTTTACTATTTCCTTGTCAGTTCTTAGTTAGCTTGTCACTATTAATCAAGAAAAGAATGGAGAAAAGGGTGAATAATTTTTCTAGAAGGGGAATATTCACTTTAATTATATAAAAAGAACACTTTTTTTTTTATAAAAACCAGCACATCATCAGACAATTCACACAGTCTAAGCACAAATCAGGAGGATTTTTGACACACTCATAAAAATTAGTCTACTTCGAAAACCTAGAACCAACAAAATCAAAACACCGCTCTTCGCCAGATCATCTACAGCAGTGGCCTCCTGATCGGCTCCCCTCCTGTCTTCCTGCAGACGGCTGTCACACTCATCTTCCCAGATACCTTTTCAGCATGACCCTCCTTTGCTCAAAACCCTTCAATAGCTGTTCAATACCAACAGTTCGAAGTCCACATTCCTTGGCCAGGCATTAAGGCCCCTCTACAATCTGGTTCCAATTTTCTTTTCTGGCCTCATTTCCCACTCTTCCCTTATAATGTGGTGGGCCACGTGAATTCTCTGCTCCAGACGACTCAATTGCCTTTGAAAAGACGCTATGCTTCCTTCTTTTCCTGTTATTTTTCTCAAGCTGTTCACTGCCTAAGGTGTTCCTCTCATCCATTTCTGGGCTTGACTCTGTTGCGTCCTCTAGTGCTGCCTGTCAGCTGAGGATACCTGGTCAACCCCTGTAGACAGCGTCTGTGGGAGACTGCAGGCTCCTTGCGAGCAGGCATCGATGGTGTACTTCTTTGTAGAGCTTATGTGTCTCCCACGTTCTCAGCACAGTATCTTGCACGGTATGGGGGCCCTCAATAAGTAGCTACTGACACACACAGTGTTTCACGGCATCTGATCGATCTCACCAGTGTCGTTTGGAAGTAGCCAGTTTTATGACCAAAATATAGGATTCCCCACCCTCTCAAGTTCTCCTACAACTTCTCCGAAGTAAGAGTAAGGCAGAGAAAAAAGCACAAAAATCTTCCCAAGTATTTGGGCTGACTTTGTGAAAAATCTAAATAGAAATTATTGCATATTACACACTTCTAATGAATTATGTTATAGATAATAATAATAAGTAATTTAGATATTCCAAAGGAGTTGAGTACACCATGCAATCAGAATTACTGGTTTCTGTTTCAGCTTTTGGAACGATAGCCGGGCTGGAGGAGAGGACTCTTGTTACAACTGCCTAATTGGGCCCATTGTTTCCATCCATCCTTCTTATAGCACGCAGAGCCTTATTTCTCTAATGAAAATCACATCATGTCATGCCTCTCCTTCAACTCTGCCGATGGCTTCCCCATCATGCCTGAGTACGAATCCAGTCCCTTTCCATGACTTACAAGGTCCGTTGATGAGATCTCACCCTCCACTATCCCTCCCCTCATCTACCACCCTCCAGCCACATTTGCCTTCTTTCTGTTCCTCCATCTCTGCATTTACAGCTGCTCTGACCTACACACTGTGCTCTTCGATCTTTTCCTGACAGATCCCTATGGCCGTCCTCAAACATCCCGCCTCTATAGAACCTCTCTTACCACCAAATCTAAATTCAGTGTTTCCCATTTCCTTACCACATTCTCTATCTCATCATTCTCTCAACTTTTTTAATAGCCCCTATTAGTATCTGAAATAATCTTATTTTGTTGTTTACTTGCCTGTATCTATTGCCTTCCACTCGAAGTAAATACCACTGAGTTGGGGGCCATGTCTGTTTGGTCACCATTGTATCCCCCAGAAAATGACTTGGTACAGAGTGTGTGGTCAATTATTATTTGTCAAGTGAATAAACTTCCTTAATGTTATACAGCCAGTAAGTGATGGAACTAGCTGAGATCCAAGTCTGTCTCTCCGCCCAATAAGGCACTCCCCACACTCTGTCTAGTGCTGACTCTGCCACAAATATCTGCTTCGCCGTCCTTGTTGCTGAGAGCTAACTCGCTCTGGCATATACACAACAGAGGCCTTAGATTTAAGATGAAGATAAGAGAAAGTCAGTATGCTTGTCTGTCGAGGAAGATCAGCCTGGCCCAGACATTCTGACAGAACCATGACCCAGACCTCATCACATGCTAGGAAGTCATCAGTGGCAGCTGGAAGGGCTAGCATATGCTATTAATGGAAACACTTACAAATTTGTTAAAAAAAAAAAAAAAATAGTGTTTATCCCCAATGTGTAAGGTGTGGAGAATGGAGGGAATGGGTAAAAGGAGAAACATCTGAAGTATACTAAAGAAGTTAAGCCAACACCATGCATTCATTCAATATTGGACAGAATAGCCAAAGACAACAACAAAATCACAAAGAAGATGATGGTGTCGTTGACAGAGCTAGCACACTTAGAAAGGAGAGGAGGTTTAGCTGATGAAGCCAGGGAATATCCTCAGCCTCGATTTGGACTTACAGGTTTTGCCATATTGTTGGTGCTCATAAAAGATTTGTCCAATGTCCTCATTTCCCCTTGGGAAATGCATGTTCTTTAGGAGGAAGGAGAAAACGGGATAACTGTAAATTCCTTAAGGTCTGAGACCAAGTTTGTCTGCAAATTCCATTTGTTCTTTGTTTCTTTCTCTGCCTCTTCCTTCCTTCCTTCCTCCTCCCTCCTTCCCTTCCTTCTTTCCATCCTTCCTTCCATCTTCCTCCCTTTTTCTCCATAGCAATTCATACGCAACTATTTATATGAGAAATCATTCATAAATGTCAGACACATAAAGATTCGAAAGCAAAATTTAACTAGACTCTGCATCTTCACTACTTACTACCCATATTCCAAGGAGATTTGCAAAGCTGAAGAACGATGACCTTAAAGTCAAATCATCCTGCCTCTTACACTTCCTGTTACCTCAGGCATTTGTAATTCACTTTCCTCATTTGAAAAATGAGGCTAAACCAGCCTCTGCAGGGTTCTTGTGGGAGTTACAGAAAAATAATATACTTGGGACATTTAGTGGATGCTTGAATCATAACTGATGCTTAATAAGTGATAAATCTTTAATAATATTCATTTTCAATTCTACCTATTTTAGCTTTTTGACAATTGCTATAGAGAAGTATGTATCACTCTTAAACTTGAACTAGTAATCTTATCTTTATGAGAAACTATGTCTGATGTGTCTAATTGCACATCATGTTTTGAAAGTAAAACTATAAAGTTAAGGAATAATATTACTACTGTGAAACATTTTCTAAAACACAAAGAAAGGATGCCGTGTATAGTAAAGTGACAATTTAAACATTACATTTTAACTCAACCTTACTTGCATTGGCCAACTTATATAGATATTACTATTTTTTTCTCTCCAAAAAACATTGTTATCAGTTTTACCTCACAAAACACAAGTGAACTCAATGCTTCTGTGTTTATTTTCTGTTGTATTTCTCCACATCAGCCTGTCTATCCAAACCAAAGTATATACTCAGTAAATTATTTCATTTGTCTGGTAAAGATACAAAGGTAAAAAAGGCAGCTCTTAAAAACAAAACGAAAGAAAACAAAACAAAACAAAACAAAAAACAGTCTTGCTTATATTCAAACCAAATCTCCATTCTAGCTGAAGTATGACTACTGCCTACAATGTTATCTGAGAAGGTGGCCTTTTGGGGACAAAGTGTCCTTCCATCAGTTCATCATGAGCTGACAATGACGATTTTATGATACTTAACAAATAATGACTGACTTAAAAATTAGATAAATATTATAGAAAAGAACCACAAGGATTGAGTCACTGGGACCTTCTGGCCTAAAATTCTTTGAGGTGTTAAGTGTGTTGGAAAAAGAGTAATGAAACACTACTTCTCAGACCAAGACATGCGAATTATGCTTCCTGTCACAGAGATGGTTTTAAAGATGTAAATCCCTATTATGTCAGGATTCTGCAACAATTTATTTGCAATTTAACAGCAGAGTAAAGTCAAACATTACCATTTATTGCCAATTGGAAAGGGGAAAAAATGGGAAACTCTGTGTCTAGGGAGGGATTCTATAGTTTGGCACATTTGCTGGTTCTTAAATTAAACTGCTTTTCTGAACGAGTTTGTCTACGAGTGTGTGGTAGCCGAGTGTGTGGTAGCCCAATGTTCTCCTGACTAATTTAGATTGCTGCAGGCCACGGAATCATTGAGTGGTTCCATTCATGAACAGCAGATGATGCATGACAAAGCTGTAATGCTCTTAGGAGGAAGTTAGCTAGGAAGAGCCGTTCTCTACCAGAGGGGGTTTTGATAAAACTTCCATCCAGGTTACAAATTGTAGACATTGATTTGAAATAAATTGTGACTGATGATCAGTCGATGACGATTTCCATAATCATTATGCCGTCAGTAATTTATCAAGGTAATGATATTTGTGTCCCTGATGCCACATTCATCCTGTACTGAGGGACTGAAGAACATGCTGTGATTTTTAAAAGCCCTTATTAAGAACCGACTGGTTGTGTTATACTTCCAACTGTAAAGTAATCAGTGGAATGGCTAAAAGTGAATAAAACATTTAAAAAATCCTGCTAGGTTTGGAATAAAATTCTTTTGACAAAACCTTCTATAGTAAGGAGACAGAGATCTTATGCTTACAGTATTTTAATTAAATCTCCTTTATCAAGATTATCCAGTGTCGTTTGCCAATATGCTTTGGAAAGAGATATTACAGCATGCTGGGCAGACCAATCTGCCAGAGAACCTCCTCTTAACCCTCCTGGACCATTTTCCCCTTGTAGACTTCTGTTTCTTTCAGATTGCAGTTAATTCTTCCCAAGCATGATTTTTAGCATGTACATAGTCAACATGTATGTTCATATCCTGCATTTACTCTCAAGACACACAAAATTAATGAACAATATTCCCATCCTCAGTCAGGGAAAAAAAAAACACACACACACACAACAGCTAATGACATTAAACACTTAAATGTCATCAGTATCTCTTCACCAAGAGTGAAACTGAGCTGAGAAAGTCAATGACAGTGATATAATTAACAAAATTAAAAAATGTGTTTTGAGATTGCCGTTATGAAGTGAATTACGATTAGACTGCAAATGCTATAGGATCATTTATATTATTTATTTTTTTTGTAGACCATGGTTTAAATACACATAACCCAACGTAGCCTCAAGGATTTTATGAACAGTTCTCATTCGACATCTTCAAAGTGTAAGTCAGTGTAAAACAGAGTTCCTTGGTGGGAATCAGAAAATAGGATATTTTCGATATTTGTTTGAAAACCTCTACTCGGTTCACGGAGGTCTATGTTCCTGTTCCTCAGAAGAGATCAGGCATATAACAAACATATGGGCAGGAGGTCTGTATTTAAAGATCGGATAAACAATAAAGTTACTTGACATTGAATACATAAACTTCAGTTTTTCTAAAAGCTAAAAATGTATGTAGACACGACTACTATCTACAAACTTCCATTTGTTTTTGAGGTGTTCCAGCTTCACTAGTCTAAAATAATCACTCTGGCTCTGTGATCTCAACTCTTGATACGTCTGTGTAGTGCCCGGCTTGGCTTCTTGGCTTCACGTGTTCCTCTAACAGGAATCAGAGATACAACTGCTTCACTTCCGGTGCCAATATAATTTGGAAACTAAATAATTTTGGATGTGTGGAATGGAATGAAGGAGGAAACTGAAAATAAGGCAGTGTACTTAAGAGCTATTTCCGAAGAAAGGTAATTTGAGCTGTGTCTTAAAACACCTTTAAAAAAAAAAAAAAAAAATCAAGGATGCCCTATTAGGGTAATAGGGAAAATGTTAATAAAAATATGTTGCCAATTATATTTTGAATATTTTGAGATGAAAACTTAAGACATAGAACATATAGAGCATATCCCGAAAGCAGTAAGTCACCTATTTAAAAAAACACTTAAGGAGAGTAACTGTATTCATGCAAATCATGGTTTTTATTATAGTAACATGGTTTGCAGATTTTTAAGCATAATAACTGAAAATGTTAAAACTCTAAATATAATAAGTATTACTACTCTGTAGAAATACGGATTTTTGTTAAACTTTGAAAACAAGTTTTGAGAAATAAAGCTTCCTGTATAGCTTTTTGAAACAAATGCCATTTAAAAATACTTTAAATGTCATCTGAAAAAAGTAAATACCAAAATTTATTTCTAGACACACTTGATACAAAAATGTATCGAGTTTCTATTAAAAGCATATAAGATGATTAATTCTGTGCTATTAAAATTTTATCTTGTTCATCAAGCCATATTGACTAACAAAGTACAGTTAAAGCTGTTAGAAATATATTTGTAATCCTTACTTAAACAAGGAAGGGCTTACACTGAGAAGTAAGAACAAGTGAGAATTAGGGCTAAGCGGGAAGTGGAAAGAAATAAAAAGAAAAGAAAAGAAATCTTGCCATTTTCAACACCACGGATGGACCTGGAAGGTATCATCCTACGTGACATAAATCAGAGAAAGACAGACACTGTATGATTTCACTTACATGTAGAATCTAAAACACACAAAAAGAAACAAACCAAACAGAAACTGATTTGTACATATGGAGAACAAACTGGTGGTTGCCAGGGGGGAGGTGCGTGGGGAGACAGGCACAACAGGTGAAGGGAAGAAAGAGTGTACAAACCTCTGGTTATAAAATGAAAGAGTCATAGTGATTAATGCACAGCACAAGGAAAATAGTCAACGATACTGTAAGAACTTTGTACGGTCACAGATGGGAACTACACTTATGTGGCAGTCATTTCGTAATGTATAAAAATATGGAATAACTAGGATACACACCTAAAATTAATAGGATTGTATATGTCAATTATACTTTGGTCAAAACTTAAAATTAAAAAAAAATAAAGATGAAAAGAGACCATGAAGGGAAAAAGAAATCAAACTGACAAACTGGGAAAGTAAGGGAAGAAGGAGGGAGAGAGAGAGAGAAGAGGGAGAGAAGAAAAGGCAAGAAAGGAGAATGAAATTTGAGAAGACACACTTCATTAATGAAATGATAAGAGAGGTGAGGGGAGGTACTTTTAATCCCAGTATGCAGACAAGCCCAAAATAGCAGCTTCGCCTTGCCAACCTCCACCCCCTCCTCTTAAGAAGCAGCAACACTTATTTCAGGATTTCCTGCAAGTCACGGCGAAACTACAGAGATTACCTTTGTGTCTATCAACAGATCATAATGGGTATTTCAGAATGTTCAAAGATAATTCAGAAGAATTCCAACAATGTCTGTGTAATGTCATACAAAAGGACCTGGGAAAACTCAACATACATCAACTTGAAGGATGACACCATATTCCATTAGCTTGCTTTTGCTTTGACTTTTTAAGTGGCTTTTAAAAACATTTTTGAATTTTTAAACACATTAAAGAAACACTATAATGCTTTTTAGTGTGTGCGTATGTAAAGTACATTTTTTTTTTCCTGCAGCATAATTGAAATCTAATTAATCATTTTCTCTGGAGATTTTTTTTTAAAAGACAACTATTGTGACAACAATAGAAAAATGACTTTGCTCATCACCACTGAAAATGCTTTAGTTGGGGCAACAATAATTTTGTGAAAGCTTGTACACATTTTTATTATTTATGTTCACACAATTTACATAAGAAAGTAACCACCCTACTGAGATGCCTGGGACTCTTATTAGATCTTTCTCAGGTGTTATTTCTTCATCTTTTAAAACAAGAATCTGACTTATCAGCTATTTCAACTATATTGATTTCTTTCCCATTCATGAATTAGGGGAATGATGTTCCCCCACAAGTCACAGACTCAAATATTAACCATTTTTCTCATGACGGTTTCAGTGCTGATTTAATCATCTAGAAGACCCCTCCCTTATGTAGCTGAAATGTGAATGTTTGTTCATACTGTTTATGAGCGAACTGTAAATTTTAGTACCGCATGGTTATTTTCTGCTTATCCATCTGGAGCTCACAAAACAAATGGATGTGTGGGTTGTTCTATATGAGTCCAGCTGACTCATAAAGGGATCTGTGGTCTTTCTCTTGAATTGTGTCATCAGCTCATCCAGCCCCTAACAGCAGCCTGTATCCTCCACCAACATTCCTGTATCAAGAAGGTTCAAGGCTCCCTTGTTATTCTAGGTCCCTGAAACTATGTTTTGCATTTGAAACTTAACTTCAGAGATTCAGGGCTGACACTAATTCATCAGGTCACTGGTTTCCATCGCAAACCTATTCTGAAGTCGCTCCATTTTTTCCCTCCTTAAACAGATTTATTCTTTTGGACTTCAGTATTTCTAATATTTATTATATTATTATTCTTATCATCACCAAGAATCCTGGTAATAAGTATCCCGGTATTCAACTTGTGATTGTTGGGATTGATTTGATGATTGGCATAGGGCACGGTAGAGCACTCAGCTTTCCATTTATGCCCAGTGTTAGTGCAGCCAGGTAGAATGCTGTTTTTGGATTAATAATAACTGAGTTATAAATTGAGTACCTACTTTGCTTCATATTGTACTGCAATGAGGTCATTCATGAAACTATTAGCATGTAAACTTCTCTCAAATCACATTGATGCTGTGCCTCATTGATAGGATCTAAAAACTGACTCTACTTTCAGCTTCATTACCACCAATCTTAGAGCAAGTTTCTCCATGTCTCCATTTCTTCATTTGTGAAGTGAGAGTCACTAGATGACCTATGAATCTTCCAGCTTAAATGTTCAGCCCATATGGGCCCCGTATGCTTGAGTGTAGGATTAGGGCTTCATGGGAGGACATTACAGACATTGGCATTGACATTGTGGTCTTTCTTAGTTCTCTTCAATTTTAAGATAATATTCTAAATCACATAATTTCTAAAAATTGGAATGCATTGATTTTCTATCGGGGATAGAAGGAATAAACAGCGTAATTTTTAAAATGCTCATATATTCCATGTAGTTTTGTGCATCCGACTAACAATGCCTGGAAAAAACTAAAACAACTAAGTCTAGGTTCAAATAATATTTACTTTTAAGTAAGGACTGAAACTGAAGTTTGTTTTTTTTTAGTCTTGAAAAGAAAAGGTCTCTAATTACACATATGCTGGAATAGAACATTCTGGCTTAACAATTATAGTCTAATACAGAATTTCTTTCAAGTATATTTATAATTTTTGAAGAAAGCAATTATAATAATTTTTGAAGGAAATCTTATTTTGGGCTCTCATTTATTTTTTTATTCTTCACTTATAATTTTATATTTAACTTTTATTTTATTATGGTAAGAACACAAAACAGAAGATCTAGACTCCTAACAAAATTTTAAGTGTGCAATACAGTAGTGTAAATTATAGGCACAATGCTGTACACCAGATCTCTGGATTTTATTCATCTTGCCTAACTATAATATGCCCTTTGATTAGAAAGCTCTCCTTTCTAATCAAATCTCATTGGCATCCCACTCGGTTTTGGCTCCAGTTGCCATCTGACGGTTGTGAGATCAAGCCGCTAGTCAGGCTCTGGGCTGGACGCAGATTCAGCTTGGGATTCTTTCCCTCTCCCTCTGACTCTCCCTCTCCTGCTTGGGCTCTCTCTCAAATAAATAAATAAATCTTAAAAAAAAAAAAAAAAAAGAAAAGAAAGTTCTCCTTTCTCCCCACCCCTTGCCCCAGATATTCCACTCTTTGATTCTATCATTTTGACTATGCAAAATACCCTATCTATATAGGTAGAATCGTGTAGTATTTGTCTTTCCATGACTGGCTTAACTAGCATTATTTTACATATTTCCTCAAGGTTTGTCCATGTTGTCAAACAGTGCAGAATTTCTGGGCTCTAATTTTTAAGCTCAGAAAGTGAATAGTCCTTGCTAATATTATATATGTGTGTGTATACATGCACGCCCATACATACATATATTAGTGTATGTACCAAAAATGCCTATCCTGTTTATATATTATATATTCTGTATATCTATAAATATACATACATCTTTTTTTTTAAGATTTTATTTATTTGTCAGACAGAGAGAGAGAGAGCGCACAAGCAAGGGGAGCAGCAGGCAGTGGGAAAGCAGATTCCCCGCTGAGCAAGGAGCCTGATGTGGGACTCGATCCCAGGACCTGAGCTGAAGGCAGATGCTTAACCAACTGAGCCACTCAGGTGCCTCCATATATATACATCTTATGTTACATACACATTTCCTGTCTAATATACAGTGTATTCATATATGTGTCATAAGCAACACAATTAATTCACCCAATAAAGTCGGGAAAGAGAAAAAGTAAATAAAAGATTTTGGTTACTAAGTAGATTTAGCTTTTTCTGAAAAAATATGGGTCATATAAAGCCCATGAGTAGGGTAGTTTTGGGGACAGGCTGAAGAGAAATCAGTGCAAATGATACCTAGTCAAATTAAATTTATCCCTTAAGCTTTCATTTGATTATGGCACAATATCTATTTTTGCTTAAAAGATATTGTATCTCAGTAGCAAGACAGGTTTCCTTTTTTTTTTAATTTAACCAGTTAAAATTACCTTAAGGCTAAAGGTTTAGGTATGAAAAGCTGTGAAATTACTAATTCGCTGTATTCCCTGTTATAATGCCTTCCATATGGATAGGATTTTCATATCTAAAATATATCCATATGGAAATTCTGGAGCCATGAATTTCCTCCTGATGGAGCACGAAGCTTCCAGCTGCTGGTGTTCTGAAAGCAGCATTGTCTCACCACAGGAGAGCAAGGACACTGCAAACCCCATCGTTGCTGTACCTTGGGATGTAGGACCTCGAGAGGGGAGGCAGTTCCTATTTTTGCTGCTGTAAACAAAACTTATTTTTTGGTTTCAGCTGTCCTTTTGGTTGAAATAGTGTGACTGTTCTTTTAAAAAAAAATAAGAATAATTACATAGCCTGCAATTTACCAGTTCTGTATTTCAATGCATTTGTGCACTAGAATATTGTTTGTTAAAGTGTGGCCCATGTTCCAGAGGCATCAGAGTCACCGTGGTGGTGGTTGTGATACAGATTTCTGGGCTCCAAACCCAGGACCACAGCAGAGATTAGGTGTGGAGTTTCTCCTCGTAGGTCCCCAGCATCTAGCCCTGAGCCTAACAAATGGGCTCATATAAATATATGTTCAAAGAATGAAGTAATGAACACTAAAGAAGAAGAACCATTACTATATAGTAAAGAGAAAAATCCAAGTGAGCAAGTGTTAACCCCAGCAAAACTGTCATCGGACTCTTAATAATCTTCAAGATTATTGGGACCAAAAAATTCAAAGGAAATTCCTACTAAATCTTCAAGTTGAGTCAATGAGAAAATTAGACTTATTTTATAATAATCCACCCTGGAGACAACCTTACAAAGACATAAAGTATTCTTTTAAACAATCTAACTCTTTCTAGAAGTTCTCTCGTTAACATCCGTGCAGAGAAGTTTAAATCCGTAGCAATATTCTGTACTTTTCCGAAGCTAGAATTTAAAAATGTAATATAACATTTAAAAATTTCATAATATTTGTATATATGTGCTCAAAAATTACATATAGACAAGTTTCAGGTGATTCAGGAGTTTGGGACAATGAACAATTCTAACATTTTTAAATTATTCATAGAAAATAATATTGGCAGGAAAGTAGTAAGAATAGCAGGAGAAAGAGATTGGAATATAGTAAAAAAAAATAAAATAAAGGTAAGAAAATGACTTTAAATGCAGGAACTGAACAACACAGTGGAAGAAAGAGAGGATGCATATGAGAAGGAGAATTTGTATTTTTCAGAAATGATGAAAAACCTTAGTATAAAGAGGAAAGACGAGACTCAGAAAGTTGGGAAGCAAGAAAGTGAAGGAGGTGTAATATGCTAACAGGATAGAACAAGAAACTTGAGCCCCTGAATTATCCTTCCCTGAGTGAGGCACTTGTGCCCTCTTCCTGCTTGACTAGGGACCAGGAAGGCAGGATCGAATGAGCAGTGTCTTGCAGTAGACTCGGAATGGCTTATCTTCACTGTGGGACTAACTAAATTTCTTGCTGTCACAAGCCCTGTTTTTAGGACTGGAGCATTAATAAACACATGAACCCAGGCAGGTCTTACCAATCACTAGGTCCTAAGATCAAAGCAGGTGCAAACTCTGTACCTGGACCTAAGTACCCACCCATGCACTTGATAGAGAAAAACGGCAAGGTAAGTGTGCTAGGCAGGGGGGTTTCTCAAACACTTAATTTTACAACATTATATGTATTTTTGTATCTGCATATATGTATATGTATATGTATATATAACGGATATGAGACAGATTTCCTTCTCCATCCACTAACATTTTAGTCTAAAAAATACGAAGATATAGCTAGCAGATTCTACATTCCAACATTTAAAACAAGCACTATAATGGTGAGTAAATGTAAAAAAAAAAAAAAAAAAAAAGTGTAAGTATTCTATGAATTTACTGGCTAATAGCAAATTGGACCAAAGTATCTCACTCATCACTAGCATTTCATAATTCAGATGTAAAATATAACCATGTAGCTTCAATACAGCCATTAAATACTCCTGTTAAAATATTTAAAAATGCTGTTTACTAAAAAAAATAGTTCCAAGTTTTGAAAAGAAAAGGACAGTGTTTATGTCTAGAAAAAGCTCCCCAAACAAATTCAATGCAGTAGTATATTTAATTGACTTACTCTTTAAGTGTACAAATTTATAAACAATGTGGAAGACTTATTGATCCCCAATACTTAAATATCACATCACATGAATAACAAATGATATAAAATATGCAAAATAATAGTACATTAGCCTAAACAACACTAATAAATTGCAAAGCTTAGCATGAAATTGAAAATCACTAATGGAACATTGTGCAGTTTGTTCATGCAACAAGCAAAGACTCATACATAATGTAAGAGTACAACTGTTAGCAGCAGGCTCAGGGAGGGCAATTTAAACGTGTTTTTATGGATAGGCTAGATTGATCTGGGAAGTGGTTCCCGAGGAGATTCCACTTACCCCGAAGAGCATCTTGGGAGATTGTCATGATTTTCCATCTGTGTCTGAAACTCACATTGGTTAGAATACTTGTACTCTTTATAACAAGTTTTATGAGTTGAAAAAGTAGAACTCATTTGAAGCAGTTATATAAAATCACTGGTAATAATGGTCATTTGATCTGGGGTTTTCTTCCATAGCACACTTCTTTTTGGTATTCAAGTCTTATGCACTTTCATTAAAAAAAAAAATCTCCATTCTGCAGACAGCGCCTAATGTGATGAGAGCTAACATGCCTAAAAGATAAGACTCAACTTTCTTAGTATACTGGATCCTCATCCTGACAAAAGTCAGTATCATACGGAAGTTGGTATATGACAGGGGCTACCTTGGACCCCATCCAAGGGAAGTGAGTTATTGAACAAATCAGAAGGAACTTGTTAGGACTATGTTTTAACCATAAGTTGGTCCCTAGGCATGGAGATTGATGATAACATTATTAAGTAAAGCTCTAGTGTTTTCTACTTTCATTTTTTACCTTAATATCACCTCTAAATTTAATTGGTATTTCAAAAGAGAATATAGTTTGAATTTGAACATTTTGTATCTAAAGGTGAGTGTAAGGATGAGAGTTTGAAGGTGATATGAAGTTGTCAAAAGTCATAAAGCTGCGACTAATTTCAAGATAAAAATAAATTGCGTTGCTGAAGGAAAAGCTTAGCTAATACAACAGGGAATATAATAACGAGTTCACCGAATATAGTCCCTAAAAGTGAAGAGAAGATTTTAGTCAAAGGAACTTAGAGAAGATGGAATCTGTTTGTAACAGAACACTCGGGGGATGTAGAGTAAGTAAAAATAGAGTTTTGTCCTTCACTCCGTTCTATCCTCAATGGTTCATTTATGAGCTTCCTTCTGAACTATGATCCTGTGGGCTCATTTAAGAATTAGGAAAGATGCAAGTGGTATTCCTTGTCCATCTGTCATACTGTCTATGATACATTAGTGATCAATAACATCAACACAAACAATTTCAATGTTAACATTTCCTTGAAAAAGAGAATTTGAAGCATACTTCATACCTGCTATGCAACTCACCTTAGAGATATCTGGATTTGGTCTACCATAAAACAATTGTGATTATGCTCCGGTGACCTCTTAATGTCTTAAGCTAATTGACCCAGCTATGGAATGCTCAGTCAGAGAACACCTGCTTCATGCATGATTTGCTACTCCCGAGCATTAAATAGTAAATGGATTAGCCGAAAGGGAGTTGCAGTGAAATATTTATTATGGGGTGCAAATATTAAGTTTGAAAAGATTTTTATAAAACTCATATATGGGGAATTGGTTAGTTATGTACTTAAATCATGCTAATTAAAAAGCCTGTTATAAGAATAAAACGAGAAAATAAATTAAGCAGCTTGATTTAGAAGTAGATGCTTAAGATGGAGTAGAAACTTAGAGTAAAATAGTTATTAATAAAGTGAAACTCTAATATGGCCACTTGTAAAGGGTAAAAGTACCTCCTTTCCCCCTTGATTTTCATGAATAAAAGAAAAATAACATTTCAAAATTCCAGTCTTTCTGTTCTAGAAAAATCACAGATGATCTTACAAAGCTGCTTAGCTATTATTTATTTTTGTAATTTAAAAATAATTACATTTAACTAAACTTTTTATTTATTTAGTAATAAATTAAAAAATATCATCAGCAACAGATATTCTCATAATGTTGCATGTCATCAACAGTCTCCAAATCAGAAAAAAACTTCATAAATAGAAATCAGTAAGCATATGTATAGATATGAAAGATGAAAAAAATCACGTGTCACTAAATATGTCCTTCATACATTGAAACTGAAAATTACTTTATCTATAACAATGTTCTTTGAGTTGATTTGGATTCTTAGGTTTTAACAGTTAAACTCAGTCTGATGCTAACATTTTATAAATGCCAATTTTTGGTTTCTTTTCATGTTGAGTAGCACATGAACTAATGGATACATTGACAGAATTTTTTGGCTTTTTCAAGAAGTCCACAAATCTATGAAGCTATGAATCTATGAAGCTCTATGCTTCATCTTTTTGTATATTCAAAATAAATGGACAAAGAAAATATCTGGAGCATATTATTACTGCTTTAGATGGCATTTAAATGCTCTATCTCAAATGAAGTAGTATTAAAGGATATTAAGAAACGCCAAAAATATAAAAGAATTGAAGCACTAAGAAAAACTATAAGGAATGGAAAGCGTATGTTCTAGAAAAATATATTTATAAAACCAAATCTGTATTTCTAAAACAAATGTTCTATACATCAAACTTTATGATGTATAGAAACAAAGTACACTATTATTAAAAAATAGAGATTATAAGGGCACCTGGGTGGCTCAGTTGGTTAAGTAGCTGACTCTTGGTTTTGGATCAGGTCACGATCTCAGGGTCCTAGAATCCAGCTGCATCAGGCTCCATGCTCAGTAGGGAGTTTGCTTCAGGATACCTCTCCCTCCCTCTGCCCTTCCCCCTACTCACTCACTCCTCTCTCTCTCTTTCTCAAAATAAATAAATAAATTTTTAAAAGAAATAGAGATTATAGGCATCACTAAAGGGATTCTGATTCAGAAAATTCGAGGAGGGACCTAGAAATGTGCATTTTTATTTTTATTTTTATTTATTTATTTATTTATTTTTAAAAGATTTTATTTATTTATTTGACAGAGAGAGAGATCACAAACAGGCAGAGAGGCAGGCAGAGAGAGAGGAGGAAGCAGGCTCCCCGCTGAGCAGAGAGCCCGATGCGGGGCTCAATCCCAGGACCCTGAGATCATGACCTGAGCCGAAGGCAGAGGCTTAACCCACTGAGCCACCCAGGTGCCCCGAAATGTGCATTTTTAAATTACCTCTTCAAGATTCTCAGATGCAGCTGACCTCTGGATACACTTTGGGAAATGCAATTTTTAAAATGCGATTATTTATACAGTCAAAGAATAGGTATTACAAATTGCTGCCCCCTGAACTTTAAGTTGTTTTTAAGATATACGATGTTTTTGATCATTAGTAAGAAAAAGAAAAGTCTATACATTTTAAGACCTGCAGTGTCAAATAGTAGGAGGTAATTATAGACACAAAAATTCTCAAGTGAAAATACATAGACTTCGGCCATTAGATAAGTATATCTACATACCATAAGAAAAATCTATTCTAATTCTATTCTTATTTAGAGCCTCTCTAAATTTACAATAAAAACTGACTGAACTAAAGTGCCCATTAAACTATAAATCATTGGGATTATCTAAGACAACATGAATTCGCAGAAAAAATTAAAATAACAATAATAGCAAATAAGGAAATAAATCTTTTTCTCAATTATAGTTATTCCAGAAAATATCCAAGCTAGGGACTGAGTGAAGGTGAAAGTCAGAAAAGTAAGCGAAGCATTAAAGCATGCTCTTGCCTGAGGGAGCTTATGTCAAAATTGTGACCTTGAGATTTGTGATCTAATTTCTAGAAGCAGAGGAGTTCTAAGCCTAAGGCTCACCAACCCTGTAGATTCTAATAGAAAATCTTCCTCCATCCATGAACGTGGACATCTTCAGCAGAGGGGGAAATGAAAAAAAAAAAAAAAAAAAAAATCCCGGGCCCAGGAGACTGCAAGCAAAATTGTGTATATCAGAACTAGGAATTAAGTAGGAGTAAGGTGGAAAACCTATCCTGGTAGTTTATAATCAGAAGACAGACCTCACCAATGTCTGCAGCGTGAATACCCATAATTCATAATTTTGAGGCTTACTCAAAAACTTTGAAATGAGAATTTAGTTTAGAATAGACCCAGACTTGTAGTATTTCAATAGTAATTACAATCATTTTGGAGAAATCTAGTGCTTTGCTTTTTTTTTTTTTTTTTTTTTAAGATTTTATTCATTTATTTGACAGAGAGAGAGAGATAGTGAGAGGGGGAACACAAGCAGGGGGAGTGGGAGAGGGAGAAGCAGGCTTCCAGCTGAGCAGGGAGCCCAACCCAACATTTTTTTTAAAGAAATCTATTTTAATGTTCAAAAAATAACTACAAATTAAAAAAAAAAATAGTTCACAATCCAAAAAGTAAAAACAACAAACATATAAAACATGAAACACATAAGAAAAATAAGACATCATAAGCAAGAGACAGTAAAAGTAATAGACAGAAGATTCAGACCATAAAATGTTCAGGTATCAGAATTATTAGCCTCAGAATACCAAATGCATATGCTTAAAATGTCTCAAGAAATCAAAAAGAAAACTAATGAAGAAAAGAACTTTAACACTGAGTGCAATAACTGAAATAAAAAAAAAATTAGCTGATTAACAATAGTTTAGACACAATGAAAGAGAGAATAGGTGACTTGGAAATAGAACTGAAGAATATATATATATATATATAATCTTTTAAAGAATCCTCCTTGAGACACAAGACAGTGAAAATATGAAAGAGAAGTTTAGAGATACTGAGAATAGAGTTAGAAGGTCTAACATGCTTCTTGATGTTTCAGAAGAAGAGGAAGAGAAAGAAGGTGGCAGACGCAGGATCTGAAGAAATCATGGCTGAGAATTTTTCAAACCTATTGGAAACCTATCAATCCACTGATTCCAGAATTCTAGTGAATAACCAGGAGTGTTAATAAGAAGAAATCTGTATCTAGACATGCCATTGTGAATTCACAAGATACCAAAGACAAAAAGAAGATCTTAAATACAGCCAGAGAGAAAAGACAAACTCCATAGAAGCTAGAGTTAGAATAGCCTGTGAATTTTCATCAGAAACAATACACTAGACAGTGATACAATATCTTTACTGTGTGTAGAGGAAAACAAAACAAAACAAAAGCTTCTCAATCTAAAATTCTAGGTTTTTAGGGGTGCCTGGGTGGCACAGTCAGTTAAGTGTGGACTCTTGATTTCGGCTCAGGTCATGATCTCAGGGTTGTCAGACTAAGCCCCACGTTGGGCTCTGAGCTCAGTGGGGAATCTGCTTGAGATTCTCTCCCTCCCTCTCCCTCTGCCCCTTCTCTCTCAAAAATAAAAAATAAAATTTTAGTTTTTAAAAAAACTGAGATGAAATAAAGATTTCCAAACAAAAACTGAGTTTACTATTTGCATACCCTCCACAAAAATAATTCTACAAGTGTGTGCAATTGTTTATATAATATATATAATTATATATGTCTGTATGTATATGCATATGTATATGTGCTTATGTGTATGTATATGCATAGCTATATATTCATACATACATACGTATGTGTGTATATATACTCACATATATATCTGCAAACACATATACATACACAGAGAGAGAAAGAGAAATTACTAGCTAACAACTAGTAAATCTGGAAAAGATGCATGAGAGATCTTTGTAGTCCTCAATGTTTATATTAGAAAAGAAGAAAGACTAAGAACTAATGAATCAAACATGCATTTTTAAGAAGCTATAGAAGAACAACGAAAAAAGAAAAACATAAAGAACTCAATAAAGATAAGAGTAGAAATAATGAAATTAAGAAAAATCAAAGGAGAGGGACCCCATTTTTTTCTTTAAAAAACTAATAAAACTGCCAAACTTCAGGGGAGTTTTTCAGCATAAAAAATGAAAGAGAAGATAAATAACAATAAAATTTAAAAAAAATTTAAGAAATATACATTAGAATAATATGATATTATATCATAATAAGAAAGATACAAATATTCAATACACATAAATAAATTGTGCCAAGGAATCCGACAATTCATGAAATGAAAAAAAATCCTAAAATATAACTTATCATACTAACCTGAGAAAGAATAGAAAATCTTAGTAACATTATCTTGTAAGAAATGTAATCTACGCTTAAAAATCTTCTCACTAATAAAAGTGATAGGCCTAATCTTTTATGTATTTGTTCTACTACACATTCAAATAACAGATAGCACCTATTCTGTACAATTTACTCCAGAACATAGAGAGGGGAAATTCTGAAACTCATTTTATGAAGCTCAAGATCCTTGATTCCAAAACCTGCCCCCAAAAGTATGATATCAGATCAGTTCCACTCACTTAGATGCAAAAGGCATCCAGTAATGTAGAGAAATGTACCTCTTATGACAAAGTGGAATTGTTTTTAGAAATGCAAATGTAGCAGAAGCTTCTAATGTTCACTCATACAAGGTTCCCCACTTCTTTTTGGGCACACAGTAGAATTTCATTTCCCTACACTCACATAAGAGTTTAGGTAAAAGGCTGTGGGAAGAAATGACATGAACTGCTTCTTGGCTAGAGCACCGAATAGTCAAAGAAAGAACTTTTGATACTCTGTTCCTGTTCGATGATGATAATGGAAGCATGAGTCAAGATGGTTTGTCCACCAGCTCAGGGCTTAGAATAAGACCAGAATCAACATAGGTCCCTTGTTAAAACCTGCTGGACATGTAGCAGTCATTGCTTTAATTGAGATTTTAGAGATGCTTATTAATGCAGCACAGCCTAATCTGGAATGACGATACAATATGGCTGATTATCATTAGAAAATCTACTAATGTAATTCATCACATTCCCAGATTAAGGAGAAAAATAATAAACTTAACGGATGCAAAAAAAGTGCCTGTGATAAAACTGAATAACCATGGTAAAAAAAAAACAAACAATTCCTAAAAACTTGGAGAAGTATCTTAAAAAAACAACAACAGTACTATATAAAATAGTGAAACATTGAAAATATTCTTTTTAAGCCCACTTTTTAAGGGTGGCTGCCCAAACCACTTTCGTTCAACATTATATTGGAAGCCGTAGATGGTCCAATAAGACAAGAAAGAAAAATGAGTTTAAAAGTTGTAAAAACAAACAAACAAAACTGTTCCTATTAACAAATGATACGATTGTCCATATTTCCTCACATGTCAACTATTAGAATAAACAAGAGGTTTTAGGTTACCAGAAGGTGAACTATTATATAAGATTATGTGCATTTTTCATATTATGGCAAATAGAACCTAAATTTAAAAAATGCCATTCACAACAGCAACAAAAACTTACAGTTCTTAAGAAAAAAATAATAAAATACATGTAAAACTTATAGAAAAAATACAAAATGTTATTGAAATTTATGAAAATGTCCTAAATGAATGTAGAGATAGACTATGTTTATAGATCGGTAAAAATCGGTGTCTTAAAGATGTCAATTTTCCTTCAAATTAAACTATGGATTTAGTTTAAATTCCCCTCTCCCAAAGAAGAACATTTGTTTATTTTATAACTTGACAGACCAATTCTAAAATGTATATGGAAGTGAAAAGTTTCAACAATGGCTAAAACAAACAAACAAAAAACTTGCAAGAGAACAGGGTTGGGGAAGATCATGAAGCTAGAATATTAAGGTATTGTAATATTGGTACCAGATATCCAAGAAACAGAACCATATATAGATGAACAACTGACAAATGACAAGGTGGTATTGGAAATCGATGAGGAAAGGACAGACTTTCAATACATGGTATTATGATAACTTATTCACATGAAAAAGAAATTGGACCCATCCCTCATATATAGCACACGTAATCCAATTCCAGACTGATGAGAGATCTAAATGTATTTATGCCATATATTATTATAAAAATTCAAAATGGCCATGGTGCATTATACCTGGCCTTGACGTAAAGTTAGGAGTCAGGATTGGAATGTACGTGTGAAATTATATAATATATATATATATAGATACATTATATAATGGCTATATAATATATAATATTATATAGCCATTATATAATGGCTATTATTTTATCTTAAATACAGAGAGTATGTCAACTCATCCACTAAGAGTATGAGTATTGTGACTAGAATTAGTATTACTTACGGCATTTCTAAAGGGAAGGTGGGGTATATGTGTAAGAAAACAGAGTGTAACGAACATGATTATGATGGTAGAAGAAGACGCATGAGAATCAGCTTTGTCCTCAAGTGGTTCACAGTCCCTCAGATACTACCCATAAAACTTAATTGGCTATTTTTTCACCACTGTCATCCTCTATTCTCCACACTGTCAAAGGCTATGTAGAAAGGGGATAGTCAAATGTAGTTACAAAAGTCAAAAAGTCCAAGGTTTTGGAATCACCTACAATAGATCCCTGAAAATACAACCTCACACAAAATCCTTTTTGACGAAAAAAAAAAATGAATCCATTGTTTTGAATTCTTAATCAGACAATTAACCAAGTGTAATTACTGGTTACTGAATAAGATAACTTGTAGTATTTATATCAATTACACACACATCCTTTTAATTCTTTTAATTATGTACCTTAATGGTCTCAGTACTGATAACTAGAAAACAAACAAGGTTTAGTAAACACACAGGTCTCATCATGCTCTTCATTAAATCAGTGTAGTATTAGATCATTAGATCTGTTGAATTTTAGCTGAATATACAATATACTTTTCTGGATCACAGGAAAACATCTTGAAACGCATACAAAGCAAACTGAAACTCATTACGCTGGTCACCAACAGTGGTTGACTTTGCTCATCACCTACAGGAAATCATCTTTCTTTGATCACTTGAGCCTCATTATTCATATAATTACTGTAATCATTATGACACTAATGACTGTTGAAGTCTAAATGTGTGAAATTAATCCACTAACAAGTGTAAATATGTGTCCATGAAAGGACAGTACACAAAATGGGAAATGAAACTTTGGTATTCTGTTAAAAATGAGAAATTAGGACCAAGATGACAATATCAGTAGGGTATGTGCATGACCAGTGAGTATAACCATAGTGTGACGCCGGTTAAATTTATACAATTAATCCATATGGCGGTAAATACTCATAGTACATATAACTCTTCTCTAATGGACTAAATTAGAAAATCTAGCTCAGTTTCTTGAATCCAAAATAAATTAATTCACAAAGGTGACCTAATATGCTGACACGTTTTAAAATTTGAGGGTGACCTGGCTATGACAAGCCACCCCACTGATCACCAGTGTTTTTTCAACTGATCTTACTGGCTTGCTGGGTGTCCCCTTTCTCCTCCATGGTTTAATGTCTGTCCTTCCTGAAACAGAATGCTTGGTCAAAAAGATACTTGAAAAAAAATACATTATAGAACTTTCTGTGTTGATTTCTCTGTTGATTTGTTTAGGTAAACATCAAAATTCTGGTTTATCTGAATTGAAAAATGGCGCTTGGAAACTAGTAATAGGAACAAGAAATCATTTCCTTTAGAGTTTTTCTTAAAAAAAAAAAAATCTACTTCTGGGCCAACCCCCCAAATCCGTCCCCATCAGGCTAGCTGAGAGATGGTACGCAGCCCTTGTTCTCTGCTGAAAGGATAACCACCTGCCTGACTTTTAAATCCACCTCATAAAAAGCAGCCTGTGCACGAGCACCTGACAGGATCACTTACAGGTTGGTTTAGAGGCCAACTCTTCCCCCGACCCCCATGCCAAGGCTGAGGGCAGGAACTTGAGTTTGTCCTGGGGAGGTGGGATCCCAGGTGCAGGTGCACGCCAGCTGGATGCTGCTCGCACGCCAGTTGGCGCCTAGGAGTCCAGATAACACACTTGCTGTGATTCTGAGTCTTCCTGCCTCCCACATCCCTTCCATGGCGAGCCCCCTGGAATACTGGTGATTAGGCCCGTATTTAAAATGGTTTGTGACTGACAGGACAGGAAAACAATGCCTTTAAAATCACAGCACAACTCTTCTGTACAGATTTAGTCGAATAAGTTGGGCATCTCTCTTTAGTCTAAAACAAACAAACATGACATGGGAATATGTTATTGAAAATGCCATATGTCTGAGCTGGAGACTAAAAGTTTGATTTAGTAAGAAGTTGTAGAGCAACCACCATGAGTGAGGCGGGAGGGCTGAACATAATGGGCAAATACCAATCCCCTTCCCTCCAGCCCTCGTTTGTTTTGGCATATTTATTTTTCTTGTAAGTTTGGTCTTCCTCCTGCTGCATGTGTGAATCTAAAATGCACGTCAGGGGGTAATACAGTTGGCCTTTTATTTAAAACATCTAAAACAGACTTAAAAAAAAACAGTCCCGTATTTTAATATTCTCCAAGTTGGAGTTGCCCTAGTGAATGAGATAGATTTTTAAACCAAGGTTTAATAAGTTCTCCACCAGGTGCCTGGTGCTGTGTCAGGAGTCAGGGAGATAAAGAGAGGAGGATCTCCCCCTCCCCCTTGTGCTTGAGAAGCAAAGAGCCTACGGAGGGAAGAGACAGATAACCAAGTCATTCCCATCTAATTAAATACACGGGTCAGTGCAAGTTGTTAAGAACATCTCTAATTGTGTCAGAGAGAACAAGAAAAAGTTCCAAAAGAAGTAGATCCGCATAGAAGATCAGTGGGGAGAGCGAAATGAAATGCACGGAGGTGTAAAAACAGAGATTTTCCCTCCTGTGAGGTGTGTGAACATGTCATGCTTGAATGTAAAAAGAACAGAGAGTTAGGAGACCTAGAGTTGTGCACGGAGGGCCTGGCAAACTTGTAAATGAGTTTGATTTTTATCTTACAGCTAGTTAGGAACTGATCAGAGGTTTGAAGCATGAAAGTGACAAGGTCAGATTTTTTTTTTTCTCTTTTAGTGACGTAACTCTGCATTTTTCTGGCTAATGTGAACAGAATAGAGGCAGAGTCCAGTCAGGAAGTCACTACAGTAGCCCAGGGGAACAATAATAAGTAGAAGCTTGAGTTTAACCAGTGAGCTTCGGGATGAAGAGAACAAGGAAAGGAAGAGGAGAGGGATTCGTTAGCTAGAACAGACAGATCTGGTGATCATTGGTTTGAGGCCCGAGAGGCGAGGGGGAGCGATGCCAGCTTTAAGAATCTCTGAGAGACTCTCCTGGAGTTGTCACCTCTATGGTTGGGAAGTTGATCCCTACACCAAACCTCACCCTCTTTTGACTCATTTAAGACTTGGTTGAATTCCCTGGAGAAACAGAAAATAGTTACTCAGCATGCTCATCAAGACCGGCTGAATAATGGAAGACATTTATTGCAACCGTTTTGGACTTTCTCTTGTCTAGATAATGCAATCTCAACTCTTTCGAAGCTAGGGCAGTGTACTGAATTCATTTTGTTCTTTGTCTCAATGTTTGTTGCATATTCACATTGGTTTTTCAAATGTCCAGGTCATATTTGGAATGACTGTCTCTCACGCTAATCTGAAGAACTTCTTCCTTTTTTGCATCATCGTGCCTTGGAAAACTCCTCTAAGGGGACCAATATTCATTGCCCACTGGATAGCTCTGCCTCTCTTCAGGCACTGATCTACCCTCAGTGCAACCCATGTGCCTCAGGCGATGCCATCTGTTTCCTCCACCCCTCAGCCTGTCCTAGGGGGCACTGTCCTATTAATCTAAAAGTCATCCCATCCCAATGGCCAGTGGTTAGTCAAGGTCCAAGAGCATGAGATGAGGTTTTCTAGGGGCAGCTGGGAAAGTTCTTCCTGGTTTCTCTGAGAGAAATAACAAGACTCTTATGATACTTATGATATGGATGATACTTCATAGTCACGGAGGTAGGAATGTCATAGATGTGAAGCCTAGAAATAGTCAGTTCGCTCTTGCCCTGAGGAAGAAGCTGGTTTATGGAGGCAGGGAGAGCTAAGAGGATTGCGGACAGATGCGCCCAGAGCTACTAGGCTAATGGAATACTGGAACTGCACCCTTACTTCTGTGTTATTTGGGGAACCAATCGGTTTTCTTGGGTTTTAAGCTAGTTAGAGTTAGGTTCTCCAGCAGGCAGCTAAAAGAAACCATACTTCTACGTACTATATTCTCATGGACACATGATGATGTCAGACTTCCATTTTCAGTTTTTTCTTAACAAAGACCCCATTATCAGTCTCCTATTTCATTGCTTTCGCATGTTCACAGCTCTATGTTAATCCACCATGTACTCAGCACTCTGGGACCCACCATGGAGAACACAAATGAAACTGAAAGCCATGGTTTCTACTGAGTTCATAATGTCACTTGGAAGACAAGTGACACAGCTATTGTACACCGTGCACTTTGCAGATGGCATAGGTCAGGTCATGGCTGCTCCATGTGGAAGGACTGGCCCTGGGATGTTGGGTAGACTTTGGTCAGGTAGGATACTGGCTGGTATTTCAGTGAAGGGAGAAAGAGAAACAAAAGCGTGTTATGTTTTTGAGGCAGTCGGGGGAGGTGGACTTGTCTGGAGTGGCATCTACCCCCTGGGGGGCCAAGAGAAACAAGGCTGAATGACGGTCTTGAAAACTAGGCAGGAAAGTTAAGCCAGTATGTGATCAGAGAATATAAAAAAGTACACCAACTCTCCCTCCCATGTAATTGCCAATTGTTTCCTATTGTTTCTTCAAATTCCTCTATACCATGAATGGCCTGAGAGCAGGAGCCAGGTCTTAATCACCTTTGTGTATATATATATATATATATATGTATACATTTGTATACATCGCCCATGCTCCATGTGTCCCCAGCACAGAGTATGCTGGGTTTACTATGGGATCCTTTTAGACTCTTGGTTTATCGCTCCTGGTAAATAACTTGTCTCTCTCTATAATATCATCTTGGTAGCCTCTATTTTACCCTTTGTGTAACTGATTAAATATTGGCTGGGTTCAGGACCAGCAATACCACTTGATAAGTTCAACCAGCCCAGCTGAATCTGTTCTCTACAAAGCCTTGTTCTTCCTTACCCAATGCCCTGTGACTGATGTGCTTGAAAGCAGATTTTTATGACATTTCACCATGTTTTTCAAAATATGGAAATTAAGACCAATGATCTTTGAAGAAGACTGGGGTATCTTATTTTAATTTTTTGACACTAGAGATAACATTCCTTCCTGTCTAGCCTTTTACAATTCTCAAAAATAAGCTTTACTGGCACATTAGGCATACATTAATTAAAATGGTGGGTTAATGCTTTAAGGGTCGGGGAACTGATGGCAACAATATTAAATGATAAGCCATTTGGATTTCCTAACTTCTATAGCAGAAAACCAAACTGGAGAAATAAAAATTCTGTGACAATCAAAGATGGACCCATCAAAGTTAATACCTGTATGTGATAAAAATCACCTCGTAAATTTGCACTTTAAACTTAAGTTGGGAAAAAGTAGAGAATCTAATCATAGATTCTTAAAATATGTGGTGGGCAAGGGATAAGAATGAGAGAAATATCTCTAAGTCACAATAAATCTATTTTTAAATAATATGCAAGAGTTTAAAAAAAGGGTTGTTTCCTGCTTAACTTGTATCGTTTATATTGAATCAGAAAAAACATTTTTATAGATTGCGAAAAAGCATTTTTGGGGGGAAAAAGGGGAAAGACTTTTAAGAATAATTTTCATTTCTGCTAGGCTAATGTCTAATTGAGATTGCAAGTGAATGAGAATTTATAGGGAAAAAAAAATCCCCCAGAATTTAGACATAAAATTAGGGAAAATTGTAAAAAAATAAATAACAAAAAATAAAAATAAGTAAAAAATCTAATCAGTGTGGATAAGCTTAAGATCTGCAGGAATGGCCTTCCCTGGGAAAACCTGGATGATGAGATCACCCAAGGAGTCTTTCCAGGACTATCAAGAATTTAGGTATTTTAGTCCATTTGGGAAAGGCAAAGTCATTAAACATTTGTTCCATGCTTCCTATGTGGCAGACACCATGCAAGGCAATTTATATAGTAACATGATCTCATTCCACCCTTATCTTTTTACTCTGAGGCAGTATTATTTTTCTTAATTTATAGATGAGAAAACTGAGATTAGAGAGGGTGAAAGAACGTTATGTATGTTAGATGCCGTGGTTCTCGTAGAAAAAAGCCTACCACTCCAGCACAGAACTCTTGGACAGTTTGCACAGCTTTTTTTGAGGACCAAGATGCTCATCAACATATTCCCATGGCACACTCTGCTCACACTTGTGTGAGAAGTGTCCTCGGGGTCTGAATTACTAGCATAATACTCTCTCTTCCATTAGGATATGGAAGGAAAGGACTGAGTCTTGGTCCCCATGGCCCTAGAAGCACACCTCAAGACAATGATTCCATGTAAATCCTTTCCCTGGAAGGTGAATAGGCCACTGGAAAGTAAGGAAGGGAATGTAACCAGTAACAGGTACATTAGCTAACTAGCTATCCCTGTGGGTGACTGGGCTTACTCATGCTGGGGAACCTCTGGGAGCCAATGTCCAACACACAAGTCCATTACCCACCCCACCCCACCCCACCCCACTCCCACTTTCCAGTGGGAATTGATGGAAGGTTGCTCTTATGTGATAAGGAATACCTGCTGGCATTTCGACGTGGGGGGACAGTAAGACCAGTGTCTGAAGTGGTAAGGGAAAAGGGATTGGGTGGGCCCAGCAGCATCTGCTACAAAATTCTCCACACTTAGCATGGAGTTGATTGCATGGTAGGTATGCAATGAACATTCATTGAGTGAGACTGTCATTCTGATTTATCAGTCAATATTTTGTGCATGTGGCTAAAGTGAGTCAGTCCTCCTAACGTGACCAACTTTAGGCCAACTGACAAAATTAAGTTTCTAGATATTTAAAGTGTAGGACAGAACCCTAAACAATTGTGATTTTGATCCACAAATTATCTGAAACCAATGGTTGAAATTCCCCTTTAACACATATTTAGCCCCATCAATTGTATCTCTTTTGTTGCTACACATGTATCAGTGCCCATTAAACACAAAATTTTAGATAAAAATGAATGGCTTCATGTCCTGACATATTCCCAAAACAGGTTCATGTCAGAAGCTCTATAAGCTGGGAGGGATCCGGCATGGTTGTGGGGACATGCGAGCTTCAGATGCAAACACAGAAATAATTCACCCTAGAATGATCTAATTATAGAGAACAATCCAAGGGGAATCAAGAATTTACGATATGAATTTAAAACCCTATTTAAGATAAGATAACTGTTTTGTGTTTGAATGTATGTACATGTGAATGTATGTGCATATGTGTGTGTGTGTGTGTCTGTGTGTGTGTTATTTAAGCTGTTATTTCACCTAACAATTTATGAGGTGAATAAGGAAGAACTGGGGAGGGAGACTGCACCTCACTGCGTGTGCAGAGATCAGATGGTATCACCACCACGTACCCCCTTCAGGGACGGGGCGGAATTATAAGAGGACCATGAGATTTGAAATTAAAAGTCCCAAATTCAAACCTTGTTTTGTCAGTTATTAAGTGTATAAACCTGGACAAGACACTTGAACTCTTGGAGACTTAATTTCTGCATCACTCAAACGGGCTAGTAATAGCTACTTCATTGGGATATGTCAAGAACTCGTGCAAATAATGGGCTTTGTAAACCCTAAAACACAATACGACTATCATTAGTATGAGAAGAAATGCCATTTAGCATCTTCCAAATACCAGAGAAAACCAAAAGAGCTTTCCTGGCGTAGGAGCCTTTGCCTGGACCACGCAGAGGGTCCATGCATCAGGAAGAGTGGACAGGACTGCATCCTTGGCAGTTAGGGAAGCTTATCAGCGACCACACCATGGCAAGAGCGGCTTCCCCCTAGCTTGTTCTCTTGAAACCCAACCATGAACCAGGAGGCTGCAAATAAGTTTGGTTTAGTCAAAGAAAATGGCTCTGCCCTTTTTCCCCGCAAAAAAGGTTCAAGGCCCAGATCTAAGCTCCCAGAAAGCCAGTTTCCAAGCAAGCCGCCTTCTCTTTCCTTCTGGAAGCCCGAGTTGGGGTATCAATACCAAGGTTGATATTCCTTACAGAAAAGTAAAAGGAAGGGATCTCTTTGTTCTTTTAATTAATTGCTTATTATTGCTGTTCCAAAAGTAAACACTCCTGTCTTCCTGTCTTGTTTTCAGGCATGAGAACAGTCAAGGTGCAAAGAGCTGGTCTGCTTGGTGACAGCTCTCACAATGGCTCTCTCTATGAAACACTCCATTGCCTGGTTAGGCCTTGTCCCATTCTCCAGTTATTTCATTTGGGTTGTTTCACTGCCTGGTTAAGATTTTTCTCGTCCTTGGGGTTAGACACTCTACCAGGGGGCTTCCCCCATCAGCCACAAAGCCAGGTGAGGGGTGGGTCCCTTGGCCTGTCCTCACTGAAGAGCTGATGTCATTTGCAGATAGTCAATGTTGGAGAGGCAAGAGCTGCAGAGAGCTTTGCTAGAGGAGGGCACATCAACAAAGGATTGGTGGTGCTAAGTGAGCATCGTATGGGAAAAAAGCTTCTGTGTGAGCTCCTCTGAGACCCCTCTGGTGGTCCAGGGGCCAGTGCTTGCTTCCAGCTCTGCAGAGGGCTCCCAGCTGCTTGCGAGAAGAATGCAGCCAAACTTGAACCCTATACAGTTTATTTCTCCTTTGCAAATATGTGTGCCCTGAATTAACAGGGAGAGGGCAAAAAGATCTAACAAAATATTGCATTTGAAGACTCACGAGTGCTGATTTTAAGAAGTTATCCTGGTCTCCCAAGGTCTTATTACACCTGTCAATTAGTGCTGGGATGACTGAGGTGGTACTCTGTTTGCAGATAGGGACTTGCTAGTGACTGATTAGGCAGTGTCAGCCGGGAAGACTAATCACGGCTTTGCCATTTCCACAGGGCCTTCCTATCTATGACCCCGTTTGTCTTCATTCTACCCCAAATCTTGGAAAGTAAGGGAGACAGGCATTCCTGCGATACCCGCTTGTCCAGTGTTACCCAGCTAGGAAACGACAGGAATGGGATCAGAGTGTGGCCTCCAGATTCCAAATTTTATCCCATTTCTACAACATCATGCTATCCTGGGAAAGAGAGGAGGGTCTAAGAGCAGCTCAAATTTTCCATTTTCAGTGAAGATGAGCAATGGAATCCATGAATTTTGTCTTCCTGTAGAGCAGTGGTTCTCAACCCTGCTTGCACATAAAATCATCTGGGAGCTTTGGAACAATACCTTCTCTGGGACTCCACCCCAACCCAATTAAGTCCAAATCTCCAGGGTGGGCCTAGGCATCTGTATTTTTCAAAAGCTCCCAGGTGCCTCTCATGTGCAGCTAGGGCTGAGATTCACTGCTTTGGAGTCATAATCAACAAAACAGGGGCGTCTGGTGGCTCAGTGGGTTAAAGCCTCTGCCTTCGGCTCAGGTCATGATCTCAGGGTCCTGGGATTGAGCCCTGCATTGGGCTCTCTGCTCAGCGGGGAGCCTGCTTCCATCTCTCTGCCTACTTGTGATCTCTCTGTCAAATAAATAAATTAAAAAAAAAATCTTTAAAAAAGTTAATCAACAAAACACTGATTGAATTTTTCCAATTTTAAACCGCTCTGGGAGTATAGTAATAAAAAATCTTAATAGCAACTTTACTAGCAGCCTCAGAAGATAGGTCCTGGCCTTGGTTCTTAGTAGGGATTCAAATTTATCCAGAGATTGATTGACAGATGAGATGGTAAGGAAACCCTTTTACAGCCTGGATCTGTAAGAGCAGAGCTGTCAATCCAGAAACTTTGTGGGCTAAATAAATTACATTCCTGATCCCTTCACGCCTTTTAATTACCTTAATAGTTTTACTACTGATGACCAGAAAATTAACATGTATCATTGATAATGCTATCAACATGTAACCATTGTTTCTCTTTATTAAATAACTAGTGGTTGATTTTCCCCTGCTTATTTTTTTTCCCAGATAATAATAGATACCGTTATTCATTTCGAGGTTAACTTAGCAATTAGCTTTTGCTCATATCCCATTCTTTAAGAGTTAAAACTTCATAAGAATATGTACATATAACTGGAATGCTTTTATATATTTTTTTTTACAATTAATCTATTACCACCAAATTTGTGTCAGGTATTTACATGAAAAATTCCCTTTCCATTACTTTAATCGTATCTCTTGTTATGGAATTCTTTAAAATATTCATTAATTGGCAAGCTCACCTCTGTGTCAATCCCTGTCCTAGGTTCTGGGATCACAAGTAGGCATACACTATGGATGTCCCCTTATGAGGAGGAAATGCTATGACACAGATATCAGAAAGGAGGCATGAAGTAGGGGCGCCTGGGTGGCCCAGTTGGTTAAGCCTCTGCCTCTTGATTTTAGCTCAGGGCATGATCTTAGGGTCCCGAGTTTGAGCCCTGAATGGAGCCTTGCACTCAGCGTGGAGTTTGCTTGAGATTCTCTCTCTCCTTCTGCCCCACCCCCCTCCACTTCTCCCTCGTTCTGTTTCTGTCTCTCTCTCTCTCTCCCCCTCACTCAAATAAATAAATAAACAAATACACAGGAGTGAAGAATACAAAGACATTAGGGAGGACTTGATTTTTCGTTGAGTCTGCACAAACCCTGGCTTAATTAAAAGCCTACTATGGGTCTTGAAACTCCAAATCAAGACATTCCTTGAGGTGTAAGGTGTATGTTTTCCATACTTTATGCTAAAAAAGGAAGTTTATGAATCCTTTTGTTCTTTTTGAAAACACTTGCTAGTTTCTTGCTATTTACTTGTTAACTGTGTGTTTTATAATTGGAGGTGGTACTGTCAATAAAATATGATATTGCATTTGCTGAACTAGATTTCCTTTTGGAAGCTTACCAAATATCTAAACCCAAGTTAATAATACCTTTTCCAATCCGCTTCACTTGATGCTACAACCTGGAACCCCTTTCCAAACCTGTGTATGTCAGTTTATATAGCAATATAATGGCGGATAAATACCTGATTTCATTTTCTCATATTTTTGGAGAAAATGATATTAATATCAACTAATCTGAATTTTTTTTATTTAATGTTTTAAATACAAAAATAACTTAAAAATAACATCTATACACCCAGAGTGGGACTCAAACTCACAACCCGTGGATCAAAAGTGGCATGCTGTACGGACTGAGCCAGCCAGGTACCCCTAATTTTTTAAAATAAGAGTTTCATAGTGCTAGTCAGACACTACAGATTCTGAGGTTAATTACACAAAGGAAAACGTACTATTAAGTCCATTGAAGTCATTCCTGAGAATTAAATTAAAGATGTGACAGGTAGCCCATAACTTTACATAAGTGCCCATTAAATGGACTCTGTATGGCTGGTGACTAAGGCTGTTTTCAAATGTCAGTGAGTGCCCAGTGGTCTTAATGCATTGTAACCTACTGGCCTGAAATAATTAATATCCCTCCCTAAGCAATCTACTTCCTGTCAGAGCATGGCTAGGGCACTAACAATGGAGTCCGGTGAGGTAGGGGATTGTTTCTCATTAATTTTGAGTTTTCCCCATTGCTACAGGTGCTTTGAATATTAAGTCTTGGCCTGATCAGCAGCTCACGCTGTTACGACTTAGCCACTTTTCCACTTTTCCCTCTCCTGACATATAAAAATGGAAAGAAATGGCATTTGAGTGCGTATACTTTCCTGGTTGTAGAATCAAGACAGTTGGGATTATTGTTTCGCATCATCCTATATCGTATTCAAAAAATGTTTGCTGAGGGACTGCTCTTAGCAATGTGTATATAGGGCTAATATACTCTTGGCACTATTAATGGATTATGTTATTAGAAAAATAGGAAAAAGCCACAGACAGGAGCCCTTTGTAAAGCTAAGCAGGAAGCTCAGCAGAAACTCTGTCTTTAGAAATCTTCATATATCTGTATCTTTTCAAAATGCAACAATCTTTAAAATGATGTTGTTTCACCCCTACACAAAAGCCATCACTTCAAAAGCCTTTGATTAATTTGAGCACAATCAAGGGCATACGAGATAGCTGCCATTTAGTGAGCCAAAGCAATCCAATGCCAACTGCAATAAACCCATCAAGCTGTCATCAAGTCAAGCTGTGAGAAAGAGGACGATTACAAGCAATAGTTTCCTTCAGTGGTTTCATAATTTCAATTTTTTTGTTACATTTCCAGATTTCCAATAGTTTTAGTAAGAATGCTTTAGTAGAGAAATATTTTCCCCAGGAGTTACTATCAACAACTTAGTATAGTGTATTGGTTTTTTCCCCATCATTGATTCAAGTATGGAAGCTCATCAGGCAAGAAATATTGTGATTACAAGTCATATATAAATTATTTAAAGGGGTCCAGCCAATCAAAACAGAGATCTAAGCGGCTATTTTCCTCTTGATGCCTTTGCGACTCCTACTCAAAAAGCAAATTTCTGATTGATAGAATAGTTTTGAAGTTACTTCAAAAAGGCCATTCTTTTGGATGGGAGGAGGGTCTCGATATGAATGGTTCACATCCTTCAACAATAACTCTTTCATGACAACTTTACAGAGGAGAGAAAGAAAAAAGACACCAAAATAACACCAAGCAGGGGATAGGTGGCGGGTGGGGAGACAAGGATGGAAGGGAAGGCAGTCGTTAAGGTTCAGCCCTGAAAAAAGAAGACTCAAGCATTTGGTGAGTCTTCACTTATTCCAGCTCTGGCTAAAGAAAGTGATCGCTGTTGACTAACCTGTTACCCAAACACTCTCATTCCATAGCCAGGTTTTGCTCACGCCTTCCAAATATTTAGCACAAAGTCACCATCTTGCTTGACTTCATTATTTGAATATCACCTCTAAGAGGCAAAATGCTCCTTGCTTGCTTCTCACAGACCTCAATTCAATCCCTCTACTGTCTCTTGAGACTTTCTTTTTCTTTTTTTACCTTTTCTTAGCTGGTATATCGTTTGCTTCAATATTTACAAGCAATTATATGTCAACTCTCCAACTAAAGCGAATAATGATAGAGTAATTTATTTTATATAGAATTAGGGGAAATATGTTTTCTTGAATCACGTCGGAGAGCTAGCACTCCCTCTTTTATTTCCCAAATTTAAGCACAGAAAACCTGGAAATTCCCAAGAGCTCGAGTTGTCTTCCAAAATTGCCACAGCAGTACATGTCTTCCGTGTAAAAGCACATTAAAGAAAATCATTACCTTCTCCTCAAAGGACATCCTGCGAGTGTCATACCTAGTTCTCATTCATTAGGCAGTATAATCAGGATAGGAAACTGCACCTCCTAACAGGTGCATCAGGGGAAAAGTGAAAAAAACTATGTTAAACCATCGTTCTGAACAACAGGGAGAATGAATAGACTAGTTTGATAAAGCCTTTATACCTTAGTTATTATAAGGGTTCAACTCAACAAATACACTAGGTTTTGAGATTACAAAAATGTAGGGATTACAAATATTAATGACACGCAGTGTCTTCCTTTAAATAAATCCCTTCCTTTCAAAGGTTAGAACAGAATGTAAAACCCCCCATTTTTGTGACTCTAACTTCAAATACTTCACCAGAAACACCCCAATCAGTTATGCAGTCTCCATTGCAAAGTTTGAGGAGTTTAAAGTATCAAGAAGAAACAAGAGGTAATAAACTCAGTATTAAGGCATTTAGCTTGGCAAGTGATTTATCTCTTTTCCTTTATTTGCTTAGGGCTTTTATTTCACTGTGTGAGCAAATTTCCACTGACCAGCAATTTTTGGTGAGCAGCCGGAAGTGGGGTGGGGTGGGGTGGGAGAAGGGTGAAAGGTTTCCTAAGATATCAAAGACCTGAAGAAACAAAAAAATGACAACACAAAAACCTGACAGAGTAACGTTTATGGTTTCAAAATAATACACCTTCTCTAAGAATCCTATTTATTTACCAAAGACAATCTCTCTTGGTTTTCAGCTCTCATTATATAATGGGATATGTAGAATAATTCTGACCAAAAATAATTTTCTGCATGAGATGTATAAAAATAATTCTGAGGGGCGCCTGGGTGGCTCAGTGGGTTAAAGCCTCTGCCTTCGGCTCAGGTCATGATCTCAGGGTCCTGGGATCGAGCTCCGCATCGGGCTCTCCGCTCAGCAGGGAGCCTGCTTCTCCCCTCTCTCTGCCTGCCTCTCTGCCTACTTGTGATCTCTTTCTCTCTGTCAAATAAATAAATAAGATCTTAAAAAAAAATTCACTGAAAAGGTAGAAACATTATCTATTCTTGTGCTGTGCTTTCAAACATTTTCCTGATGATACTACTGTGTAACTGAGTATGAATTCAACCAATAAGGACTGTATGTCATAGGCGCTTATGTGGAAACTCTGCGATACTGTACCCGTGTGGGATACGGTCATTATCCATTGGTGTTTGGCCAAATCTTCTGAGTCATTTAGACATAGTAGGCCTTCAAGAGATGAATTTCATTAAAGTGGTTTATCACTGTAGACTTTGTAAGTTATTTCTGTTTCAACACACACATATGCTACTCCATTTAAACTCTTTGTAAAACAGCTGTCTAAATATCTCACATGAAAACCACTTCCTGGCAAATAGAACAAGGCTGCTACGAACAGGTAAATTGTGCCACAAATTCATTTATTCATCCAATTTATAAATATTTACTCAGCGTTCAGTAGTAGTAAGCACTCTGCTAGGTGCTGTGGCATTTTAAAGAATAATTAAGACAGAGTTGTGTCTTCAAGGAATCTAATTATAGACAAACGATTATAATGTGGGATATAAGATGAGAACAGTGACAAGATGCTGAAGGGAATTCAAGGGAGAAGAGATGATTTCCTTCTAGCAGATTCTTGGAGGGCTCTAAGGAGCTGGTGGCATTTCAGCCAGGCCTGGAGGGTTGGGAAGGGAAAGGGAATTCCTGGATACTACCCAGTTCAGATGTAAAGCCACTGAAAGAAGAAAGCACAGAATTTTTTGAAGAACAAAAGGATGTTCAGTTTGGCAACCTGAGAGGAGAGAAGGGAAGTTATGGGACGCAAGGGCACAAACAGCACTCTAAACATCGCCATCTATCTGTGGCTGGAGAGGACCAATCTGAGTTTCCTCAGGGAACATTCTGTATGACTGATAGGACTGCCCAACCCGGAAACTTGAAACAAAGATGACAATTCTATGGCTATTTATATGGCTTTTTTTTTTCTTTTTAACGTTTTAAAATATGCACTTATATCTATTTTTGGAATCTAGGTTGTGTTGAATAGGGTATAAAATCCTACAGGAGGGAGGAATCAAAAAAAAAGGCAATGATATAAAATACAGAAAGGAAAAACATGATCCACTTAACTGCATATACTGACACCGGCATTCGAGAAAATACTAAACCAATAAAAATAAATAAATAAATAAAAAAGACAGAAACACCATGTTCTGTCCTCCAGCTCTGGCACATAAGAAAGGGATATTGTTTCATAGAACAGCACCCCAAGATTCCCATTAGAACATGAAAATATTTACAGCAGCGGTGTTTTTGCCATGGGATTGCAAGTTTCCTTGCACATATTTAAGTTATTATACTTTTGTGAGCAAAGGCACAGGGTGTAAAGGAAACAGTATAATCAAAGCTGATGTTGAGGAGGGAATGTATTTTGTCCCAAACGACCGTTTTTAGAACACTCATCGTTAATTGTGCTGATTATCACTAATCATGGCAACCAAGGAAATATGAAATGTTTTTATACTTAATCTATTGTGAAAGTGTCCGCTGAAATAAAAATAGCCCAAATTAATGGCTTTTTTTTTTTACTTCTTAATTTAATAAGATTAACATTTGTTTACCCCATTAGTCAAAAACTAAATCAAATTGTTCTGGGAAATAAATCATTTGATCCATGGTGGGTACTCTTCCGTACCCATTTTATACCGAAAGCACAGCCAATGGTAGTGATCTCAGAGTTATAAGTTATAAGCTACTCCAGTCTTCTTCTCTAGATGCCCCACACTCCTGCTGGACAACTTGCAAGCCTTACATACCTGGATAGCCACACCTCTACTGGGCACAGACATAAGTAAAACCCATTTTAATAAATATGCTTCATATAAAAATTAACTTGCTCAAGAATTGCATTCATCAGTGAATATTTTTCAGGGTTGCCATTCGTAGAGGCTGGGAATTTTTATTTTAATATATAATATTACTCCAAATTCTGTTCTTGTTGATACAAATTCCAGGAACCATAGTTATTTCTAGATGGCAAAAGTGATTATCCAGGGAAATTTACAAATGATCTCAATAGAGTGTCAATGAAATTATAGCATATCTTTTCTCAGTGGCTAGGGAAGTGCATTGGCAAAAAACTGCCTCCTCTTTGCCCATGTTCTTTCTCCTTTTTGAGGGCTGAAATATATTGCATAAATAATGGGACTTTCATTTTTCTGTGAACTTCTAATCAGTTTGTTTAATTTACCCATGTGAAGTCAGTAGTTGAATTGTCATTTTGGATGGGAACAGATTTGGAATGTAAATAACTTGAAAATGGACAGACCCACCACTTAAAGCAGGTGGTTTGAATAGATCTGGAAGGTAGTTCCAGAATGCAATACCAGTAGGTATGCAACTGACATCAGAAGGCATCTCACAGAAGGTGACAACAGGTACAGCCGGGTAGGCAGGTAAGTCCTTCAATGGCTACTGCAAGTGGAACTCCAGAGCCAGACGATTGTCATTAAAGGTGAATTCTAGTAACAGATAGGGAAGACCTAATCATGGGCATGGAAGTTTAAGGAGAAGACTCACCTATCAGTGAGGGTTCAACCAGAGAAACAGAACCAGTAGGAGACATAAATTAAAAGATTTATCACCAGAAACAGTCTTATGTGATTGTAGGGGGTTGGCTAAGTGAGGCCAAATTCCATAGTCCTATCACAGCAAGGGAACAACCAGGCACAAACCGACACTGCAGTCCACCAGCAAAACTTCTGGGGTGTCACAATTCTATTTTTAAGTCTTTCACCTGATCAAATAAGGACCACTCAGATTATCTCGGATAATCTCCCATACTTTTTAAACTAGATCACTATAGACTTTAATCACATCTACAAAATATCTTCGAAGTGATGCCTAGATTAGTGTATGTGAATGAATAATTGGGGAGTATAATCTAGCCCAAACTGATAGTCACAATTCGTGTCTGCAGAAGTGAGAAAGGCAAGGCGGGATATCCCACTCCTGGAGAAATAGCACAACTAGGCTAAAACAATGTGCAACTTTTACTAAGTCTATTGCGTGAAGGACAAAATTACTGGAACTAGAAAATGAGGACAGAGGGTCAAAAACCTGATATCAAGACCAAAGAGACCAGCAACAAACCACTACGAAATCATGAAATGTCATAAAACTCCAGCCTATGGGAATGTTTGGTCCCTGAGTCCTCATCTGAAGGTGTGGCTTGAAAAATACAATCTACGGGGGCAAGGAGATCTTTAGGAGTGGGGCAGTAGACCCGGACCAGGGGCAATTTTGTGTCACCACCTCTCCACAGGGGACATTTGGCAGTATCTGGAGACCTTTTTGGCCAGACAGACTGAGGGAGGTGTGTGCTAGTGACATGTAGTAATTAGAGACCAGGGATGCTGATGAAAATTCCTATAATGCACGGTATTAGCCCCCACAATAAAGAATCATTCAGCCTCAAGAAGCTCAGGTTGCAAACCCTAGAATACAATGAATACAAGCAGAATGTACTTGATACTCAGTCTAAATGAATTCCCAATTTTTATATGACTATGGACTATCTACAGAGATTATGCAGAAGAAAGAAGATGAGGAGGAAAGAAGCAGCATCAGCCCTCTGTTTTCTCTGGAGGCATTGTGGCAGAGAGTGGAAGAAGCATGAATTTAGAGTGAAAGAGTCCTAAATGCAAAGCCAACTGTGACATCTACTTCCCCTGTGAATCTCAGGCAAGATGCTTAACCTTTTGGAGCCTCAGTAAACTTATCTATAAAATGAGGAAAATATCTTTCTCAGCCTGTTATTGAAAGAATTTGTGATATGATCAGATAAATATTACTCTTACCCCAAGAAAACAGCTTGGGCAGCTCTGGCAATAACACAGTTAAGAGAAGATAAGACCATAAATTAAGTAATGATACTGTGCAGAAGGTATTTGACTTTAGAAATATTTCTTGGAATCTACAAGACTTGTTGAATGGAGAGGTGGATGGGAAGAGAGGGGAAGGGAAGCCAAGGATGACTATGGTGGATAGAGGATGGGTGGTATTACCATAAACTGAGATATGAAATCCACCAAGAAGACCCAGTTTGTGGGGGAAGATGATGAAATCAGTTTCAGACACATAATCTCTTGGGTGCCTTCAGGACAGATGGATGGAGGCACAATGGGATATCGATGTTCCCTGTGTATTATTCCACTGAAACTCTGATCCTCACCACAATCTGATGAAACAAACTGGCTTTATTACCTATATTCCTTCAATGACAAAGCTGAGGCTCAGAGAGGCTAAGTGAACTTTTCAGGATCATGAAGCCGATAGAGGGTAGCCATTCTTCTTGATTCCAACTCTCAATAATAGATTTTAGAAAGGAAAGTGCTGGCTGTGAGATTGGCAAACAAGTAGAGATACACGTTTATTTTAGTGGGTTTTGTCTGTGAGGGGTTGCACCTGCTCCTCAGAGGTTGTGGAGGTTTAGGGAGAGTGGAACATTCAGGAAGACTCTGGGGATGAGCCTAGCCAAGCTACCTGGAGAGGTCAGTATGGATTGGTGAGGACACTGTAAGTAGAAATGCTTTACAGATCGTTAACTACATGAACAAAGGGGATGAGAGAAACTTGAATCAAAAATATTAGCACGCGTTGCCAATTCAAAAAAAATTTGCAATGAAGATAAGTCATCTGTGAAATGATAATGCAAATCAATGGAAAGATATGAATGAACAAATTTTGATTTACTTGTAACTTTTTAGGAACGCATTTACTGAGACACATTTTAATCTCTGAACATTGATGTTATTTCATTCCAATAGCAATGGAAAGCATGCTGTTCTGAGGAAGAGCTCTGAAAAGGCTGGGTGTTCACAGGTTTGTTTTTCACAGTTGAAATGTTTCTGAAGACTTATTTTTGGACGTGAGACACATATTCAAAAGTGCACTAAAGAGACAAGTTTGATTTTCAATTTAGAATTTCAGGATCTGAATTTCTGATATTTTCATTCGAGCACCCCCCCCACACACCCTCTGTCTAGTTGCTGGGAGAATGACAAACTTTGGTCTCCCGGGCAGGTGTGTGGTCAGAGGACCTTTTGCTCCTGGCGAGGACAATACCTTCAAGACTCCAAGACTCAACTCCGAAAAGAGGCAGACTATGCTTCTAATAATCTTCCAGATTCTTCTAACAACTCCACCGTTCCAGTTCATTGCATTTGGCGGGTAAAGTAGGTAATTTCTATTTTGTTGATGTATCATGGATGTCCGCTATGCTTTCATGTTATGGCCAAAGTCGAATGTTGTATTCCTTTACCATTTTACCCCATTCCTTCTGCATCTCTGGTTATGCCTCTTTAATTCCTAACCATCATTAAACATGGTTTCTTCTTTCTCTTTTCTTAAGTTTTCTAATCAGGTCGTCTCTCATCTTGCATAGGTCTTTCAAGATTTAATTATACTTTCTAGTCTTTTGGCAAATTTCATTAGTACCAGTTTTTAATCATCATCACATTTGTCTTAGGTTCTTTTTCTTTGTACTTTTGTCCTTCCTAAACGTTTGTGGTTTGCCTGTTTTTAAAATTTCCCCTCCCTCCCATCTTTCCTTCTTTCTTTCCCTCCTTCCTTCCCTACCTTCCTCTTTTCTTTTCTTTTCTCTTATGCTTGTCCTCTGATTACAAATGTTGCTAGATGCCAAATGTTTTATATGACAATAAGGCCAAGATATTTTTTTGGGGGGGAGATTTCTTGGGGGGAGGTTATCTTTTTATAAATTGTTTTATAATTTTATCTGATTATGACCAGAAAAGGTTGCCTATATAAAATCTCTACTTTGAAAAATGTGTTAAGCCTTTTTTTTTTTTTTGACCAAATAAACAATGGATTTTTGTAATTGTTTCATATACACACATACATATAAGAACATATATATTTAAGGCATGCCTGGGTGGCTCAGTGGGTTAAAGCCTCTGCCTTTGGCTCAAGTCATGATCTCAGGGTCCTGGGATTGAGCCCCGCATCGGGCTCTCTGCTCAGCGGGGAGCCCTTCCCTCTTTCTCTCTGCCTGCTTGTGATCGCTCTCTCTGTCAAATAAATAAATAAAATCTTTACAAAAAGAAAAGAACATATATATTTAAAAATCTACCTTTTTATTTGAGGAGTTCTGCATTTATCTATTAAATAAAGCTTATTGGTAGTATTGCTCAACTCTTGTGTCTTTGCTCATTTTTTGTTTACCTGATATTTTAGTACAGAAAGATGTATATTTAAAAATGTTCACAAAGCTTATGTTTTTATCAAGTTATCCTTGCATTTCTAAAGTTTTTCTCTGTCTGCTTAAGGATTTTGGTCCATACCGCTTTATGGCTAGTATTTTAAGTTTTGTCTTTATAAATTACATATTACATTGCATCTTTTCATGACACCCTCTATCTTGAAGTCCCCTCTTCCCCATGTATCATTAGTAATTCCACTCTTGCTTTTGTTTTATGTCAGTGTGCATTGCCTTTTCTTTAATACCAGATTGTTTTATCATTGTTTCAAATGTTTCCTTTTTTTTAGGGGGGGGAAGGGTGAGGGAGAGAGAGAATCTTAAGCAGTGTCCATGCCCATCGCGTAGCCAGAGGCGGGGCCCAATCTCAGGACCCTGAGATCATGACCTGAGTGGAACCAAGAGTCGGATGCTTAAGCGACTGAGCCACCCAGGGGCCCCTAGGTGTTGCCTATGAGCAGCATAAAGCTGAATTGTCTTTCTTAACCTTCTCTAAAGCCTCTGCCTTTTAATGGGAGGTGTTCCTTTATGCATGTCTAGAATAGTAACTGAGACACTTGATTTTGTTCTTTCCATTTCTCTCGATGCTAGTGTATATTTTACTTTGTATTTCTTCTTTCTCAGTTTTTCGGGTTTCACCAAGTTACTATTTTTTTCTCCAGCTTTTCCCTTATTAATTGGAAGTTCTCATTTTCTGTTCCCTTAAGGTTGCTTTCCCTGCCCTAACACTTATGCAGACCCATATTTATGTACTGTTCTTTGAAAACAAGATACTAACTACTCCCCTCACCTCCCACCACCTCTGTGAGATGAAGCTTGTAGAATCCTCTCTTCCTTCTTCCCATCCTTACAGTCTTCTCCCCCCAGTAGAGACACCCCCAAATTGTAGGTTTTGTTGGAATTTTTTTTCGTATTTCTTTCTTACATTGATTCCCTTTTCCTTTTCTGGAATACCACTTGTGGACATTTTGATCTTGCTGGGTCTCATTTCCTATTCTCTTGTCTTTTCCTTCATATTTTCATTCATGTACATTGGATCTGGGTTTAAGATTAAAAAAAAAAATACCCTTCCTTAAGTGTGTGAATTTGGATGTTAATGTTATCTTTCTCTTCTTCAAAGACTTACTTATTTTAGAGTGAGAGAGCAGGAAGGCAGGGGAAGGGGCAGAGGGAGAGAGAGAGGGAGAGAAGTAGACTCCTCACTGAGTATGGAGCCCTTCGAGGGGCTCGAAGGGGAGCACGACTAGAAGCTGGATCTTAGGACTCTGAGATCACGGCCCAAAGAACATGACCTGAGCTGAAACAAAGAATCAGATACTTAACCGACTAAGCCACCCAGGCGTCCCTATGTTTCTCTTCTTCAGCCAACCTACTGGATTTTTAAATCTTAACTTTCATATGTGTTTTAATGTTTTGTCTTGCTGTCAGTTTGTATTGTTGTGTTTGTTACTGTGCTTGATTCTTAAATGCTAACATTATGATACCATGTGTCCACAAGCCCAGCACCTGCTGGACGTGGGAAAGGCAGAAAAACTGGCATTCAGAGTAAAGAGAGAGTGGCCCGTTAAAGCCGGGACACTATCTCCCAGAATCTTCTCTACATGATGTTTTTGAAGACATATACCAATGTGGTCTTTCAAGAAGACTTTGGGTTGATCTTTCAAAACGACTTTTTGTTTGTGTTGATCTCTCTGCCAGTATAAATTATCAGCACAACTAATTTTGACCGTAGATGCTCTGGTGGAGCATCAGATAGATATAAATAATGAGTTAAAGTTTTCCTAGAGTTAAAAGCAGCAGTAGAAAAAACTAATAAAATAATATTTTATTCATGTTAGTTTTTTCATCCTTAGAACAGTAACTTGAAATTCCCTATTTATTCTCTAGGATATTGAAAAAAGAAGATAGTGTTTCTATAGTTTTCATCATATTTCAAAGCTTAATAAATGTCACTAGCTCTATGGAGAGATTTTCAGGACACTTTAACTTAGCCAAACTGGTTGGTCTGATTTATGTCTTTTTGACCCAGACCTCTTAGTTCCTAGTGGCTAAAACGAACAGAAAGAAAAAAAACAAACAAAAATGGGGTTCGCTCCAGTGAGACACATTATTTTTAAGGGACGGGAAGTTAACCATCATCAACAAACAATATTTGTCCTGAGCATTAAACATCCATGCTTAACCACCCTCCACCTAGTTTTCTACAAGAAATTTGAAGTCCACATATTCATACAATGAAATCCACAGTATTCTGCAGGCCAACTTAACTCAACTCATTTTCTTGACTTTGAAAGTTACTTTCAGAACTTTTGCATAAATTTATTCCCAAAGAACTTTTTGGCCAAAATGTTGGAACTAGTGTATCTAGAAAGATACGGCCTTAATTATCACTTCTGTGGGGCATAATTGAGAAGAACTACATGATGCATTTTTTCCATCCTATCTGAAACAGGTATATATATAAAAATGTAACAGTGAACGTGTGTGAAATATTCACAAGATACATAAATAAGAATAATTAGAAAAAAGGGTATTCAACTCTTGGGGTAGAAAAATAGCCTGTCAAGTGATTCTTTCAATTTTAAAGGCTGTTCTCTCTAAAATATTCTGTGGTGCATATTCATATAGTTATAGGAAGGACATTTGGTTTGGCAGACAAATTACTTGAGTCAAAATAATCCAATCTACTCCAAATTCCTAACTGCTTGCTGCATATCTCCATATGGTGCTTCTGCCAGTCTTCCAAAATCAAGTCATCCAGATTTGGATACATTTTCTTCCTCTCTTTCCTCATAACTCATCCTTCCTCTCGAGTCTCTCTATGTATTGGTAAATCCATCTAGGCGCCCAAACCAGAAAAGTGGGAAACCTACCTCATCTTCCTGCATTCTGTAATTCCAGTCCCACGGGACCCCTTGCCTGTCCCTGAACATCCTAGGTTCCTGGCTTTGTGTAGGCTCTTCTTTAACCGAGACTTTTCTAAAAACATTTCACTTGAGCAAATACTGCTCCTTCTTCAAATCTTACTTCCAGCGCCACTGACCCTGCGTTGGTGTCTTTGAGTTTCCTAATCAAAATTCCACAATTCTGTCCCCATACTTTCATGGGCCCTTGTTAATGTATTATAACTCTTTTTGTCTACATCTTATTCATTTCACATGTACACATCTATCTCTTATGGGATCATAAGCTGTGGTGGTTAGGGGTTGGGTCTCAATGAGCTTTTGATTCTCAAAGCCTAAGTACAGGGCCTTATATATGTAACATAACAATCAACAAAAGATGTGTTGATCCTAAACCTATTATGGTGCAGACATACTTTTTTTTCCCCCTGAAATCTAGAATCTGTGAGATGTCTAATAATTTTGGGTTTTTAAGACCGAGAGAGACGGAGACTTAGATTTGTCCATTACTCACTGTCAGCTCTGCCAGTCACCTGATTTCGTGTTTGTTTGGCAACAATCTTGCATAGCTGTCACTGTTAGTACCACTTAGTCTTGCAGATACTGAGGGTCACAGTTTAAGTCACTTGCCAAAGGTCAAGGTACCAGTAAATAAACCAAGAGATTTTGAACTTGCTTCTGTTTGGCTTTAAAGGACACTGCTTTTCTACCATACTCTACAACCATGGATCCTGTGCTTGTTTCTTTTTATGTGAATTATCTTTCCCCATCCCTCTTCTTCTACTGAGCACGGTAATGGAGTCCCTGTAATCTATTTCTTCTCCATCCTTCTTTGTATCGGTTTCCTATTGCTGCTGTAACAAATTACTATCAACTTAATAGCTTAAACAATGCAAATTTATTATTTTTATATTTCCTGGAGGTTCAAAATCCACAAGGAATTTTAAGGAGCTAAAATCAAGGTGTCAGCAAGGCTGATTCCTTCTAGAAACTCCAGGGGACATTCTGTTCCTTGGCTCTTCTGGCTTCTGCAGGATAATGGCCATATCACTCTAGTCACTGCTTTGCCAACAGTGCTGTTGCTGCCTTTGACCTTCCTGCCTCCCTCTTAATAAGAACTCTTTTGATTACACTGGGGCCACCGGCATAATCCGGGATAATCTCCTCATTTTAAGATTCTTAATTTAATCACATCTGCAAAGTCCCTTTTGCCATCCATGTAAGGTAGCATTTGCAAATTCCTGGGATTAACATATGGGCAGCTTTGGGGATTATTCAACCTACCACACCCTTATAATTGAAATGTGTATTAGTAAAATAAGATCTTTCTTCAGTGTAGTAGTAAGAAAGCTAATTGGTCAATAATGGGGTTGAACCAGGAATTTCCAGCTCTGTAAGTAGCAGGGGAAAGCAAGTGGCCACAAACGGAGACACTCGTTTAAATAGACACCTAAACTCTGGATAATCGTGAAATATACACCCAAGAACTATTGACTCCGTAAAATTCAAACTCAACTTGATGCTACTTGTGTAGTGTCATATAAATGGTCAAAAACCTCCACAGCCATTATGCTTTAGAAAATAAATTTATGTTATCAAATCCATTCTGCTATGTAGTGGTGTTTTTTTGAATTTAAATAAAGGCCCTATGGTCAAAATTCCGCGCATAAATGCTCACTTTTCCTCTAAGTACATGTATTGTGTTTCTAACTTTGTCTCCTACTCATCTGAATGGTAAAATGGCTCTCTTTAAGTTCTTTCTTTGTTAGCTTCTTCAAGTGAACTAATCATTGGAGCCACTCATGTGATAGACTGGCAGTTAAAAGACTCAAATGTCAAGATGTTTTTATCAGTCACATCAACAGTAACTTTCAGATTGAATAGATCTCTGGTTTATGTCAAATCTTTGGTGTGGATTTTTTTTTTTCCTTCCTAAAATAGAAATTGCTTAGATGCTAATAATATAAACTACCTTGTCCAACTCCTCACCCATCTCATCTAGAATACCTCTCCCCTGTTAGTGAAAAAGGATGATGGGACATATTATCCTGTTGCTGATGAATGCCCATTAGCCTTGAGAAGCAAATATACCCCCTTGTGTGCATCCACTATGTGATTGTAATAGAATTCCATTTCGTAGCTTGTGGAAAAAGAAGTGTTTTAGAGCCAATCTACGTGTGTTTTCAAATTTCATACCAATATACATTCAGCTTCTGAGCTGTTCACTTGCCTGCTGGCATGTATCCCATTTTCACATGCAATTTCTTTATGAATTGAAGGCAATATGTGGGCAGACATCTAGCTGTTTAGGAAAATAAATTTATATATTTTGAGCATGTGCTTTGCTGTGGATGTAGGACAAAATATATAGCTAGACCTCTCAGACCACTAGTGAGGCTTTATTTTTAAAGGTTGATTATAGAAAGTAATATTCTTCTCCATGCCTTCCAACCTAAATGCTTCTATTAGGTTTTTTCCTTTACTATTTAAATATTGCTCTGCCTCATAATCAGGAATATAATGATCTATCTAAAATGCCATATGTCATCAAACTATTTGGCAGCACAAACCTATCTGAGACCCATTATTTAGTGACAGCAGTGTATACTTGAATAAATAAACTTCATTATCTCTATGCTCAAATCCATGAACAACTGTGAATGAAGAGATAGTGCATATTGATTTTGCTATGGTCCTTCACTGCAATGTAGGTGGCATTACATCAGCTCACAATTTCAATGGTCTGCTGCAGTTTAGAAATAAAAAAATCGTTATCTGGAAACCTCTCAAATCAACAGCAATGTGATCAATTTTTTATCTGTGGTTAGGCAGTGGAAGTCAGTGGTGGATTTTCTGTCCTCAATGCTCTCGTCCTCTTGTTAAAATATTTAGGGAGCCCCCATGGGAAATACTATACCTAGATTGAACGTGTTTACATTAGGAAGTGAAAAACCTTCTCTTTGTATCTTGTTAGCCACAAACGCATTCTTGTCTCATAGAGTCATGTTCCCTGGGGGATTCTGGGGTGTAGATCTCCGCTGTTTACTGAACACCCTTCTACCGCATGACTGAAGCCAGAGGGACTTACTACTTCATCCTTGATTAGTATTTTAATTCAGCATACAATTTTACATCATGTAGCCTTACCTCCCATTCCAGTGGGGACATACTAATTTGACATCAAGCAATATTCTCAATAATGGTATTTTGGTGATTATGAGAGGAAAACAATACTATGGTGAAAAATAGCATAAAAGCATTCCCAGGATTGGCAACACGTCTTAGGTAAGTAACTGTTACATTAAGAAATTGTTTTTAATTTTTGTTTACTCGTTTATCTACACTTATTATTAAGGATATGCTACTGTCAAAACATAGTCACAGTGATGGGAGGGTGATGGATTTACATCCTCTCTTATCCAGGAGTTTACAATTTATCTAATAAGAGGAAAGAGACGGGCTTCCAAATAACTGTATTGCAGGGCAGAAAATAGCAAATGGCTTAATAGAGTTGTAAATAAAGAACTGTCAATTTTCTGGGATAGGGTATCTTCAGAAAAAGAATGGGAATCAGAGAAGACTTCATAAAGGAGGGGCATTTGTTATGACATAAGTGAATACTGAACAGTCACCAACTGGTACCTGTGTGTCTGGCAGGGCTGGGCAAGAGGGGAGTCCAGCAGGGGAGAAAGACCTTAGATAAGACTTGGCACAGAAAGTAATGAATTACCAGTAAGTCTATGAGACTCACAGGGTTTGACGAGAAGTGTAGAACCAGAGGCCCTAATTTAAGGATTCTCTGATTATGTGGTGGTGAGCTTGGGTGTGGAGATAGCGAGAAGTAGAAGAGATTGGTAGCAAAGTGGAACGAAGGATGGGTAGAATTAAGATCCACTTTGTCCCAAAACACGTGTACAAGATGGCAGCCCTGACCACCATAGACACAGCTCTCTGAAGCTTCCGTGAATCATGCAATTCATGACTCAGCAAGAATTTACGGTTCTGGAAAGCAGGACTGAAAAGGGGGAAAGTGAACTCCTCATTATTGATTCCTAACAACAGGCCCAGCATTAGATCATATCAGGTTTTGAACATGGATTATCTCATTTAACACATAATGTTCTTATTTTACAGATTAGAGAAGATTTTAAAAGTTGAATGAGTTCCCTAAAATAATACTTCAGGTATATAAGGGTTGCATTGGGAAAATGAGAGGGTATCTGATATTTGGGCTGGGTTTTAATCTGGGGGAATCACTCTTACTTTATTCTTAAAGAGATGTAAAGAGATTAGACTATGCTTCGAAAGATGAAGATCTGGATAAGCACAGGGTCAGGGCTGGCTAGAAACTATTCAGATAAATTTACATCAATATAAACGTATCAGTGAAATTTGGAGAAAGGCAACGAGATAAGAGAGTGTGCAAAATGGAAAATTTGCAAAAATACAAACTTCTGACTCCACATTGCTTCAGGATGCAGCCCCAACTCCACCACACTCCACAGCAGAGCTCCCACAAGCATCTACTTCCAATGGATTATAAATGCCCAATGAGATATTTATGGTCTCAGCTCTCACAGTGCAGAGGACTTGGTGGATAAAGTGTTTGTCTGTAAGGAACAACTGAACATTGAGAACACAGAACCTCTGAACAGAACCTCAGAACTCAAGCTGCTCTGGGGATCAGGACTCTCTTCCCCGAAGAGATGAGCTTTCAGTTGGCATTTGGATGAAGGCAGAGGAAGGAAGGTGATGGGGGGTGGAGGGCAGTGGTATGGGGGAAGGCTACAGAGGAGCCTTCCATGCTAGGGGACTAGAAGTAGAGTAAAAATCTGTGGCAAGAGGCTTCCATGACAGGGGGTTAAAAATGGCCAGTGAGGTCTGTACTACATTTTTGAGAGAAGAGTAGAAGGGGTTGGGTGGGGAGCAGGGGCTTTTGTGAAGGATGAAAGGATTTGGATCTTTACCTCAATAGCCATGGAAAGCCATTGAGTCAGTGAAGGTTTTAATGGAGGGTGGGGTTGATATGATCAGATTTTTATTTATAAATATCTCTGTGGAGAAAATATAAATATAAGGGGAGTCTTTTAGAGGGCCACTCTAGGTCCAGATTTAGGCTACATGATGGCAGCATAATTAGAGAGAAATATATTTTTGAGGATGCCTAGTAGGCTGGATGGCGGTCTATGGGACCATAGGAACACAAATCTTTCTCTTACCCCGAAGTGCAGTTCAAGTGGTCTTACTTTATTAAACACTCTCCATGGATCTGCCTTTCCTATATTTGTTTCAGCCTCCCTGGAATTGCTTTTCTCTGTATCTGCATCCCCAAATGGTGTCCATTCTCTGAGTCCCAGATCCACTGTCACTTCCTCTGTGAAATCTTAGTGAATCTGAAGTAATTCCTCCCGTCCTTTGCTCATCATGTCTACGTCAGCTTTAATGATCCACATACCTCTATTTGTATATTATTCACATTTTCCCCTTGTATTATCATTTGTGTGTCTGTCTCCCTCCTCTGCAGTGCTGGATGGAGATCTTATGTCTTAATTATCTATGCCAAAGCTTGCAACCAATTGCAGATAGACTGCGGCAGTATTTGATTTTTTTTTTAAATTTTATTTATTTGAAAGAGAGGGAGAGAGAGCACAAGCAAGGGGAAAGACAGAGGAAAGAAAAGCAGATTCCCTCCTAAGCAGGGAGCCCAATGTGGGGCTTGATCCCAGGACCCTAGGATCATGACCGGAGCTAAAGGCAGATGCTTAACTGACTGAGTCACCCAGGTGCCCCCCAGTAGTTGATTTTGACGCTGCTGAAATTTTTGTATTGTTTCCCAATTAATTCCACCTAGGAACTCAGATTTTCATCTTCTCTGGAGAAGCAAAGGCTCAGTCATCAGCTAGAGTAGCCATCTGCCCTGTGATCTCTTACCTCACTATACCTTATTGTCTATTAATTTACATTATTAGACTGGGCTGCAGTTTGAATTTGAGATCCTGGCTCTAAAATTCCTACTGGATTTAACCAACAATTGTGTGTTGAGTTATTTAATCCAGGACTGACTGTTTAGGTCATCTGAGGGAAAATTTGTCAAATATCACTTTAGGGTTATGATCTTCGTTTAATGGTGGTGCCTTTAACTGGGGGGGGGGGGGCATGTAAGCAAAATCTGATAGGACCTCTTTGTCCTTAGTCTAAACCTCAATTTCCAGTGTAAAGAAATATAAATGTATGTGAGGAAGGAACAGAAGGCTGGATAAACTCTTGATTGAATTAGCATAGCGCTTGGTTGCTTTGCAACTTTTTGGATGTACGTGGTAAACATGAGGTAGGGGGCTGGATTCTGCCTCATGGAGATTGTGTTGTAGAAAATTTGCTACAATAGAGTTAGCATGGCTTACATACCTGGTATTTGTTTGAGAGTTGGAATATCTTACAAGTGTGTATAACTGGTTTTAGTGATGGAGACTTGACAGTTTGGAATTCTTCCTAACACATATCTGTAACGATGAAATAAGGATATATCATTCTTAATTCCTTGTGCTCCAATGTTATAAAAAGAACCTCTCTTCTGATGATATGCTCATCTAAATGACTCAGATTTAACACCATCCATTGATGGATGAAGAAAGTAAAAATAAAACCCCCTAAAATGGAGTATTTACAGAAGGAATTAAAAAAAAAAATTCATTGACATTCCTGTGTATTAAGCATCCTTTCCTGTTAAAAGATAAACTGAGGCATGTTAAATTTTTTAAGTTTCTAAGAATTTGAGCAAAAGTTGATTTGAATAGCGCAGCACCAAACCGTAAGTGGTTAGTGCTCTGCAGATAGGACCCAGGGGAAGGGCTTTCATCGCAGGGAAGATATGGAAGCAAAGCAAGGAAATTATTTGGTTGGCTGTAGCTTAAGTGTTTGCCTTATTTGGAAAAACCTCGTTGGCTGCTCGTGACTGACTGACTTTACGTTTTTTATTTCTTAACCTTGAAGCTTTGCAGGTTTAAGTTCTGGTCCACCAGCTTGGGCGGTGGAGGGATCAGAACCACCTCAGTCTAACGGCCTCCTTATTTCATTAATTTAACACCTTCATGCATTAAATGGAATTTAAAGCTTATAAATCATGCTTTTGAATCTTTGAGAAACTTGGTATTTTCTAAAAATAGAACTATTAAGAGTTCAAATGATAAAAAATAGGTAGCTAGAGCATCTGACTTCTCACAAAGGTATAAACAGATAATTAAATGTGTAAGATTAAAAAAAAAAAAAATCAACCAAGTTTAAGTACCTCACTGACAATGCGGAGACCAGGGAAAAATGCATCAAGACAGAGACTCAAAAACAATATCAAAAGGTAAGACATTTTTGAGTGTTTGGCCATGGAAAATTTGAAGTTTACTTTCCAACTCAAACCTAGTTATTCAAAACTAACCTTTCCAACTTCTGATCCAAAGGTCTGTTCTTTTTTTTCTCCTCTCAGACTATTTCTTGGCTCCGAAGACTGTGATCATGATAAGAAGTATTGTGTTACAATGAGTCTTCTATGGACACAACAGATTTTATGGGCTAGAGGAGATTCCAGTGAGTGCAAAGTTATGGCAAAATCTTTATATCCTGTGAGGTTACATAATTCTTTCCGTAACGTCCTGGCTGCAGACATTTATATAACTTGTCCAGCTTCAACACTGTCTCAGAGTTCATCTGGAAGGAACACAATGGCCATAATAGTACCCATTATAGCCGCTATTCTTCTCAATTGTAAGGGCACAGTGAAATCGTGGGGATGAAGCTGTGCCTTGATTGGCTATTAAATTGCGATCAATGGAAAGTATTTGTGCCATAATTTTGCAACCACGCAAGAACAGGCCATCCTGGTGGTAAGTCAGCATGTACATACCATCAAAACTAAAGTCACTTGGATAACTAAACTAATTTTCTTTAAGACAACAGGGTACAATAGACATTATATTAAAAAAAAAAAATCTGAGCATTTTTCTGCCTCCTGGTTAAAAAGAAATAACAGATGAACAAGGACAAAGTCCAAATACGATTGGTGACTTGTCTCTATTTTATCATGTTATAGAGAAAACTGATGCCACTCTTCCCTTTCAATTGTTAATGAAAATGACAAAGGGACAGATAGTAAATATTTTAGACTTTCTGGGTCATAGATGGTCACTGCCGTATATTTTTTCTTTTTTTCCCCCACAACCCTTTAAAAAATGTAAAAACCAGGCGTTCAAAAACAGACCATGGGCCAGCCACTTGGCTGTGTGCCGTCAGCAGACCCCTGATTTATATGAATGCTTACAGTTGTGAATTTTAATAAAAGTCTCTTTTGATCTCCCATACACCACTCGTCCCCATCCACCTGAAGCAATGATCTGGAGGGTATCTCTAGTTTTAGACCGATGCTTGAAACAGTACCCAGGGCTATCTCCATGAAACAAGGCTGGGAAATAAATGTAGGCAATAGTACTCTTCTTATTGCACATATCTGCAGAATTTCTTGGCTTTGCAAAACCTGTCACTGTTTATCTCTCTGCCTTACAACAGGTCTTCAAGAAAACGAAACAAACAAACAAAAATTTTAAGAAAAGATTCCTTCCCAAAAGCCCACCAAAAAGTTGAGAACACTCCCTTCCAGACGTACACACACATTACTTGACGACTGCTAATGACGGCATGCCACGCCAGCCTGTCTACTGTAATTACCTTCTTGTCCAAAAGAGCCCTATGGGAAGCCTGCGCTTCATTGTAACCTTGAACTATTTCTTCTCCCCTCTCAGCTGCTTCCCAACTCACCATAACACAATTACTCGGATATCTTGCTGTTATTTTCTTCTTGGTAGCAGTTATATTTAAGAGGCTTTTTTTGTGTTTGCTCGTTTGTTTGTTTTTTGTTAAGTATTGCTATACCAAGTTGCCACATTCTGGCTATGCCATCTTGCCTTTAACATTCAAGGATCACGCTGACATTTTACCCATAGTGAGAAAAGCAACAAAAGGTAACACTTACTGAGAACCTACTATATGCTACGTAGTGTTCTAAGTGCTTTGTATAAATAACTCATATAGTCTTCACAACAACCTGGAGACGTAGGTACTGCTATTATTTCCATTTTACAGAAAAGGAAGTGAGGGACAAGGATCGATGATGGTCACTTGGATTTTTCCTTCTACACCATATTATAGCTAAGTTATTCTCATTCAGAGAAACTTCCCCAAAGCTCAACACCTACTCTGGCTGGGCTGGTGGTGTTAGCATGATTGTTTCCAAAGTGGTTTTGGCCATAAGTTGTTCAGCTAATGATCATGGTACTGTCTACGTAGAATGTAAAGATATCCTCGTTATATCATTATAGGACCCTGAATTTGCAAACAGGTGGCTCCCATCTGAATCTAGTCCACACTGCTATTATTGCTGTTGTTTTAAATAACTACGTATATTTTCACAGGAAAAATCTTAATCCTTGGCTCTTCTTGAAGTATCAGAAGATCTTGCAATCCTGGACTTACGTTCTAGCAGAACGATAATTGGCTCTGCCAGCTGCCTCTATCCTCGGCAAGTGCTTTCCAGTTTGCCTGTCTCCACAGACTGCACTACTCATTGGCATTATCTGCCTCGCTTCGAGCCTTTTGAATTTGCAACTCCTAATAGACATATTGCTGCTGACTTGTTCACCCAAATAAAGCACATTGTGTTGTGATTCTTCTGGAAAATCTATAGATGCAGTCAAAGCATGCCATGTTAGAGACTTACGTTCTAGTAGCATAATTTAATAACCTCCCCATGCTTTTCTTTGTACTCGTCTATTATTATCCCAGGCATTTACCAGCTAAGGAAACATTTGGCAGTGTCTTAATGTGCTAGACTCTTCCCATTCCTTTGCTGTTTTGAATAGCTATGTCAGCTTTCTTATTGCTTACATGACTTAGGTAATACATGTCTGTGGATATTTTCTGGTATATTTTATGAAAGTTTATAAAAGTAATTGTCAGAAATGATCATGCTTTGATTAAATAAATATGCTATTGAGGAGTTAGGTACACAATTTAAATATGGCATGAATAATTTGTTAGCATATCTGTCAACCTATTTCAATAGCTTTAAATTGTAGATACATTTGTGGAAGCGGAATCCTATTTTGCAAATTTGACAGCAATAGCTGTTTCCTGAATGTATTTGACATTATTTTCTACATTGTTTTATGCCCAACACATTTACTGCAAACCGCTTATTACTTTATTGCTGAAAACAGCAACGTGTATTTATTTAGCTTTTTATTTTAGAATTGGCAGGCTATCACTTGCTTTATTAATCAGATCCAACCTTGAGGATTATAGCCACCGGTTTCAAGATTATCTAATTGCTGCTGCTCAAAAGCTAAGAAATCAGTAATGCAGGTACACTCTCTCTCGAGGAATTATTGTTCCTAAGGATGCTGGATTTGCTATTGAGAGAAGAGAGGTTTCCAGTTTTTATATATATTCTATTCTGCTCTCCTCTATATAACATACATATTCTATTGCAAATAGTGCATAAGTGGCTTTCTAAATTTTGTTTTAGTGGGTTAGCCCCGTGAAAAGGCTCAGGCTGACCTTTCTTTGTGCATCATAGCTTCTTCCTCCAGTTCTTACTATTTAGAGATTTTCTTTTCTTGTATTTCCAGGGATCTCCCTGGCAGGCACTGTTACATTTCTTATAAAATTAAAACTACATTTGTTAACTCACACACCATTGTTTCTATTAGCCCAGCAGAAAAGTCAATATTTCTCATTTGTTGCCTCTGGATTCGTGCCAGTCTTGATGTGTAAGAACAGCCCAACAAGGCCACGTAATACACACTAACCCAAATCTATAAAGAAGGGAAATGAAAGTCAAAATAATAATAATAAAAACAATTACTTGGGAACCGGAATGTGAAGCAACCTGAAACAACACAGTTACATCAGCGTGAATTGATTTCTACTTGTGAAAAGGAATGCACCTTCGAACCTTCAGAATTCAGAAGAGAGGGCAAACGTTTATTTAGGGTTTTTTCCTGTGAACCCATAAGGGTCTTTTTCCAAACACTGTGATGCTACCCCAGCTGTGCTGGGAGAAGCCAATACGAAGTCAGGAAGACTTGGATTCCAGCTCGGGCTCAGCTGTGGTTATGACTCAAGATGCTTCGCTTGGCTCTGCCTCAGTCTCCTCATTGATGGAATGAAGGATTGGTTAAAGAATGAGCTCTTGTACTATCAGCTCCTAAGTTCTATAATTCTGATACCTAAGAGTCAAAACAAACGAAGAAAAAAAAAACTGTATACACACTCCTATTTTAACATATGTGTTAACATGTTCCTTTCAAGAGAGGAAAGAAACTGGGAAAGAAAGAATTGAAAAATGTAGATTCTATCATCTACTTCTCCTATTTCTTAGGTGAACCATAAAAGTCTCCCAGAGAATATACATAGAGAAAGCTGGTTCCCAATTTACCCCCATAGTCACAGAACACAGGAAGGGGCTAATGCCTCGTAGTTCCGCCTGTTGTCAGAACAGCATCAAGGTGACCCTATGATTGTGCTAGAGAGAAGCCCCCACGTTACAGTATGATGTGCGGCGATAGCAGAATACTCGCTGGTGTTCTAGTTCTTCCTACTGCTACTTCGTTAAAAATAAATGATCGCTGCAAAGCCTATGGCAATGAGTTGAAAACACATACTCAGACATTTCGGATACTATGTGCCTTTTTTCTTGTTCCCAGTTACCTCTGCGAATGTTACTTGTGTGTGCCCATGAACTAAATACAAGGTCACAATTTGTTGGATATACTGTGATGGAGGAACACAGGCGGAGGGCGTCGGAGCTAAATACATCTATTTATATACATATACACACATATATACATATATGTATATGTTTTGCCGAAGGACTGAATTAGCCAGGCCGATAGAGTCTAACATACTAAATCAGAAATCAAAAGCAACCAGAGGGAAAAGGAGAGGAAGTACAAGGTGGGTCAGCTTGGATCAAAGGGCAAGGAGTCCAAGACCCCTTCTCTGTTCTCCTGGGGTGCCCCTTTTGCCATTATGCGCTAGGTACTCTTTTCTTTCCCGCAGTTCAACACTTTGAAAGGGATGTTGACCATGGTGAGCAATGGGGTCACATCATCAGTAGCAAGGTAAGCTTCATAGAATTCTTTTAGGATTGGGAGGAAGGGAGCAGGAAAAAGGGAAAAAAGATAAAAACAGACTTACAAAGAAAAGGGGCGGGAACATATCTGGAGACAGTAAAAGCCTGCGGGGCTGGGCACTATGGGGCCTGGAGGGGGAGGGCCCACACTCTGGCTCACACAGCAAGACAGCTGTTGGCAGGGCAGGGCCTCCAACTCTGCCCAGGATGGAGAATTGGCCTGTGGAACGCCCCCCGTCCACCATCATCTCAAATACAGGAAACCCCCGAAGGAAAGCAGCATAACTTCTGAAAATCATTTAACAGAAACACAAAAGACTGTCTCCAGACTTGCCCTTACAGGATGGCCAAGTTCCTTAAGATTTACAGGTTAGAGGGGAGTGGGGAGGGGGATAGGCAAAGGGGGTGAAGGGGAGTGGGAGATACAGTCTTCCGGTTACGGAATGAATAAGTCGCAGAACAGAAGGCACAGCAGAGGGAATATAGTCAATGGGACTGTGATAGTGTTGCACGGTGACAGATATTAGCTACACTTGTGAGCGCAGCGTCATGTACAAACTTCCTGAATCACTATGTGGTACGCCTGAAGCTAATGAACACTGTGTGTCTGCTACACTCAAATTAAAAGATTTAAAAGCAGAATAATATCTTTGAGTAAGACCAGCTGGAGTGGTTTTGCAATAGTGGCCTTTTAGAATGAAGGATAAATATCACAGTTGTGGTTATCAATTTACGCCCAGCATCATTGGTCCAGGTAGCTTCCAAACTGGTCGTGTCCTTGACTTACGGACTCACTCTTACTGTGTGTCCAGGTTGCATTGTATTTGAACCCCTCCCCTACCCCTCATGCTAACGTAATTAGTAATCCTGTTGATTTAATCATGTCAACCCACTTTCCTAGTACAGGGGTTCATTTCTTTTGTTCTAACCTATTACAATAGCCATCAGTGTGGTGCCCGCTGCCCAGAAGCCCTTTAGGCCAATCTCTACATGCCTAAGTCCTGGATAAGCTTCAAGGGTCTCCTTAATACTATCTCATCCATTATTGCAGCTGAACCCCCAGATGAAAGTAACCATTCTTCCACTGAACACCACCAATTTTCATCTGTGTCTTTTCTGGTGTATTTATCCTTTTAAAAAATAAAAGATTTTATTTATTTATTTGAGAGAGAACAAAAGAGATCACAGAGGGAGAAGGAGAGGGAGAAGCAGACTCCCCACTGAACAGGGAGCCTGATGTGGGGCTCAATCCCAGGACTTCAGAATCATGACCTGAGCCGCCCAGATGCCCCCTGAAATGTATGCATTTCTGTAAGGACTACATCAGAGAAATTACTGACCTAAGGAGCATATATGACAAATAGAAATTGGAACTCATTGCTGTTTTAATATTAACACAGTCCTCATTCTTTGATTCTGTCTGTAGCTGGCATTTGCAGCTCTCTGTCATCCATTAGGACGCGAAACCATTTCTGACTCCTCCACTTCTCTCAGTCCCCAAATCCAGTCAGTTGCCAAATACTCCCAATTATACCCCATCCCCTTTTCTTCTCGTATTCAGGCTTCTATCATCTCTTGCATGATTATTATGAGAACCTCCTCCTGTATCTCACCTCTTCCGTGCTTTGCTCATTGAATTCATCCTCTGCAGAGGCATCAAACTGACCTACCGGAAACAAAAACCTAACCCATGTCGTATCGAGGGCACATTTTTCCATAGTTTCCGATCATCTTAAGTTATTTTTACATGGCATGTAGTTCCCTCTTTGACTGACACCTTGTCTACCTCTCCAAATTCATTTCCAAATTCTATTCTTTACCCATGTGCCATGCTGCTTATTTATTTTTTAAAAGATTTTATTTATTTGACAGAAAGAGAGGACACAAGCAGGGGGAGTGGCAGGCAGAGGGAGAAGCAGGCTCCCCGCTGAGCAGGGAGCCTGATGTGGGGCTTGATCCCAGGACCCTGAGATCATGACCAGAGCGGAAGGCAGATGCTTAACCGACTGAGCCACCCAGGCGACCCGTGCCATGCTGTTTATTATCTTCACAATCTTCTCACACCTTCCTCTGTTCTGAGTGCTGACAACAAATGGTCTACATATGGCTAACTTCTATTCATCAAGAATCTTAGCTTTTACAAAGCTATTCCCACCTACCTTCTCTCCTCCATTCCTCAAGACGTCAGACTCCCATGAGGTCCCCTCTTAACCACTTCTCTGCACACATATCCATCATTGCATATATCCTGTTTGTTATAATTCCTGCCTAGAAGTCTGTCACTGGGCTCTTTGATGATATGCTTATGTCTTTGAATACCTAAGGCTCAGTGCAGTGCCCGTACATAATACCTTACATAATAGGTGCTCAGTGAGGTTTCAGTGAATGAACGAATGTTAATATGGTATTGTATGAATATAAGCTATCTAAACAGTGGCAAAGAAACATAGCTTTTATTTTTGGGAACAAGCAAAAACTGATAAAACTAACCTAAAATAATTAGAAAGCAGAGGAAATTAATATGGCTCAAACCAGCCTCACTGGGGTTACCAGAGTTTAAGGAATGTGTCGTAGTAGCAGGTGGACAGGACGAGCTGAGACTGGAAAGGTAGACTGGGGCCAGGGAGTGGTCACCAAAGGAATGCAAACAGGAAGGAACATGGTAGGTTTGCATTTTATTCCCATCGATCTGGTATTTGATTGGAAGGTGAATCTAAAGGGGAAAACTAAAAGCAGACAGATCCACTGGGCCACCGGCATTAAGGTAGAAATGAGGAAACTCTGGATTACAGTAGTGATGGTGGAGAAGAGAAAGAGAGTGGTTTTGAGAAATATTTAGGGGTAAAATTGATAGGAATGGTTGATTTGGGAAGTGAAGTGTGTGTGTATGCATGTATTTATGTATTATTTTTGAGTTATCTATTGGTTGAGGAAACCTTTACTTCTACCATTGATATGACCCCGTTGCATCAAGCACTTGGTGATGGTTCAGTAGCTCAGCAAACGGCATAAGAGCTGGTTGGATGCAACACATCACACAACTGTTCATTTAGGCCAAAGTGAGCATTCAAAGACAAAGAAACGGGGGCACCAGGGTGGCTCAGTGGGTTAAGGGTCCAACTAGTGATTTCGGCTCAGGTCATGATCTCATGGGTTGTGGACTGGAGCCCTGTGTAGGAGGCTACATGCTCAGCGAGGAGTCTGCTTGGGATTCTCTCCCTCTGCCTTTTTCCCCACTCATGCAGACATGTACATGTGCTCTCTCTTTCTCTCTCTCTCTCAAATAAATAAATAAATCTTAAAAAAAAAAAAAAAAGCAGAGACAAAGAACCAATAGCAAGCACGCAAGTTTACTCTTACCCGAAGTAAACTGCAGAATAACCAACAACGTAAGGAATTACAAGTCATTGTCACTATTATTAATTTAGATGTTAACTATAAGAATGGGTTGCCAACCCAAATTACTTTCAAGCTGGTGAGTCTCTTCTTTGAGTCCTTGGACTAATGAAGTTGGGAGTTGGGGTGGGGATAAAAATGACAGTCTATGAGAAGTCCTGAAGTACCTTGAACCACCGTTTAACAAATCACTGGGGATGATTTTAGGTTTCATTTCCTCCATGTGATTTTCTAATATGAACTAAATTTCCTTTATCCAGCTTGACCTAAACAAAACTAGAGCATTCCTCAAAGTACCACACGCATAAAGAAACTCTCATTTTGGCATTTATTTTGAGAGTCTCTAGAAGTATTGACTCAAGACGTGTAATATATGTGGGCAAGGGGTCTGTATGGTGCTGAGGATGTCGCTAAGCTTATTTTTTGATGCTGCTTTTGCACTATTACTGAAATAAATCAAAATGTTTTTGGATGTGGCCAGGTATTATGAGTGTGGAAATACTAAAACAATAGGAGGTATATAAAGTAATAAAAAAGGACTATGGGACCAGCCCTAATCATAATCTAAATAATGGGAAATACAATAAAACAAATGAACTGAAAACACTGAAAATACTCAACAGCATTTCAATTGAAAGAGGCAAGTATTACATTTTCTAAAATGATGTGAGCTTTCTCCTGATTCAGATACTAATGCAAGCACAGCATTTTCTTCTTTGTATGTATGAGAAAGCCAGCCCTTTCGAGAGTTAGAATAGCTTTCAAGACTCCTGATTTAAATTTCAAACTCTTGATCATAGCTGGGGAGCAAAGGTTTTTATCTTGGAATTGGAAATTGAGTTCTTTAGCTCTATACCAAGTGATAATATTAAGCATTTTGTTGTATCCACCATGCAAGCCAAGTTCCCCACTGTGCCTTCAAAGCCACAGTGAATGAACCATATTTGGATTTGCTTATCAGGAAGAGACATTTAGAAAGACAATACACTTGTCCTGCAAGACTGAGGCTCCTGATGCTTTTAGATAGGCCTGTGGAGAGCTGCAAAATGGGCCCTAAAATCAGGCTGACATGGTCTCTTAACAAGCTTCAGCATGCTCTGTGGGCTCAGCGAGTCTATGGTGTCCCCCACAGGGCTGCTGATGGCAGCCATCATAATTAGAACACATGAATCAAAAACACCAGGTGAAGATTTTGCCTTAGAAGAAAGAAAAGGCAGATGGAGGGAATTACCATGCCCTTTGACTATTAAGCTCTTTCATGCAGCGGGATCGCTGGCCAGCCCCGGCTGCATGAATGAGTCTGAAGGGCAGTTTACAGAGTCTCGGCCCTTCCCAACCAAGCTTCAAAGTGGCAAAGGGAGCAGAAAATCTCTTCCTTGTCAATTCACTGACAGAAGTAAAACCTCAGCTTTTCTCTCAACATTTGGTAAGACAGGTAACACTGTTTGGTTTGTGTGTGTGTGTGTGTGTGTGTGTGTGTGTGTGTGTTTTATGTGGAAAATGACTTGACAATCTTTTTACAGGAACAAAACCTCTATAACTTTAAGGGATATGACCTTGAAAGAGATTTGCTGAACTTTAATATGACTGGATTTTTTCCAACCTTTATGGGCTCTTGATTTTAAAATCTGCCTCACAAAAGCTCTGCCAGGAAAGCTGTTATTATAAAGATGCTTCTCAATAGGGAGAAGTGGGTTAATTGCATGCTCTCCAGTAAAATAAAGGAGGGTTTTGAAAACAAGTGCAAAATTGACAAAATGTACCGCGTTGCTCTTATGGAGAAGGAAAAAAAAAAAAAAAAAAACAGAAGGGAGAAACATTTGAAATGGCAAAATGTCTAACATGAATAGATGCTATAAAACTTATTGGATGAGGCTATAAGGGATTTCAGATTTCTCATAAACAATTGCCCATCTGACCTTGATAGGAATACAGAAATCCATTAGCAATCAAATTTTCAAACATAACTGTATAGTAAAAATATTTTTTTTTCTTCTCTCAATTTATGTTGACAGGATCTAGTTTAATACCACGATCTAGACATATTTATGTCTGTATCTTCCTTTCCACTGGAATGCTCTTGAGAGTTGGTAAACATAACTCACAATGAAGAGTTTACCAGTACATTGTGAATTTGTTGGGAGGATTTCCTTTTGGCATTCTGTGACTTTTATGGCAATTTAAGCTCCTTTTTTTTTTTATTTTTTTTGGTCAAAATTAAAGCCCCAAAATGTACAGGGATTTTCTGTTTCCCTACTTATAAGCAGTTGAAATGGTTTACTTTTAATAAAGTTAATCTTTAGAGTATTCCCTAGATCTTTTTTTTTTAAAGATTTTATTTATTTATTTGACAGAGAGAGAGAGATCACAAGTAGGCAGAGAGGCAGGCAGAGAGAGAGGGGGAAGCAGGCTCCCCGCTGAGCAGAGAGCCCGATGCGGAGCTCGATCCCAGGACCCTGAGATCATGACCTGAGCCGAAGGCAGAGGCTTTAACCCACTGAGCCACCCAGGCGCCCCGAGTATTCCCTAGATCTTAACAATTTTAAGAGAAAAATTATATGCGATGATAACATCACTTAATAAAGAGAAAGATTATATGCGATGATAACATCACTTAATAAAGAGAAAGATTTTCAGATTATTTTGATAGTAAAGTTTCATATTTGAATGCACTTAATATATATAAGCCAAAATTCAATAGGCAACAGTGCCCAGAAACACTGTTATCATATAGACTAATAGAGATCTTTACTAAATCTATCAAAGAAATTACAGAGAAAATTGCATTTCTGCCCACGTTTCCCAAGAGTGGCCATCCCTGGAGGACACGTGCCTTAATTTTGCCTATTAAGTAAATGAATATTCTCAAGAATCCACAGAGTCAAGCAAAAACACAACAGGGCCCATTGCCTACTTTTATTTTAGTATTAGTCAGACTAGACATTTCTCTCTCTGATTTGAGCTTCATTTGGAAGCAATTAACTATTTTATATTAGATATAATAAGGGTCTCTCGTGCACGGACCACATTTGCCGACATCAGTTGTTTAAGGCTTAATTGAGTGAAATTGCGTTCACACTCAACATAGCTCCCAATGATAACCAAGCCCTTAGTGCTCAAGCTGTTTCTACTCTCCTTTCCTACAGCATATCAGGCAGGTGAAGAGGTGAAGAGGTAAAAGGTAGGCCAAGACTACTAACTGCTTTTATGTTTATTTTCCTCTTCTGAGATTTATGTGTGAGCATCAAAATGGCCAGAACTCATGTAAAACACTTCACATGATGTTTAAGATACCTCCCCGGATGCCCGACTTGATCTCCATGTTTCACTTTTAAAAATCATGATTTGTATTGTTTGTGGTTTGTAATTCAATTTCTGCTATTATGAACAAATCAAAGGAGGGTAAAAACGGCAAAAAATATTTTAAATTTCCATTATTTCATTAAGTGGGACAATTCTGACACATTTAAAAGAATTTGTAAAAGGCATCTTATAAATGTGGCAATACAAAGGATAAAGACCCAGATATAAAGAGAGCAGAAGCTTCAGGGGCTGAGAGTGGCCATTGTTTCTTATGAGCAACTATGCTGGGGACATCATTCTTTTATTTTTTTTTAAATTTTTTAAGATTTTATTCATTTGAGAGAGAGAGAGAGAGAGAATGTGAGCATGAGTGGGGAGAGGGGCAGAGGGAGAAGCAGACTCCCCGCTGAGCAGGGAGCCCAATGCGAGGCTCGATTCTAGAACCCCGAGATCATAAACTGAGCTGACGGCAGACTCTTAAGCAACTGAGCCATCCAGGTGCCCCAGCATGGTTCCTTGATTCAAGGCGATTTGCCCACTCTGCAGCTTATCTCGCTTATCAAGCTCCTAAACTTTAATAACTCTGCCCAAGGAAATTGGTTTCCTGTCTTCTTAGGCTTTTCAGTGTATTCTGGACAAGCCTCCACTAACACATTTATCATGAGGACACACACTCATCTTTTAATCTTTGTGTTCACAACTAGGCTCTTAGTTGCTAGAGGACAACAGCCAGGTTTTACTCATATTTGACCCCAGGTACAAGTAAAGGATCTGACACAGAGTAAGTAAGAAAGGGTCACTTGCCTGTAAGTATCAGCAGAAATGCCCACTGAGGAATAGTCTCAATGACCACTGAATATGGCTTCCATTTCCCCACTCAGTAAGAAAAATACAGTCCAATCTAGGACTGCTTCTTGATACTGGAAGCCTCTGAATGTTTTATTGTTCTTGCCTAAAAAATGCTAAGAATGAACTCAGAAAGCCTCATTCTCCTGAGCCTGGATTGAAATGTCTGTGATGGGATGGATGAGCTTCTTTCCAATAGATTCACTTTTCTATTAAGAAACTTCTTGTTTCTTTCTATTCATAAGCAGCCAATTTTCTATTTCTACTTCCTCTCCTATCCTTTAAGACGGGAGTCATACTTTGTAACTTCCGTAGTCTTGGTTTTAACCACGGGGGAAACATAACAAGTAATGCTAACTGAGAGTATGTGCAATGCAGTGCATTATTGTTAGAGTTTACGTCTATAAAGCACCACGCTACAGATGCTACCTGGAAAATATTCTTAGTAGCAACTTTCCATTTAATGCTTAGCAAATCGAATTGTTCTCTGTACATGGAATAACGTGAGCTACTTCATATGCCACCTGGCCAGCATTCGAAGAGTGTGCAGACCTTGCCTGGACACCTAAACACCGAAATTAATGACAGCTGGACTTTGCCAGAGGCGGAGCTGGTACCTTCACTCTGCTCGTGCTAAGCAGATGTGATCTGATCAGAACTAAAAGATCAGAGGCAGCTTCTGCATGGTACTGAGAAAGCTCAGGGAGCCAGTGGTGGTGATAGAGCCAGATGGCATCAGTTTTGATCCTAGCTCCTCCCCTTATTAACTGGGGTTCCTTAGGCAAAATTTTCCATCCATCCCGTTGGGGTATTAATAGTCACTGATCTCCTCAGGTTGTTGTGATGGTTAAATAAGGAGACGCGTGTAAAGTGCTTGGTTCAGAGCTTGGCATCCAGCGAATGCTTTTTAAGTGGTTCCCTTCATAATGAGGAAGAAAAGAAAAGGTTTACCATTCATGAAGCTCTCATGCTCTAACACAGTGCTAAGTACTTAACATACATTATTCATAATAATCACCCAAGATCAGAAGAAGATATGGGGACAATCAGGATTCAGATTCGGATCAACATCACTCCTTCACCGGGTCTTTCTTTAGTTGAAAGGAGACATAAGAGCTTCCTGTGTGGCAAAGGTAACTTATTTTTTAGAACATTCGTCAATACATAGAAAACCCATTTTTGGTCAATGGAAAGCTGAAAGCAGACTCTTCTGTGTGCAGTTTTGTGGTAATTTATGTTTGTCAAAAAGCATGTGGGCTACTGGTACCATGTGACTTTGCAAAGCAGGCCACTTTTGTGCAGGTAAATCTTTAATAAAGGTTTTGAAGTACCAAAATTAACAATTATTATCAGATTTTTTTCTCTTTGAGACAGAGGACTTCTCTGAGAATTCAGCAGGTGTATCATTGTCCCCCTCATGCTTCTCATGGTTTGGCATAAGGATGGAATCACAAAAATGACATGAGAATACAAGACAGAGATTTTCTTTTCTCTTTCCTTTCTTAATAGTTACCATTCCTTATGGTTTGACATAAGTATGGGGTCACAGATTGGTGTAATGATATCAGATATAGTTTTTTTTCCTTATACTGATGGGAGCTTCACACCCTCCATGGTATTAGTTCATATTCAGACATCGTTTCATTTATTTATGATAACATTTAAGTTATACTTGTTAAGGCCAATTGTACCCTCACTCCTACAGTAAGACATTGGAAGTCTATTCCACTTGACTTGACTCCAAAACAGAACATGTGTGTGATCTGTGCATATATTTGTATATATTCATTATGATAATATATGTCAATTCAAGATCACATCTAAACCAAGTTTTGGGGTGCCTGGGTGGTTCAGACCATTAAGTGTCTGTCTTCAGCTCGTCCTGGGATTGAGCCCCATGTCTGGCTCTCTGCTCAGTGGGGAGTCTGCTTCTCCCTCTACCCCTCCCCCTCCCCCATTCGTGCCCTCTCTCACTCTCTCTCTCTGTCTGAAACGAGTAAATAAAATCTTTTAAAAAATTAAAAATAAATAAACCAAGTTTTGTATGTATGCCACAGTCAGCTTACCTCTTGCTGGACATGAACAAAGCACAGTGGAACATTAGGAGATAGTTTGAAAGTATCAGTCACCTGCTGATGCAGGCAGGGTCTGACCTTGACCGTTGGCCCTCCCAAAGGATTGCCATTACATGCTTTCTGGGTTCATTTATCAAGCTTTCTAAAATGCTTCCTTTAGCTTCAGATAAACTAACATATATTATCATCTGCCCACAAATTTTATTATTGTTTTCCTGCCTTTTCGCATACTATTCAGAATATTCTCTCAGAGTTCCCACTTCATGTGTATCGCCTAATTCAATATTCAGCTCAGAACTCACCTCTCCTCTTAAGTGTTTTCTGACTAATTCCTCTTAACTTTTGTCACTCACCACTTAGGCACATCCTCTCTGCATTTCCATACTCATTTTATGCTTTATCATGAAATATTATGAATACATTTATTTGTACTTTCACTAAATTATTTCAGGAGTACATGTCATTTTTCCAAACACGTTCTAAGTTTCTAAAGGCCAGATGATGTTTTTCAAGTCTATCTTAAAACAATTTATCTCCCACACCTTAAATCCCATTATGATACTCTTTACACACTCGGCAGTAAGTGTTAATAAACTTAAAAATGGCTATGGGGCAATAGAGTATATGTACTTTCTAATCATGGATTATCACAATAGGGTGATTATGATCTTGGCTAAATAATAAAGCCTTCATGAGAAACTAGCAAGAAATAATTATCTAAAATAAGGACAGGGAAAAATCCTCCCCATTAGAGATAAAAAGAAGAAGGAGAAGAAGAAGGAAAAAGAAACTATTTTTGAGAGATTGAAAATTCAAAAAACAATGAATTTGATGCCCAGGAATCCATAGTAGGAAATCACGGGAAGAGAAAAAAACATAAATAATTGGACAGCTTTCCAATTCATTTGATGACTCTAGAATAACTACAAAACAAAAACACAACAGAGAGAAAAACCTGAAAACTATTTGCCAATGTCACTTGTGAATATAAGGTGGAGAAAGTATAACTAAAATAGTAACAAATCTAATTTAACAATGTAATGAAGAAAATGTGATTAAATAGATTTTATTGAGGGAATGCACTAAGTATGCATATTAAGGTATTTTATTAATATAACATACTGAGGAATACAGAGACAGAAATCACATGATTATTTTCATAGATACTGAAAAAGAACCTTTGATAAACTACTTGTTTCTGGGTAAAATAAAAACAAAAACTCTGTAAACATAAATAAGAAGCATCCCTTAAGTAATAAAGGGCATGTTTCAGGAAACGACAGTTTACTTAGTGGAAAGATAATAGAATCATTTCCATTTGAGTAAAAGAATGGCCGTTCTTGCAGCCATTATTTTTTATTGCTCTGGGTGTCCTCACCAGGGCAATAGAATAAGAAAAGTAAATTTGAAATATTAAAACATAATACATAAAATTACATTTTTGAAAATGTGATTTCATACATAAAGAATCACTTGAAAAGCCATTAGAAAAATAAAAGTTCAATAAGTTAGCCAAATTCAATTTTATTTATTATTTTTTAAAATAATATTTATTTGAGAGAGAGAGAGAGAGAGAGCACAAGCAGGTGGAGGGGTAGAGGGAGAAGCAAACATCCCCCTGAGCAGGAAGCCCGATGTGGGGCTCAAACCCAGAACCCTGAGATCATGACCTGAGCTGAAGGCAGATGCTTAACCGACTAAGCCATCCAGGTGCCCCAAATTCAGTTTTAATATTCTAAAAATAATTGGTTAGAAAATAAATTGGAAACAGGAGACTCATCACAATAACAATTGCCACCTCCACAAATCTAGTAATCTAGTAGTAACTTTAAAAATTATGCTAGATCGATCTATGCCCATTTTTTTATTCCAAATATTCTGTATTTTCCAAAGGTAAATTTTCCCAATTAATCTAGAAGACTGAAATTCTGAAAATTTTTAAAATTTAATAGCACACTCGTGAGGGGTGAATAAAGATAAAATGATTCTGAAATTCATATGGAAGAGGAGCTAGATGACAACAGCCATCACAAAGGGAAAGTATAATTCCAATGTCGAGGGAAGAAATTCCCTCAGTGTAAAATGTGTTGCAGAGCTGCAGTAAGTAGAACAGTATGGTACTATCCCAGGAATTGATAACTGAAGTATAAAAGAAAATAAAGTAGTCAAAAGAGAGAGACGCAAGCGGGCATTTGCCATATCGTTCAAAGTCTATTTCAAATTAGACAGGCAGAACACTTCCCTTCAAGACTTAGAAAATTATGTAATTGTTGAAGATTTAAATGTATAACATAATAAAATCAAAATTATAATAGGAAATTAATTGAAAATATGTGCCAAAGAACCAGAATTGATAGAAGGGAGAGGGGAGAACTCCATAGTCCAAAGATGCATCCCAGCATGGTGGCTTTGCACTGTGACCACTTGGCTAAACTGGAATTACACGTCCCAGAATCCTCTTTCCTGTTCCAGTTTCGAATTGGCTAAAAGGGAAAACCGACCACTGGTTAAAAGGGAAAAGGTGGAAGATGAAAGTGAGGAGGCAGATTTTCCTCTCTGAAGTGCATCCTGGAGAGGCAGCGAGAACAGATGCAAATATGTCGGTGGGTTCCAGCTTGTCCTTATTCTACCCGAATCCCCTCAGATCTATTCATTACTCTCCTCTGTAGTGCAGACCACTCCAGCAAGTGGATATGCCTGCTTGGGGACGGGCTAGTCCTCCAACTGCCCCTGCCTCATCCCTAGAAAAACCCCTTATTCCGTAATACTTAGGTAGCTCTGCTTCCCTGATTGAACCTGGACTCAGACCCTCAGGAAAGACATCCTAAGGACAGACTTTCTGTGAGAAGTTCTTGGATAAAAAGGAAAAGGTTAAGGAACAGGGGTAATTTTATTCAGAGAAATGGATGTTGCTTACATGCACTGGATTTCTTTTTACAGCGAGAATAGTGAGCTAAACTTTATGATCCAGCTAAAAGCAAAGATTCTGACGATGTTTTTCTTGCCTCGCTAAGGATGTCTGAACAGAGGAAGAAAAGACTTATTTCTGGATCGGATTGTGACTTCCAAGTCAAAACTGCCTAGTGGAGTGGAAGCAATGGGACTCTAGCGGAAAGTGGTTCTCCCATGATGAAAACACCGAGTCAAGCCAAGGAAACGGGGAAGGACCAGATACATGGCCAAAATGGCAGGGGAACTTTTTATTTTTATTGCTTAGATAAAAAGGTTGACAAGCTTTTCTATTCTGAGTCCCTGAAAGGGTCGACAGACCAAAGGAAAAAAACCTTTCAAGAATAGAACTGTTATAATAAAATGACCCACTATATATTTCTTACACCAGAAAAATCACTATAGTAACCTAAGTATCAAAACATTAGTAAATGTTGATTTAAACTAAGAATAAGAAATAAGTATGTGTTAGATTGGACACTATCTTTTTCCTGCATTGAGGCCTTGTGGTTTTTAACAATTCACTAAATTTCTTGGAGACTCACATTCTGCATCTGTAAGTAAGGAGGGTAATGTCTATGTAGTAGAAATTTAGTCAGCATTGAGTTAGGTAGTTTATGTGAAAATATTTTAAAATTGTATGATAAGCTTTATAAACAAGCACTATTAAGGAAAACATGCTAAATAGGGCATGCAAGTTGTAAGAAGATAGAAGATAGATATTTTTCATAGGTTTATTATCTGTTTCAATGAAAAAAAAATGAAATGTACTTCTCAAAATAGTACCTGAAATAAAAGTGTAATGTATGTTGTTGAGGAAATGCTTTTTTTTTTGGGGGGGGGGGGGTTCTTTTTTTTTTTTTTTTCTCCCTCTCTCTGCTTTCTTCTCTCTTTTGGTTTGGCTCCTGTGTAGAGAAGAACTGCTTTAGAAAGAGCTTAGTTCCAGTATAAGTGAAGAGAACGTAAAAGGAAGTTTAACTGTATGATTTTTAAGCCAGTTCTCCTGTCCCAGATGAATTATGTTTTAGGTATGGAGATAATTTGATTATGCATGAGCTACTGGTAGTCTCTTAGGGACCAAGGGGAACCAGAGAGATGCTAGATAGGATAGAACGGAACCACTGTCATGATTTCCAAAGTGGGAAGAAGAAGGATTTCACAAATTATAGACATCAGTTTGACATAAATCATCCAATAATTTCTATATGGTATTATTAAGGTATATTCAGTGATTTCTAAGAAATTAAAGCAATTAGTAATAGGAATCAGCACATGTTTATCCAAAATAACTATGGAGTTACTAAGAGTAGAAACTATTCAATTTTTAAAGATGTATTTATTTTATTTTGGGGGGGAGGGGAAGAGAGAGGGAGCGAGTACATGAACAAGGGGTGGGGCAGAGGGAAAGAGAGAAAGACTCCCAAGCAGATTCCCCACAGAGCCTGACATGGGGCTTTATCCCAGGACCCTGAGATCAAGACCTCAGGCAAAGTTAAGAGTCAGACACTTAACCGACTGAGCCACCCAAGTGCCCCCGAACTAGCCAATTGTTAAAAATCAAGATACCTGGGGAAGCCTTGCAAAACAATCTGGGTGACAACATGGAGGAAATGTAGGCTGGATAACAAAATGGTGAAGGTGAACTTGTAATTGTGCAGCAGCCAAACTCCAAAACAGGACTGAATGATGTTCTGGATCTCCTGGTAAAGAGGAATTCATAGCAGATTCATGGCCTTTGCCTTTGGCCCTTCCTGTCTGATGGTTTATCAATAACTTGGTAGGAAACATAGTTGGCATGCTTATTCAATTTCCCCATATTGTTAAGTCAAACTAATACACGGCCAATTCACAAATTATAGAAAAATATATCAAGCACGAGAGATTTTCGGCTATAAGCAATGAGATAAAATCTAATTGAAATATATGTAAAATCCTCTGCTTAAAGACAAGAAATCCACTCCAACACAAAAATTACACCCATCATCAATAAAGCAACACAAAAATCAACCACAGAAGCAACTGTATAGAGTAAGGTAGGGGAAATTGTTCCCAAAAATAGTCTTAATAGAGTTTTGGTGGAGAAGATTTCAAAGTTAAGAGTTCTAGCTATAATATCCTAAAACCTTGTGATCTAGAACAGAAGGCAACTTAAGTTCGTGAAGCCTCTTGTATAGCACGTATACATGAGAAACTTGGACCAGATGGCCTTCAAGGTGTATCTAAAGTCTCAGTTCTATAGATTTATAAATAGGTCTGTCCTAAAGGATCGCTGAAATTCTTGCTATCAACTGTAGCAAATACTAATAGGATTCTGGGATGTAGAAATAGGAGCCTATTTTATAAAGCAACAGCTTTCACTGTACTGTTATTGATTATATCCTTGAGAGTTCCATGAGTCCTCTAAGTAAAGTGAAATGGATAATTTTGAGTCTATCTGCTGTTGAAGCATGAAAGGAAACACTCCTTGGGCTGAGGAGTTTTTGAGGGAAGGCTAAGGAGCTGGGGTTTAACCTGAAGAAGCAGAGTGTGGATCTCACTTCACAACGATAATCAGATGTTTTTTTGTGTTAGATGAGAGCAGAACAGCAGAAAAGGATTTAGAGTAATGTGGGAGCGATTTTTTTTGTTGGTGGTGTTTTGTTTTGTGTTTTGGCTGCCCTACGCCCCTAAGTGTCTTTGAGATAACGAAATATGTTACCAGGGAATGTTGACTAATCTACTTATCTGAAGGTTTTAAGAAAAACTGCGGAGCGTTCTCTGCCAGATAGAAGTGCAGTTCTAGATGACCTCATGATATTTCCTACTCTTTTAACATATAATAAGGTGAAAATTCAGATGACATATGGAATCCAAAGTAGGGCCATCTTGAAAAATAGCCGAGATTTGTGGTATACTGGCTGATGATGCTGTGATCTCGTTTGGTTTCTCAACATTTTTCAGGACACTGATTGTCTAATTCTAGTATCTGAGAAATGGTTTGCTCCCCTAAAGGTCAGAACGGAGTATATTTTTACATAACTTGAAAAACCAGGGATTATAATGATAAAATATGTCTCAGTGAACAATACGTGGGGTTGCTTCTGCATTTTAATCCATATAACACATTAAGAAATTTTTAAAGATCAAAGTATTATATCAGTCACCCTCCTCATATATTTGAGGAAGAAGCTAGAGTGACATCACTGAATTTTTTTCCTATTAGTTTACACAGTTTGAAATGTTTTCTATTTTTACAATTATTATTTGGTCCAGCTATATCGTAAATTACTTTCTTAGCATAATACCTGTTACACAGTACATGCTGTGCCATTTACTTAATTAATGTGATCTTAAAAGGAAATCTCAGTGCCTGTGTAAAAATGTCCATTACATTTGAATGCTTGGCTATGCTCTTCTGTCCTAAAGAACACAGAGAAATTATTTTAGAACCTGAGTCTAGATGTCTTGGGAGGAACAGGTTCTGACCAAAATGACTGAAACATCTTTACAATTTGAGAGAACAGTTTGTATGTGATCCTTCCTGCTGTACCTGAAAGTCTGGCTTTGCAAATGGGTTCCTCAGGAATGGCAGCATAAGCTTCACCAGGAGCTTGTTCGAAATGCAGAAGCTCAGACCTACTGAAAAGAATCTGCATTTAAAAAAGACACCCAGTTGCTTGGGAAGCACAATGAAGTTTTAGAAGCATCATGGTAAGGAACTCTTAGGAGTAGGGGAGGGTTGGTTTTCAGTCAAAGAAGGGCTCAGAGGCAGAATGAGCCTGCGGAGCATCTCTGTGAAGGTAGGGCTGTATTTTTCTACGGGAGGGAGGGATCCATACTTTCCTATCCTTGACGTTGGCAACCACTGATCCTGAATCTCACTTGGGAGCTTCTCACGTTCTTTGGATCCACTTTAAGCAAGGTTGCTAGTGTTCACCCCTTGGGAATCAGTGGCCAAATTAGATATGACATATATTATAACACGTAGTATGTAATAGTTACATTTCCAGTTGCATCACACATTACACTCTGGCTAATGTGCAGATCTGCCTGCTCTCCATCCATCCTCCATTCCCGAAAGATCACTCAAAGTACTCTGCATTTCTCATCTATGTGCCTTGCTCTTGTTTTCTCATTTTGGGGTTCCTTTCTTCCTCTCTCTCTCTATGGAAATTCTTCACAACTTTAAAGCCACACATTAAAGTATACTGCCACCACAAAACCTTTCCTTAGCAGAATTAGTTGCATCCCTCCAGGCATTCCCATAACACACTGATCTTTACATTTGCAAAGTTTAAGAGCTCTGATGCTCCAGGCACAGATTCTTAAATATTAAACACAGATGTCTTGTTTTCCCTTAGTTTACGCTCTGTAAATTTAATCGATGTTTATTAACTCAATAATTATGATTATTCTCTTCCAGAATGGGGTAGAGTAGATGAGTAGACAAGTAATAGTAACATCCAACTCCTCCCATAATTATGTCTGTGAATAATAGTGCAGTTTCATTATGTCTCACCGCCAAAACGATTGATGATGAGGAAAAAATCAATGAGTTAGATATTAGAAGCTATACAGGAATGATCTGAACCAATTCAACTATTTATATCTGGATATGAATATACCTAGTAGGTTTATGTAGGATTTAAAATTTTAATCTACTGGCGAATTATCAGATTTTAGACTCAAAAAGTTTTAATAATAATTACAAGTAATTTTTATTAAATGTTAACTATAACCTAAATGCTTAACAAGCTTTATGATTTAACTCCATGAGGGAGAAACTATTACTATTTTCATTGTGCAGACAATGGCGTGAAGGTTTAGAGAGGTGAGGTGCTCAGGGTCACACATTAAAGCAAGTGGCTTAGTCAAGATAAAACCTACACTGTCTGATTCTAATGTCTAAATTTTAAACATCACAATCTCTTCATTGTATGTGTACACTGAAACCTGGAGGGCTTAATATCTAAGGTTATATGATTTGTTAGTGATGGACTAAGGCTTAAATTATGTTACAAGACTATAAGCCCTATTCTTTCTCCAGGAGATTCTTCACAAGGGTTGAGCTAGACTGTTTGCATTAATATCTTTTAAAGATAATGAGTAAAGCTGACTTAAATGAGCTCCTTAAAATGGTGGCTAGTCTATAAAATCCAATCAAACTATTATCAATTTCATAATGAAATTGACATATCAAAAAGCTTAGATAAGCACCCATTGCTGAAAGAGGAGAAAGCACTTGAAAACATGAACTAAGTTATAATGAAGGTCATTTCCTTGAAAGCTTTCAAACATTCACAACAAAACAAAATTTCTAAGTCATGATTCAAAAAAAGGAAAGACATCGAGATAAAGTAAATGAGAGGGATGGCAAGATGGGTCTTGTCTTCTCCAGACATTTTATGTTTTCATGTTGTTCTTATGTTTTAATTGCCCATAAGATTGTGAAAACATCTATGCCCATAAATATTTTATGTCTCCTGCTATCACATCATAATAAATCATTTGATATTTGTGTCTTTGATAGGAATGTTACCAATGTAATAAAAGCACACTTATGAATAACTTTTGGTTTGATGGAAAAAAGGCACAGGATTTTCTGCTATAAATTGCTAGTGATACAGTAACATAATACAATATAAGTGAGGTAAAAAAAAAAAAAACACTAAAAATTCTATGGTAAGTACCACATTTAATTTACCTAGTGTTTGGTACATCCTTCTTACTGCTAAACTATTACATTTTTACCTTTAAAGAATCAGAAATATTTTTCTACAAAAACTAATGAGTAAAGAGTCTGAATATTTCAAAAAGGGTGGTTTTAACACATAATAATTAAAACTGTAAAGCAGAGTTTCTCAACTTCAGCACTACTGACGTTTTCAGTGGATAATTTAATGTGAGGAGCTGTTTGTGAATTATAGGATATTTAGCATAATTTCTGGTCTCTACTTGCTAGATTCAGTAGCACACAGAAAACATCTATCTCAGTTGCGACAATCAAAAATGTCTCCAGACATTGGGAACGTCTCCTGGGGCACAAAATTTCCCCTGGTTGAGATCTGCTTTAAAGTGATAGCCTATAAGATCAAATAATCGCACTTTATGTTCTCTGTCCAAAACTCTGTTAAATAATCTTCAAAGTGACTAGTTTTTGATATTCAAGTCTCCAGGTCAAGGGACCAAAGATTAAATGAACTTCTCCAGAGTTTCCAACTGAATGAGCATTTGTCATCTACATTTAGGAAGATGTTATTTGTCAATATACATTAATATAAATTTATGATCCATTATATAAATAGATTTTTCTTAAATCATAAATACTTTCATATGCCCTTATTTCTCTTTATTTTTTTAATTAGGTCAATATGACTTTCTCTTTCTCATTTAAATTGATAGACTACATAAAATACGCCTTGAAGATAAGCAGATTTGAATTAGCCAAAAAAAAAAAAAATTACAATTTCTCTGAAAAACAAACACCTATCTTGGTGTTCCTCAAAAATATAGTCTATGGACCACCTGTCTCAGGATTTCCTTAGATGCCTGTTAATATTATGGGTAATTGGTCCTTTCCTCAGACCTACTGAGTGACATTCTCTGGAACTTAGCTTAATAGGACCCAAACATTCCATAGTCATGGATGTAGGCCATAGACACAAGAAAAGCAATATATTTTTTTTTTATTTTTAAATTTATTTATTTATTCATGAAAGACAGAGAGAGAGAGAGAAAGAGAGAGAGGGGCAGAGGCAGGGGGAGAAGCAGGCTCCCCAAGTGACAAGGAGCCCAATTCAGGACTCAATCCCAAGACCCCAGGATCACTACCTAAGCCGAAGGCAGACACCCAACCAACTGAGCCACCCAGGCCCCCAAGCAATGTATATCTGAAATTATTCATTTAATGAAAATTATACTGCATCTATTTTTTTGGACCCAATCTGATTCTAACATATTTTAGCTACTTTATGCTGATTAATAATAAGCACTTGAGATCTTTCACTAGAATTTGCCAAATTTTAAGATAGGTGTCCTTGAGAAAGTGAAGCCGGTGTCCACCTTGCTGGTTCAGACGGAAGAATGAACACTAGAGGTTACATCAACCCCAGGCATGGTTTGACCAGCCAAGGAACACAGAGGCCCAGGCTCAAGGGATGTTTGATTATCATTCAAAGGATGCTGCAGAACAAGTAGTTAGGGGCGCCTGGGCGGCTCAGTGGGTTAAGCCTCTGCCTTCGGCTCAGGTCATGATCTCAGGGTCCTGGGATCGAGTCCTGCATCAGGCTCTCTGCTCAGCAGGGAGCCAGCTTTCCCCTCTCTCTCTGCCTGCTTGTGATCTCTCTCTGTCAAATAAATAAATAAATCTTTAAAAAAAAAGAACAAGTAGTTAATCAGCACTACCCTAGAAATAGAATCACCAGATGTACCTAATAAAATCTCCAACATAGGTGCGCCTGGGTGGCTCAGTCAGTTAGGTGTCTGACTCTTGGTCTCAGCTCAGGTCTTGATCTCAGGGTCGTGAGTTCAAGCCCCTTAAAAAAAAAAAAATTCCAACATAAAGAATAAAAATATTTTTCAGATTCCAAGTCTCTTAAGATGAAAAAGACCTCCAAGGGACCAGACAAAGATGTACTAGAACACCCACTAGTGGGACCTTATGGGCCTCTAATCAATGGCGTATACCTTCGCAGAAGACCCCTACCCCAAATTTTGCCCTTAAAAACCCTCACTCTCAAGCCTTCAGGGAGTTCAGGATTTTCCAGCAGTAAGTCTCTGTTTCTGGCACCACACCTGTAAATAGCCTATCTTTGTTCCCTGCTAAAGCTTGGCATCAGTTTTTATTGGGTTGCTGGACACAGGGTGGATGAACTCTCATTTGGTTCACTTACATAAGGCTACTTTTTTGTCAGGTAACATTTGACCTAAAAGTCTATTGATCTGCTTAAGCTTCCCAATGGACAATAATGTAATTGCTTATCTATGAAAATTTATGCAATTGACTTACATTGAACCAATAATTACCTTTTATTTAAAAATACTCATTTGGAAATTCAAAGAAACTAAGAATGCCAAGTTCCACTATCCATAGTTTCTCTTTCCATGTCACATTTCCAATTTTAAGTTATTTCAGATAATCATGCACCAAACTCAATTTTGCTAACTATAATTTTAATGTTTATGTAAAATTTTTAAAAGACATATTTTAATGCGTGGGTGGTTCCATTTATCTCTCTTAAGTAAAAGAGCAAGACGACAATTACTGTCTCACACCCAAATCCAATAGCTTCTAGGTGACTCTGAGGAAGCGTAAGAGAGGGAGCTTTTCCACTTTTTCCTCTTTAATCCAATCTTTTCTTTTTCCCTTCCCTCCCCTCCCCATCCCTTTCCTTTCCTTTCTTTGCTTTGCTTTGCTTTCTTCTTTCCCTCTCTCTCCCTCTGTTTTAAAAGGGGATTTATGGAGAGCCAGGCAGCTGCTCATATCCTCCAGGGGAGCAGCGTTTCATGAGGAACTAGGATAATCCCTGAAGTCCAGGCATGGTGGCAACATCTGGTGGTAAAAATGAGGGGTCCCTGACATGGGGAGAAACTTAAAAGCACCAATTTATTTATGCACATTGGCACTTTCCACCAGGATTCAATTTCCCACGCTTCTTTCTGATATCAACTCAGTGGATCAGTCTTATTTCAGAAGGGAAACTACCCTTTTAACAAAGTCTTCCTGTCCCCCTCTTCTTCCTGTAAACCTGCATTTTTTTCCAGTTGTCCATTTAATTTAACATTTCATATATCCCAAATCCATATATATACACGAAACTACATTAGTCCGTCTTCTACGCTGTAGCATGTCTTTACGTTATGGCAAATAATAACAGAAACAACAGCATCTATTTTCCTTTCTAAATGCTTTCCCTCCAA
>CM052899.1:10031115-10076361 GCA_028534135.1 Potos flavus | reverse complement strand
CCCCTGCTTCTCCCTCTCCCACTCTCTCCTGCTTCTCCCCCTCCCACTCTCCCCTGCTTCTCCCTCTCCCACTCCCCCTGCTTCTCCCTCTCCCACTCTCCCTGCTTGTGTTCCCTCTCTCACTGTGTCTCTCTCTGTCAAATAAATAAATAAAATCTTTAAAAAAAATAAAAAATAAATAAAAAATAAAACTCTCTGTGAGGGAGCCCCAAGTAAGCTACCTGTTGGTGCCTCAGTTTCCTTATCTGTAAAATGTTATGAGAATTACATGAATTAATACGTCCAATTCTGGAACAGTACCTGGCACATAGTAAGCATGATGTCATTGTTTATTAAATATCTAGTAGTGTAGCCATCTACTATCTATTCATATGCATGTACACATAAATATCTGCTGATTGTATTATTCAGATCCTTATTTTTTTTCACTCTATTTAATTTTAATTCTTTCAGAATTTTTGCAAATCAATTTTCCATTATCATTTCGTTTTACCAAATGTATTTCTGGGAGTTTTTGTATTATGTATTCACAGCTATGTTTCAGGGTACAAGAAAGTTTATAATTCTTCATTTTCCTGTGAATACAAAGTTTCCCACTTCCTTCTACAATACCTCTTTTGTTCTGTTTAATGGGTAGAGCCTGAAATTCCACTTTAGATGATATTAGTAAGGCAACCTCAACTTTTGTTTTTATTCTACATCTACGAGGCACGTCTTATTTATGATTATATTTCCAAACATTAAAAAAATATATTTTATATGTGCTCTTTATAAGCATTCGGATTTTGACTTTCATCCCAGCCTGAAAGTCTTTGGCTCTCTACTGGAATGTTAACACTGCCATTTACTGCCCCACGGCTGACTTAATTCCATTTCTTCCTTGAACAAACTATTAACTGATATTATACATTGCTTAGTTTTCTTTTTCTTTCTTTTTTTTTTTTTTATTTTCCTCATTCTTACATCTGCCTGCTTAATCGACTTTCGTCTAAGTCATTTTGTATTCTCTATTCACCTCCCCCAGGAAATGAGAACTCTAGGCGGTGAACTTTAAGTGGTTAAACTGTATTTCAGGTATTTAAGAACTACTGGTTGAAGATTTTAGATCAAAGAATGAAAACAGGAGAAAACATTTAAAAAATTTTTGCACGTTACGAGCGTCTTTTTAACAACGGACAAAATTGTTACTGATTTTTTAAAATGTTTTTTCCTAAAATAGAAATGTGGTAGAAAATACAGTTGGTTTAGGGGGAAAAAAATACCAAAAAACACTTCTTTAGGAGTGGAGTTCTGGGGAGTGGTGAATATTTTTTTAAAACCACTAAAATCAAGAGGAAACAGAACCACGTGTCCCTAAACACAATCTCTCTGAGACCACAGCTAGGTGCTGCTGGCTTTTAGTCACCTTCTCAGACTAATGACATCCAAGGAAAACAGGCTCGCTGTGGAATATTTACAAGCCTGCGTTGAGCTCAAAGTTGGGCCTACAAAAATTGCTGTGACTCTTCTACTTATTAATCTATTCTGTTTTGCAGAGCGCGGTTATCCAGTAAACATAACATTTTAGCACAGCTTCAAAAGCTAATTAGTACAGGCCCTTCGGAAAACCTCAGTTTGGTTCTTCCAATCATTCTGTGTCTGCTGCTCCGCTCGAAGTTCCCAGGCTGAGGAAACGGAAACCGTCCCAGAAATTCATAAAGGACTCTGATCTGCATTCCCTCTTTGCATTATCTGTAGACTGTGTGATTTTCAAATTAAATACATTTAAAAAGTTAAGTACACTAGTGGTTAGACAGCCTTGTTAAGCTAGGGAGTCTCTTCCCTCCCTCCCTCAAAAGATGTACAAAATCTTTAAAATGTCCTCATACTGGTGGGCCTTCTGTTCTTTCTCCACTCTATGTCCCCACAGGAGCTCATTGGGAGGTAAATGAATGCGAAAGATTCTCACGAGGCATTTTTATTCAAGTCCATCTCTCTGCCACATTCTGGAGAACCCTCAGAAGTAAGCTGGGGAGCGGTAGTAAAAACAGTAGCAAGCTGTCAGCGTGCAGTTTGTCATTGTTCCACAGACAAAAGGCAGACTGTCACAATAAACAGCATTTATTCCTTTCATATTTGTGGCTGAGGGCTGGAGAAGGGGCGGTGTCACCCGTTGTAATTGTAGAACACATAAATAATAATAGTAGCTTGCAAATCATAGATCAAAGGAAACAGAGGGAGTTGGCAGTGATGAAGGCAGGAAAATAGATATTCTAGCACAAGCTAATTTACTACCCTTTTAAAAAATATGTTCTCCTTCCTACTCATAGAAGTGGAATGATTTTGTTTGCGTCTGCAGCTGCAGGTGAGGAAGATGAAACTTCCAAACCCTAGGTCTTATGAATTATTTTAGGTACATAAGTGTGTGGAGATGATTTTTCATTTGAGGGGTGATAAATTCACAGTCATTACTTTTACTAACGAGATGTAAGTGGTATCCTTTTTGCTTACCCTGAGCGTTACTGTGCTGAGCACACCGGCTTGTTAAAGCCTATGGTGAGGCACTCGTGGGGTCTTTCAGATCATATTTCTTAGAGAGAAAGACAGATCTTTGGATCTGGGAATTCCTAGCTGATGTGACACCTGGCCAGATTGACCTCACCACAGGTAAGACACCTAGCACCCTGAAGACTGCAGCCTTGAATTACACCTTCTCTATTGGACTCCCCCAAACATGAAAAATATGACAGGGTGCAAGGCTAAAATTGAGCCCGTGTCTGAAAGAGAGACCGTGGGCAACCTTCTCATTCCCTTCGACCTATGGAAACTCAATGGGAGAATTCCCGTAGGATGACAGAGGCTGAGAAACTCTCCCCATGTTATTACAATGTTGAAAGGTTTCTCATTTACTGCTGGTGAAAAGTGTCTATTGTGGCTTCTAATAAAAACCTGTGAAACCACATGGGTATAAAGCAATTTTTTTTTCCAACTTTTCAAGAAACCAGTGGCAACGCTAAGTTCACTGTTTTAGCTTTGGGTGTGAAGTATTTCACCCTATTTGTGATGGCAGGTTTACATCTGTGCTGCGACCTATTCTTACAACAACATAATTGGAACTAGACTTCACACATGGACAGGCTTTCTCTATGTGGATTGCATGCCAGAGCTCCAAACACAGAACGTGATAAACTACATATGAATTACATATCAGGAGAGGAGTATGAACACGACACGTGGGTTGTGTGATGGTTGGTTAGCACTTTTCTAAAAGAAGGTAGGCTTTCTTTAACAGAGCAAGTGGACAATACCCAGAGCACAGAGAGAGAGAGAGAGAGAGAGAGAGAGAGTTGGCAGTCAGGAGGATAACCGTGGGACGCCCTCGACAGGGACAAGAACCTGGAGTTTACTGGGAAGACATCTTGGTCATCAGCATTTGAGTCGTCAGGTTGCAAACTTTGCTGGTGGTTAGCCCCAATATTTGCTTTTGGACAGAAGTTTTGACAGTTGCCTTGCTCACAGCAAACTGCCACTGTGGTTCGTTCTGCTCCAATGCCACTTGACTGTCACAGCCTGTCATGAGGCAAGAAAGCTTTCAACCTTACCCCATCCGACAGGGTTTAATCATTCCTATTACTCCTGTTGCCTGCGAGGGCCACCTTGACGCACACAGCGTGCAATCCTACCTTCCCCACGGCACTTGCTTCATAGGTGTCCACTGGGTTTTTAGCAAGAGTGGTAAGCTCCATTATTTTGATAAAATAAAAATCAGAGAAATTTTTTTTTTGCTAAAGCAATAATTCTGAGATGGATCAATTGTGAACCAAGCCAAGATGGAAAGGAGGCTGCTTTTTCCTTCCTCTTCGAACTGTGGCTGCTTGTCTCCTTATTTGTGCTGCTGAGAAGGAGAGCAGTAACACCTCTATTCCTCGAGGACAACGCATCAGAAGAGAATCGGTTATTTCTTGATTACAGAGAGCATTTGGGAAAAGACATTAGCAGTTTTGCCCCACCTCACCCTTTGTCTGGGATAGCCTTACATCCTCGTACTTGCTTTTCTGATCTGTGAAATAAGGAGAGTCCCACACTCTGGTCAGGGACCAACTCCTCGGGCATGGAGGCGCTCACGGAGGAGTAGTTAGATATTGAGCATGTCATCACCTATTTCCCAGGGAAGGTCTCTCCACTGTAGCTGATGAGGTGACAGACACCAGGGATTACAACCACTCTGCCTTTTGCTCATTAAGAGACTGAGATCAGGGGCAATATTCTTCCTCCACAAAGAAGAGAAATCCAGACAGTCTTGTCTACACAACTAGTATTGAACTCATCAAGATCCAACAAACCTTGCCTGCTATTTACCCTTACAAGGATCCACAAAAATGAGGAGGGCAGAGGGAAATATCACTAAGGGGTCAAGTGACAGAATTTACCCATTGATGTCACTTGGCCATGTGTTCATGGATCTCTTTTGGACCACCTGTTTGGGTTCAATTTTGCTCAATTTTGGCCAAATAAGCTGATTTAAGATAATAAATATAACTAATTGGGCTGATTTCTGAATGGCCACTTCAACTTCTTATGTTCAGTTTCAAACCAGCTAACACAGGTGTAAACTCAGTTTTTTTAATGAGCTGACTCAAACTTCTTAGCATTCAAGGGCATCGTGGATTTATGACTAGAATAATCTGAGTTCTTTCCCCACAATCGTGTTATACTGGAAAATATTTTTTCATTTATATTTTATTGAGTAAAAAAGGGTAAGACTATAAAAAAGGAAACCATTTTCGTGAAACTAATACCTTTGAAAGTTTAAAAAGAACACAAAAAAATAATGAACTGAATATTCTGCAAAGAACTGAACTGTGAAAACTAGGTATAAGATTAGGAGGAATTTTTTCCCCTTTTAATTAGCATCAGTATAAAAAGCATTAAAAAAACAACTGGTGTCTGAGATGTGTGGACGACCAAGGACATCGTTGCCCTAATTTACTGGCATCTTAGTGAGAGAATTGTCCAAACAACTGTCACTGAGCTGAACCTGAAATCTGAAGCAGGAGAAACCGGGAAGCACTCATTGGCAACCAAGAGATACTCTGGTTTGCACTTGAGAGCTGACTGTCTAATTCTAACAAAACCCATGACCTTGATAATGCCTTTGGAAAGGCAACAATAATCAAGGGTAGAGAGTAACCTGTTGGCCCATATAATTAATATTTTAGTTTTCTGGGGGTTTCCGGCTAGATTAATTAAGGATCTTGACTAATAACGGAATACAAATGTCAGACATGGATTGCTACGGGACCATTAGAAACCCGCGGAGACACCTCCGTGGTGGCTCCAGTGGGTTGGGTGTCCAACTCTTGACCTTAGCTCAGGCCTTATCTCAGGGTCGTGAATTTAAGCCCAGTGTGGAGTTTACTTAAACCAAAAAAAACCAAAACCAGACCAAACAAAAAGACAGGGATGCCTCAGTGGTTCAGTCGGTTAAGCGCCCACCTTCGGTTCAGGTCATGATCCCAGGGTCCTGGGGAGTCCTGCATCGGGCTCCTTCCTCAGCAGGGAGTCTGCTTTTCCCTCTGCCTGCCACTCTGCCTACTTGTCCTTACTCTCTCTCTGACAAATAAATAAAAAAAATTAAAAAAAAAAAAACAAACCAGAACAATAACAAAACACAACTCCTTAAAATTGTCAAGTTCTTAACTAAAAATCATGACTGTGGTCCTGTTTGCCTGCCATCCATGGCCCTCCAGGGTTCGATGCTGCCTACCTTTCAAGCTTTGCTCTAACCATTTCCCAACCACAATCCTCACATTCCACCAGATTGGCTTAGTCCTTATTTATTAAATAAGTTTGGCTAATTCACATGGTTATTCCTTTGTTAATGCCATTTTCTCTTCGAATGCCCTTCCCTCTTCACCCTTTGAAATGGTATCCATCTTCTAGAGGCATATTTCGCAATCTATTTTTTTTTTCACAATCTATTTTATCCACAAAATTTTTTCTCATTTCTCCACCCAAATATTTTTCTCCCTATTGATCTTTTAAAGCATGTTATCAGCACTTTTATAAAAACAGGTTACTTTGCATCGATCTTCATCTATTGTGTTATAAGCAACTTGAGAAAGCAAGATCGTGTGATTTTATATATATGTATGTGTGTGTAATAATATATATGTAATATATAATATATACGATAATTACATATGCACACATACACATATGCAAATCACGAGAAATATACAATACAGTCCAGTAAGTAATAGGCATTCAATAAATGATGAATTGTTCTCTCTTCCTTTTGGTTAAAACTAGCACAGATAACTTCAATGTTGCTTTTGTCAAATATGCTACTGTGATTGTTGGTCTTGTTACTAGACTGAAATTTTGTGATTAATAAACTGATTTATACCTTGAAAAGTAGCTTAATATCTGCCAATATAACTACATCTGTAAAAAGTATTTTATAAGGAACATGGTCAGTTTTATATGGTTGTTTCCCTTCCCCACACTGTTTCGCTATATAAGCAAATCAAGCCTCACTAAACCCCACATTCCGTTAACTGAAGAACTTTCCCCAACATCGTCTGCTGACGGAGGAATCCCGGGCATCATTTTGATGAGCACATACTTACAGAGTGTCTCCTTTGTACCTAGTACTGTGTGTTGGGATGACTTCCCAAGAAGTCTCAAAGCCTCTCTGCCATCTGTTCGTTGAAAGTCAAAAACAAACAAAACCACAGGCGAAGAAAAAATCAGCTCCTCCAACATTTCTTTTGGGACCTAAAATTTTGTCATATGCCAGTAACACGGTCGCGGTACGATTTCCACAGAGACTCTTTGGTGTCGATCGTAACGGAAGTGGGTTTGAGTCATCAGCCAGCAGTCTAAATGTGAGAACAACGGTGCGCGCCCAAGCACCAACCTGTACAAATATTTTTATATCCCGGACTCAGGATAAATCCATCTTTTTATTTTTTTTTTTTCATTTTTGTAAAACAACTGTGGGTATTATCCAAAAATAGCTGACTGTTAACTAGACAACTAGCCAGATCTATAATGCTCCACGCGGACTCGGGCTGTTGCGTCTCCATCTGCACCACCGGCTGCCTGCCTGTTCTGAATTATGGAGAGCTGGGAGGGGAATCCAAGAGACAAGGGTTCGGTGGCATAGGTTGTCTCTGCGCTTGCTTTCATGGGGGAGAGATTTTTCTCTTTTATGCTTTGACCGTGGCTGACGAGAGAGGATTCCAACCAACCTCTTCTCTTTCCATGTGTTTCTGTGTGAAGAACACAGATTTTCACAGATGACCAGAGTTCGCTGAGCACCAGGGACAGATCTGATTACCTTCAGGTGTCCTAACGCTGTTTGTACACAAGTATTTTCGTTCCTTCCTGTCCTTTGTGTCTTTTTTTTTTTTTAAACACTTGAAAACTTGGGGATTTTCATTTCCTTTAAACAAACAGTATCACACTTATTAAGCAGAGAAATGCATCTGCAGATGAATCGTGATCACGTACTTCCACATCAGATGTTAGCTTTCAGCCATGAACTCTAAATCTCTATCATGTGAGTGGCAGCAGGTAAAGGTTTTAAACTCTTTCCAGCTGATGGAATAAGTCTTGTCAGTTATTAAACTGCCACTGAGCTATTTTTAGTGTCTAATTTTTTTCAGTATTTTTTTTTCTTGGTTATATTGTATGCCATGATTTGAAAGATAGGATTTCTTTTTTCTGTCTTAGAAGCAGAAAGAGAAATTTCTAGCAACTGTTGACCTTAGTTTTTCATCATTTTGCTTTTTGTTCTATGCTGATTATGCAGCAGGGGTTTGAGAAAATTAAGCTGGGGTATGCTGTTAATAACTCTCACACCAAAATCTAAAATGATACCATTGTAATGCAAGATAGTAAGGATTCCTTTTCCTACTTTGGTCTTGATTGATATATACATTGCACTTTCAATCTAAATGCAGTGACAAGGAACCTTGACACCTCACACGATGAGTGACCTTGTCAGAAATGAGGGCTCCCGTCCTTTTCTGCTGAGCTGCTACGGTGGAGCGAATCAAAGATGGGTACAGCCTGAGACTGTCAATATCAGAAGTAACTGCCTATACTGGAGAGAGATTAGGAATAGGAGTCCCGGCTGCAGCTTTTTAAGTCAAAGACCTTAGAAACAGAAACTCTGGGGAAGAAAACTGACACATAAAGCAGGGAAGTCACGTTAGGAAATAAGATAGGGGTCAAGTGGATGAAGTACAAAAAACATGGAGGTATACCTGGAGGAAAGGGAGGGGCTCAGGCACAGGCAAAAACCCTTTAATCCTGCCTCTGTGTCTTCTTTTTTATCTGTACTTACTTTAAAGGGCAGTATTTGTTTTAGCCCAAAATTATCAAAACTCCCAACCCTGCTCCATTGCACAAACAAGGTGTGACGCCAATTCATCGAAATGGACCACGAGTAAATGTAGGTGAGAGTTGAGGAATGCTCCTGCTCTGTGGCTAGAATCATGAGGTCCTTTTTGTAGAACTGACTGTTGGTTCTGCATGTGATGAAGTCGGTTCTCATGCCTGTGAATTCTGACTTACTTCTGCTGTTGCACTTCTGAAAATGTATAAGGGTTCTGGAGCAGAAAGAGGGTACGTAGCAACATGTGAGGAGAAAGTTCCTAGAATGGTCACTGAAAGGAATTTAATAGTCTTGGATTGCTGACTGGGCAAATGAGTTTGGTTTTTTGTTTTTGTTTTCTTTAGAAGACCTTACTAATGGCTAAATTTAATTAAAAAAAAAAACAAAAAACAAAAACAAAAAACCAAGCCCAACATTCTGACTCTAACTTCAGTAGGAGACAATATGGTTCACTGGAAATAATTCTGGTTTTCAAATCATAGTCTTGGGTTAAAAGACTGGATCCATTGCTTACTTAATGAGGAACCCTATGAACTTGTGTCTCAGTCTCTAAATTAACACTAATCCTGCAATGTTATTGTAAACATTAATGAGACAGTAATGCAGAGTCCCTAACGTTGAGCCTCTTACAAAATAAGTACTAAGAATTTATCCTAATAAACATAAACCTATAGGAAGCAATTTTGATCATCCTACTAAGTGGTATGGCCCACAGAAATGTACATTTGGTGCCTATTTGAATAAGCTTGTAGACCTAAATGACAACCAACTAGTAAGACGATTATATTCATAAATTATTACATCCTGAAATATCTTAAAATAATTAAGTCTGTGTAGAAGTAGATACAACCTAAGTGAAGGACATGACAGTATAAAAATTAAAACAGTAATTGATTACCTTTTTCTTAAAATACATAGGTGTTCTTCATTTACCCTTGTTGAAAGCTAAATGGCATAATTTTCCAATATTGTCATCTAAAGGTAACTCTCTGGATGGCTGTTATGCTTTTTAAAAGCCACCCGTTATATGAGTTGCCCCAAACTGACCCAGCTAACCCTGGAGAAGGACTGAAAGAAAGTTGTGGTCTCCCATTTCAAGAATTATGAAGTAAAAATCCTATTGAGATGGATCTCCAGAAAAGGATCATTTGAAGCCATTGAGTAGAAAAGTCATTCTTGCCTAATTCAGTTAAAACAGAAACAAACAAACATATAAAAAATGGGTTTTCTTTAACTGTTGTGATAGACCTATGGACCTAATATAAGTTATAAAGTGGGTGAGACTGTTTAGTACTGAAGATAAAATTTTCTCTGGCTTTTTCAACCTCTTTCATCATTTAAGATACATACTAGACACCTATTAACACATGGTCCATCCTTGCCTGAAGAGCTCATAATTCTATTCCCTTTCTTAGGGTTCTTCTACCCCAACCATGTCAAAAGTGTGCTTTCAAGCCATCTTCCAGTACCTCAGGTCCTGTCTATCAACCAGTACCTTGCCCACATTTCATGCTGGACATTTTCTTGTCGCATATCTATTACAACATTCCTTTCTTGTGTCTCATTTCCCTCTTGGCTTTCTGTCATGGACTAAAGCAAATATAGATAAACACTCTACTAATTTATCAAATGGATAGATTAAGGGATTAATAAATAATAACTGGATTCTCTATCATTGCTTTGGAAGGGATTTTATTTTAATAAATGACTAAGACACAAACACTAATCCAGAGGAGTAAATATTAATGGTCCTGTGATAAGATATTAAGGGATATATTTTGGGCAGGTGGGTGTTTCTGGAACCCTTCAAAAATACTTTATATTTGATCTATATATTAAGATCTCTAGGGTTATCGCACTTACAGAAAGAGATCGAATTTGATGATAAAATGTACTAATTTCAAGGAAAACCTGAGACAAAATTAACGATCTCAGTTTGTAATATATAACTCCCATCTTGCGATATTCACAAAAGAAGTCGAACTTGTTAACCCCTCAACCATTATAAAAGTATACAATATTAGCAATAGGAGCACAAAATAGAATAACTTTAAAAGAAAGTAGTCTTTTGAAACACTGCTCTACAGATGAAAAGCAAGTAGACTTTCTCTTTATTACAGTCACATACTCACCCTCAAACATTTTTGTCTTTTGAATGGCCAGAAATGAGTTTCCTTCTTTAAAAAAGCAGTGTTTCAAACAATGTGTTTTCTTGTGATAAGAGATCTGTTTTAATGCCTTTACAAAAGAGGACCTTCAAAATGGTATGTTAAGGGGGAAAGCTTTAGAATTACAACTCACACTGATTTTAAAAGGACCCAAAATTCTGTAAAATTGCTCCACCCCTTGCCAAGTTCTTTCAGAGAAATGCACTTTTTTTTCCTGGAAGATTTATGTTAGAATTATTTGTTAGTTAACACTGCTTTGTAAAGGGGAAAAAAAAAAAAAAGCCAAAAAGGCCCCCTCTTAAAATTTCTCAAAACTTAGCTCCCACCATTTTTTTTTTCTAATCATAGGGGGAAATGCTAAACTAATGTATCATCTTCCTAGGAATCATCTCTGTAAAAATATTGTGCGGAGAGTAACAAATGAGGAAGCCAACTTTATTATACTGTCTTGCTATATTCCAACCCTCCCCAAAATAAATGCTTTATTTTAGCTTCTTAATTTTACCACATTGCAACAGATAGTCTCTAACATAGAATTTAATATATTCAATATATCTTTTATTTTCCAAAATTACTTGAAAAATAATTTAGAATTATTCTACAAAGTTCTAGATTTAAATTACAGTGTAATAATTTATGCATGGTCTATGCAGTGACACCTGGCCCTTGGCCTCTTGTCTAACAATACACTAGACAAGAATTACTACTCCATAATTCACACCCTGTCATGTCTTATTGCTTAATTAAAGCACAACCTTCCTCTACATGACAAGCAATTGGACTGTTAACATTATAGATGATTATCCAACCTAGCATATTTTATTTTTACAACTTACTCTTTTTATGTGCACATGATGCTCATTTCAGGTACACTTACTTCTGAAAATATGAAAAATCTGTTTCTGCACTTACTTTTTGGCTACCGTACAAATTACCACTTGCAAAAACATGGGGAAAATATTGTATGTTAGAAATTAGTAATTTAGGTGTTGAAATAACAGTCCGATATCTATAAAGCAAATTAATGTACGAATTTGAGGGCCTCCGAGTATAATAGTTTCTTGTCTCTGTTCTATTTTTGATCAGGTAAACACTAAGGATGCTGCTTATGTGCCCTTATTTGTAAAACAAATTTAAATAAATAAATGCATAGGCTCTATATAAGAAAACCTTAAAACTCTTCTGAAGAACTCAGAATAAGCAAATGATAAAACCTAGCATGCACATGAGTAAGAAAAGTGCACAGCACGAAAGTATTGATTTTTCTCAAATGTACCTACGAACTTAACAAAAATTCAATAAAAATGTAAAAATCAACATTTTTTAATATGACAAAGGGATACTAAAATTTTTGGGTTAAAAACCTTCCACCTATAGCTACCATGTAATTTTTTCTTTGTTCCTAATTATAGCAAAATTCCTTCAGAGTGGTCTGTACAGATTACTTTCAATTTCTCTCCTCTCATTCTCTTGAGCCAATTTCAGTTAGATTTTCTCTCCCCCCATACCACCAATGACCCAACATTGCTAATCCCATCTCATCTTCATGTTCCTTGATGTGAGGATGGCATTTCACAAATGGCTTCCACTCGGCTCCGAGGAAACCATCCTTTTCCGGTTCCCTCCCCTTCACTGACTATACCTCAGAATCTTGACCTCTAAACACTGGGGTGCCTGTGTCTAAGACTTTGATGCTCCTTTCTGCTTCTACCCACAATGGCTCCCTCAGTGACTTCCCCCAGTCTGGTGAGTTAAATGTCTTCTTTATGCTGAAAATTTCTAAAGTCCTATTGTAACCAAGACCTAAAGAACGGATTCTTGTATTAATGGTATTTTCCTAGCATTTCCAACTGGACACTTAATTGGCATCTCAAAGTAAATGGGTCCAAAACAGAACCCTACCAACTTTTTCTTGATACTCTTCCCACCTTAATAAACTACCACTCCGTCCGTCTAGTTGCTCAGACCAAAAACTTTGGAGTCATCTCTGGCTCTTCTTGATCTCTCATTTCATAGGCAACCCATCAGAAAGTTCTGTCTGTGTTACCTCCAAAATATATTTGGAATGTGAAACCACTGCCTCCTTTTCCATCCTGGTCCGAACCACCACCACATTTGCCTGGATTATTCTAATAGTCTCCTAACTAGTGCACCTGCTGCCGCCCTTTCTCCTCTTCCATCTCTTCCCAGCACAGTATCCAGGACTGTCCTTGTAAAACATACATCTGCTCATGCCATCTTCCTCCTCAAAATCCTCCAATAGTATTCCACATCCAGAACACAAACACGCAACATGCAAATACACACACACAGAACAAAAAACAATACTTTAAAAGCTTTGCATCTTACGTAGATTAAAAGCTAAAACCAATTAGTAACCTCTAGCCATCTGTCTCTATGATTCTCTTATGCTCTTCCTCTCTGCCTACACTTCTGCTTTCCAGCTGTTAGCCCCTTGCCACTTGCCTCCACCAGAAGTGTCCTTTCTCAAAGCTTTGCTCATGTTCTTCTCTCTGCCTGGAACTCTCCCCAACTGCCTGCAGATGCCTTTCCCTCATCTCCTTCGAGTCTTTGCTCAAGTATCACTTTCTCAATAAAACCCTTCTTATTTACAAAACCACTTCCAAGCATCCTTCCCGGATTTATTTTTCTTCAGAGTACTTATCACTATTTCTCTGTCTCTTTCTCTCTCTCACACACACACCCATACACACACACACTTAATCTGTTTACAGTCTGTTTTTCCACACAAGAATGCATGACCTATGAGGGCCAGGATTTTTTTTTCTGATCTGTTTTGCTCACAGTTACAACATCAGCACTAAAAATAGTGCTTGGTACCTAAAAATCCATGAGTAAAAGCTTATAGAGTGGATGCATAAATGATACGCAGATAATTAAAGGGATATGCATTTCTGTGGAAGAAATATTAAGACATTATAACTAGCAATTATTTTAGAGGGGAGAGACTTTTATAAATGTCTTTTTTTTTCTAGCATTAGTTTTTGTTATTTAAAATTATAACACAAAATTATGTTGGCATTGATATTACAGGATATTACAGCATATTTGTTGGTTTTTTCTTTATACTCTTTTAAAAAATCTAACGAATTTTATTTTACATAAATCCACAAAACCTTTAAAACTGTCGTTGCATTTACAAACAAGTGATTCACCCAGAGGCCAAACAGTGGTAGAATAATGAGTTGTCCAGCTAACTGAATAGTCCCCCATCTAAAAAATGACATGAATTCCAAATGAGGAAAGAGTCTAAGAAGCTTATCAACCTACTGAAGCAATAAGTATATGATAAGTGCTCTGTTCTAAAGCAAGAGTTTACCGAGGTTTTATTTTACTGCATATAATACAGTAGTAGAGGGAAAACAACATGTCTCTTGGTATGTCCGTTCACGTATCAAATAATAATATAATGACTGTGAGGCAATATAGCAACTGGAAACTTGGATCTCACAGTCTGCGTTCGGAAACAGAATAGAGTAAGAGCTGATTTTATTAGCTTGAGTGATGGGCTATTATATTAATGGTTCCACTCAAGGCAGGGTGGCCCTGGCTCACCATTGTGCTGACTGTGCTCCATCTCATAATGACTTACGGTTTTCTGTCAGGCATCATCAGCACTTTGATGACCCAACATATATGAAGAAAAACGTTGATACTAATTCCGGCACATTTTACTGATTTCAATCCAAAGGTATTGTTAATGTAGTATTATTAAAGTATGTTGAGTTTTTTGTGAACTGCATTAAAAATATGGGAATTCAAGTAGGACTCTCTGCCAACTGAGGAACATATGGTTACTTTTTCTACTAATAAATATTTCTACAGATAGGAGACTAATGAAGCACACAGAGATACTGCCTTTTCATGATTATTAAATACATAGATTCTCAAGAGAGATGAATAGATTTAGGTCATTTCAAGCACAACTTCATAGAAAACTACCTTAAGTACCTGACCTTGCTTAGCACATATCATATGATGAAAGAATGGGACATAAACATGTAATTACAGAAAAATAAAAATAAACGCTTAGATTTTTTGGAGGTACATTCTTCACGCTCATTACACCGAAATAATTTTTTAAGCAGAAAATGTTATATGACTTATACTTCAATGGTCTTGATGCATGATATTTTAGTCCTTTTAGCCACCAAATAAAAGGATCTTACAGTCAAGAAGGTGTTCCATTTTCATTCCATTTCAGTCTTAGCAAGATAGTCTTGATGCTAAAAGCATTTTATATTTTTTTTTATGAGATTATAAGCTCAGGATTTTCTGATCTCTCTCAATTTTTCTCTTCAGGTTTTCTCCCAGGTAATAATATAGCTATTTGATAGAAATGTAGCCATCTTATGATTTTCTTTTTAAGTGGGGCTCCACATTTTTCACAATTTGAAACAGTAGACACAGCAAAGTGCACTGGAGTGGAAAGAGAGAAAGTGTGGGGGCAACATGTTCTCCTGAATGTTTTAAGAACCCAAAGTCTTAAAAGAATTCTTTTGATTTTTGGTACTAGGACACGATGGTCCCCCTAAATATTTTCTGAGTCCAGTCCTGTTTCCTTTTATCAGTTATTTTCTCTACTTTTTGCCAGTACCGATTTTGGGGCTATGTTTAGGTTTGGCACTTTATTTATTTCTAAAACCTACTTCAGCATTTCTGTCATTTGGATTTTCTCTCCCTTCTGTTCTCACTGTTTGCTTTTCCACTTCTCCTCATTTTGATGTATCCACTTTATATTTAATAATAATCTAGGTTTTTTCTGGTCTTCATCCTTTTACCCTTGCCATTTAAAATTCTACACATAGAACTCAGGCCCTATTTACATTTTGTCTGAATGAAACATATATTTTTAGTGATAGATTTTAAGTAAATAATTCAATATCCTAAATTTCCTATATTATTCATATAGTTCTTGGAAATAATTAAGATGGTGGGCTTTTCATAATTGTTGAGACAGTTTTAAAAATTTGTGAATAAAAATTTAAGATATAAATGGAGACGTTTAATATGGTTTAATTGTCTTCATTTCTATCAAATAGCCTTGTCTCTTAATTTTATTTTGGACTAATAAAGCCATCTAGGTTATACCAAGTGGTTTATTAGATTTTATGAAAGTCAGAGCCTCAGAATACCTATAATGGCATAAAAGAAATGGATAAACTGAAAGCCTCAGAATGAAATAAACATAAAAGAAACATTTCAGTATGGTCTTTGGTGAGGCTGGAGATTAGGTGTGCTTACAATTAGGTACATTTCTGAAAACCAAACTCAAGGATTAAGATTGGGTTTGATTTCAAACAATCCCTCCATAGCATATGCGTTGGTTGCTATGCAACACAATTTAATATCAACAAATGATGCCAAGTGATTTTTGCATACTGTAATTGGCTTGTGAGTTTTGCTGCTTGAAAATTGCAAAGAGAACGCAGTTATTTAAATTTAAATGGCTATGTTAAAAATGCTAATTTTTATAATTAAAAAAAAACTACAACACAAAACCTACATCTTAAAACTGAAGAAAAGAACTGCCTTCTGTGATAATAAACGTGCAACAGTCTGGAAAGTTTCTCTTCCACCCTTTGGGAAAGCATAGAACATATTGAAATAACTTTTTATGCTGGTCTACTCACCTAGCTTCTCTGATGAGTTGGCTGTGGAAAGCCTGTATAGAGGCAGAGCTCAATTAGTGTAATTTATGTATCCTTGGACGTCAATCATTCCTGTTGAGAGGTGGGACTCGTAAGCTCTCAGTGCATTAATTAAGAGCTCATCTCAACAGAGCCATCTTTCTACCTAAGGACCAAAAAGAAAGTTTTAATTAGATTTTTAAAAGCAAGTATGTCATATATGAAAGCAAGTATAGTTCTTTAGTTGGTATGCGAAGCAACAACCGGAAGGGGATATTCCAAACAATCCAAAGGGCACACGTTTTCAATCATCTGCGATGTTATGAGTAAAGAGGGGAGGGGGAAGCATCCATCTCAAACCTTGGTCTTGGCCCTCGGAAATCACTTCGCGGAAATAACTGAAGTTTTGACTGTGTTGTTTCATTGCCAACATAATTATTGGACCCCTGTCTAATTATTGATGCAGAGCTGATGCTGATCAAGTGGAATTACAACGTTGAGGACAGATAGTGTTTTTCTCTGATGGCTGGCTTTTTGTTCAGGCTAGCTTCGGACTGAATATGCAGTGGGCAATACAATGCAAGTTCAGCAAAACAGAGTGAGGGAACTTGCACAACACATCAATTTCATTGGTTCAGTGATGGAGTGAGCGTGCCATTGTTCACTAACCTAAAAATACAGGGACTCGAGAGAGGTAAAAACTGGCGGGCTCACTGGTGTCAGCTGCTTGAGAGGCTGTTCTCTTTGGAATGGCTTGTGTGAGGCCATCAACCATACTCCTTAGGGCTCACTTGGGAAATAATAGATACATTATTGATTAAAATATTTATAAATTAAGGGAGGGAAACAAATTTTAAAAGCTAGTTCGGATCTAGAAGGGAAATATGTCTACTAATAGCTATTAATCCCTCCTTCATCTTAATTAAGGTGGGGAGGTCGGGATGCATGCTTGGGAGAACAAAACCAAATGAGTTTGCCAATGTCAAGAAAAAAACCAAATAGCGAGAACAAAAGGAAAAAAAAATACACAATAGAAACACCGTCATAAGTCACAGATACAACGAATACACTACCCGAACTAAAACATCCCCAAAATTCAGTCCCAGGAAAAGTAGGGATGCAAATTTTGTGCTTTCAGAAAGGTTACAGACAATGGGGAAATATAAACCTAAGCACAAGGAGCACAAAATAAATGAAGTGATAACTCTAAAGGGGCTTCTAACAGGGACGACTGGCACGAGGGGCAGAAATACCTCCGAACACGAGGGAAGCTCTGCTCCCTGGCTCAACCTAACAGAAACTGGGTTCCAGGGTTTCGCATCACTCTTATATTTCATGTTGTTTTTCTAAGGGTCGGTGTTTAGGAAATCCAGTTAGTGTGTATGCTATAAATTTACCACCTAACTAGCGTATTTGACACAGACCGAATAACAGCAACAGACCTGACAGAAGAAACTATAGATTTTATAGGTACACGGTTTATGTGGTATGTTTCTAAATGATAGTATATGAGGAAACCATGACTATATAGACAGTTTGTCAAAAGAATAAAGTTGGAAAATTGTAACTCATCATTTATGTTAATGTTCATAAAGATATTTTATAATCCTTTCTCTACTCTTTCCTCTCACATATTTTCCCAGCTATTTTGCTTCATTTATTGTGCTGTATAATGTTTATTGCACAATACATAGAGTAGTACTCCCCAGACACAAGTAGGCAATTGTGCTGGTTACACCAATCTTGTGTGTCTGAAAAATTTATGTAATACAACATCCCGCATTTGAGTACCGTTTTTGTGTCCTCCAATGCATCTTTTCGTTTGCATTTAAGCTAGTGTATATTACCACGCCAAAATACTTCTTTAGTATACTAAAGGATGTCTAAATGGTAATATTCATATACATAGTTTTGTGTTTTTTGACTGTGTGCGATATGTGTACCTCAGGACTGTTTTCCAAACAATGTTTAAATTCTCTTTAGGACAGACTGAGGACAGAACATGTTAAAGTTAATGAGTATTTAGTACAATTGTTTTCAAAGAAGAAATATATCATGATGTATTTTTTCCATGAGCTGTGAGCTATTTTTTGCAACCCCCTCCCCTAAATTAGTTATAATTAGTTTTGTGATCTGAAAGCATCTTTTAGCAACACTGACCATGGCAACTTGGTTGTACATTCCCTGTGAGTTTCTGCCGGCTGTTTCTTGAGAGCAGAAGGAACAGGCTTCAGAGCAGGTAGTAAATTTTTGTGCTTTTAGCCAAAGGAATTTTCTTACTAAATTTGCAGCTTCAAAAGAACCCAACTTTATGTTGCTGGAGGTAGAAGGAAGCCTTTTCCTAAATGAAATTTCCTTGTTTTTCTACAAGCCATTTTCTCCACGTAAAGGCACCTGTTGAATAGGCTAAAGCAGAAGACAAGCTCCCATTGTTACTGGAACAATGGATCCATACTAGCCTTTTTGCTTTGCTCTGAAATTGCTTGCATTAGTGCAACAGCATTCCAAGGAAGAAACCTTGGTCTGCGTTTGGAGAATGGCAGCTGAAATGAAGACCCGGGTTCATCTTCTGCCCTACCCTATTATAAGAAATTACATCATTTTTTACAGATTCTGAGTTTGTCTGTCCTATCCTCAGAGAATGACTCTGTGTTACCAACTACACACTTCTAATCTTTTCCTTTTAGCAGCTGCCACGACAGTGGCAGGACAAGAAAATGCATGGCTTTGTCTCTTCTCTAAAGGTTTTGGTGAGCCTCCCCTATTTCCTGGCATTCTGGTAGGGGGGTCACTGAAAAGTGTAATTTGATGAACTGGGGGTTGATCAAAAAAAAAAAAAAAAAAAAGTGAGCCCTGGTAGTGACATCATGAAGGCTCCATTTGTTTCAACTTAAATTTTAATTCATTTGCTATGTAAGAATAGCACAGTTGAACTTATTATTTTGTTAACTATTTGAGTGAATATAGTCACATGAAGCTATGTGGTCCAGAAAACAAAGACTTAGAGTACATGTTACTCATTGAACAGTTTTTACCAGGTGGGCCAGTAAATTCTTTTGAATATTTAGTTAATTCATTCAGTGAAGTCAGTCAAACTAGTATATATTAATTTGCTACATTTTCTATACTCATGGGACTTGTATCCAAAGGCAAACAAACTATAATGAAGCTGTCAATAAAATGACCCAGTTCTATGTTGTCTTATCACTGGTGATTAAGTGTGAAAGAACAGGTTTATTGTCTGACCTCCTCTACTTTTTCTGAGCAATTATATTAGAAGGAATAGAAATTCACTTTTGGGATGTATCATGAGAAAAAATATGGACATTAAAACAGAACACTGGATTCAAAACCCCATGGATCATTAAAGTATAAACTGGGACTTCCAGCAGCCTATAAAGGACAAAAACACCGATGCTGAGTTTATTTTATAATTCACATTGGCAATTATGAAATGCATTATCAGAGATTTTTTTATTTCCATTAATGAGATTCCATACAAGAAACTTTGCAGATATGAGTACAACCTAGGACAGCGAAGGAAAGCCAAAGCAAGTCTTAGTGTCTTAAAATGTGTGGGTTTGGAGAATAAGACTGGGCCCGTGCTCTGCAAAATCTACTTGTTTAGATAGATTTTTCCCTAAGCCATAGAGGAGAGATGGCTGAGTGGGTTATCAGTCTTTTATCTTTGACATTTTATTATTTAGTTTTAATGCTAAAATATTTTATTGTACATAAGCCTAGAGGTTTTCTGCCTTGATATGTTTATAAGACAGAATAATAAATAAATGATGATTTAGTCCAGTATTGATGTCGAGATTGTAGTAAGCTTCATATTTTTTAAACCTTTCCAATTCTGACTTAGGAAAATTAGTTTCTAGTTACTTTCTTGACATCTAAATTATTAGGAGGAGAAGCCTCCTCCAACATTTCCATGGGCATTAGGTTATGTAAGTGACGCCCACTAATATGTACTTGTATTAACTATTTCAAGTACCAAATTGTGTTCCTGTAACTCTTCTACGAGTTTAGTAATAGAAGGGGGCAGTAGTTAATGTACTCTATTAAGAACATACTCGAATGTAATCTTGGAATTAAAGATCAGTCCCTCGGGGCACCTGGGTGGCTCAGTGGGTTAAAGCCTCTGCCTTCGGCTCAGGTCATGATCTCAGGGTCCTGGGATCGAGCCCCGCATCGGGCTCTCTGCTCAGCAGCGAGCCTGCTTCCCCCTCTCTCTCTCTGCCTGCTTCTCTGCCTACTTGTGATCTCTCTCTCTGTCAAATAAATAAAATCTTTAAAAAAAAAAAAAAGATCAGTCCCTCATAATGAAAAGTTTGGCAGTTAGTGAAACTATTCAAACATTATACAGGTGAAACCCCAGTGGTGAAATATAGTAAGGGAAGTCCACATTCATTTGTATTCTTAAACAGTGTATTTTTTCATATACTCTCTTCTTTCTGTCTTCATGTAGATTCTTTATATGGGCATATTAGCATACATTACCCATACCTGTTAATTGCATTTTTATTAAATGGTTTTATTTTAAAGAAGATTGAGAGTGGAGAACTTTTTAATATTCAACAAATATTCACTATTTCCAAATAAGCTTGTAAATGTCATGACATTTGAAAAGCTTCATTCTTTCATTGTGGTATAATTGAAATATTATATTAGAATCAGGTATAGAACATAATGACTCGGTATTTGTATACAGAAAGCTTCACTTTTATTAGGCCATTTCCTTAAAATCCTATAGAAACTATGCACAGGATATTTTTAAAAGAGCTATGAGTTATTATATGGTCCATTTCCACTATCAACGGTAAAGACTTATTTCTCCTGTTTTCATATTCTCAATAACTCAAGGAAAAAAACAATAGAGACTTTTTTTCAGTGATCTAGAACATCTCGAGATAGTAGGGTCCTATTCAACCAGTTATAGTTTTGTATAAAATATGAATCACTTTGAAAATTGGTCTCCTACAGTCAACACCACCCAAACAACAAGTGTGTAATTGATATATATACACATCATATATATATATATACACACACACACACACACACACGCATATGCATATATGTCTGCATATTTGCACACATATGTTTAATGTCAAGTAGAAACCTTCAACATCTCCCTTTGTCTAAGAACTGTGTGTGAGTGGTGATGAGGTGGGGGGTGTAAATGATACTTAACTGGCTCATTCACACAGGTATTTATGCAATGAATTTTTATTTGGCCCCCATGTAAGTGCCCAGCACTCTTCTGTGTTCTGAGAATAAAGTAATGTGCAAAATGGATGAAGACCCTGACCTCACTGAGCTTCTCTTCCAGTAGATGTATAGATGGAATCTTTCCCTAAGACCTCAGTGCATTGATCTGGTCTCCTCTTTTATCTAGTTTGTGTGTCACGGCATCTGATGCCATTTATCAATTTGGTGATTTTCACTTTCCAAAAACATTTGAAAACATACTTTGTGTTGAAGTCTGATTTGCCACCTAAGATGACTGAAAAAGCAATTCTAAATTACTTCTAGGCATTCCGTATAAAAGGAAATTTTCAAAGATATGTTTATGGCTTAATAATTAAATCTGGGTGAATATGCCTGCTGGGAACTTCTGCAATAATAAAATAGAATGGCAGGTTCCAAGCCGCAAACAAAGAACTTTTTCTTTCAAAGATTTGAGTCACAGCATATTCAGGTTTAATAGATTTTACATTTTTTTTAAATGCATAATGCCAGAATTTCATGGTAAGCAGTCTTGAATTATTATTCGAGTACAATCCAAAAGATTCTGAAAAACACAAAGAATGGGAAGAAAAAATACTCAACAACATAACTATTTCAGAGACTCTAAGTGCCTAAAACAGTAAGATATGATTGCTTTGATCTCAATTTTGGCGTTTCCCCTTCCCTTATCCTTCTGCCCCAAAAGATACTCAGAGATTCAGTCTTTTTCTGCCTTTTACGATCTAGTTCAGATTTGGTTACAACATCCCAATCACTACACGTGATGCCCACAAAAGGAAATGGCCATCTAGGGACAGCATTGATGTTAACCCATGGACCTCAAAGTGCTTAAGTTTTATGAAAAGCTAAAAATGAAACCATAAGAGGATGCAGAATTAACAACTTCTTTTGAGACTCGACGAATTCAGTCACCCTTTCCCAAGAAAATGAACACAGAAAAATGACACTAGTCTACAGAGATAAGCAACAACTGGGGTTATAAAGATATGCAAGCTTTCCAAGGGTTTCAAAGGTACACCTAAATTCACAATAGAGAAGATTCCATAAATAACTCCATCATAAGGTCATATTTTAACATAAATAGGTTTCAGAAGATGAGACTTAATTATACATTTATATCGATTTACATCTACCAATATTTATCTATTTATCTATCTTCAGAAGTCAAGGAAGAATAAAGTTCTACCTTCTCTCCATGGCAATAACTGTAACAGGAAGGAATTGCTTGCATAATGATTTTAATTCCAGAGGTCCAAGGACCGAAATGGGACTCGCAATCATCCTCTGCATTTTCAGGCCATATAAAATCACAACACTTTAGGGTACTCTCAGAACAGTTAGGCGATTCTAATTTGTGTCCATTCTCCTCCTTCATTTCCGTCTCCATAAATAATGGATAGAGCAACAACGAGTCTTGGCTGACTTTTTAATTCTAATATACAAAAATTATCTCCTGGAAATAAATTAACGTCTATACAATAGTCTGCAAATGGTTTGAAAGTAATTTGATGGTTCTTAAGATGCTCCGTGTTTTTTATTTTATTTTTGAGTCAATGTATCACTATACTTATCTCTTCTCTTCATCCCCATGCCCTTCCCATCCTACTCCCACCTCAAAATCCAAGTTCCTGTCACACGGAGGCAAAGACTCATTCTGTTATTTTTTTTGCCCCTCTTCTTGGTTTGCTATTCAGTTTTCTATTAATTGGTATTAACTGACATATCAATAGTACAGTACATGTGCAAGTGCTATGCAATTATCAAATGGAAAGCTTTTTTTTTTTACAGAAACACAACTGATAACTGTGTAAATATAATAACTGTACCAGTTAAGATTCTATCTGATTTATAAAAAGGGTTCGTGGGATAAGTGGATTTTCAAAACAATGTCTGCTTAGCCCCTTATGAATCATTATGCTTTTATCTTTTTTTGGTTGGAATCCTAGAAAAAATGAAGACATCACACACTCCTGCACTTAAGAAACTGTCATAGGAAATAAAACCATAAAACCAAAGAACCTGAATCAAGTGAACAGAAGGATGCCTCTAAATGCATTGGAGTGGGGGAGACTGTCCTTTCACTATGGGCTCCAGAAGCCTATTCTGGTGAGCTCTTCCTCCGGGGGTAATTTCTAAGTTCAACGTCATTTCTTGCCAAGGTTGCTTGGTATGCTTCTTTCCCACCATATATCTCATCTATTTCCCTAACCCCTAGTCCCACCACCCACCCATCCAATCAGTTCTCAGCCCATTGCTATTGCTGTTGGGTTTCCTGCCTCGGGCTATAATTAAAGCAAATTGGAAGAGGAAGTGGGGGAAATCTGACAACTAATTTTGTGTCTGATAAGTAAAATATATGCAGAGAATTTTTTTTTCTTGGACTCATATTCTTTTTCCTTCCCATTTAATTTTAGATTCCTTCTGCCTTTGAGGTTTTTATGTAAGTTAGAGATTGATATATAAATAAAATACAGTCTGGCCATATCCCATTCATCTTATCTACTCCCTTAAGTTATAGAACTGACTCTGGTGCCCAGGGAGGTCAGATCACTGGAACAATCATTTTCAGTGTAAAGTTTATTTATAATAATGCTCATTTGTCTCTTAACTGCTTTGCTGATGTATAGCACAGGAGACGGTAATCATTTTACTTTATTGTATATATGTCTTCCCAGTAAAGAGAACTGGGCATTCACTTCCTTTTAATCAGACACCCTTGGGAAAATCAAGCCATGTGACAAAAGTCATCCTAATTCAGCATGGTAAGTGAGAACCACACACTATCTTGCACAGGGTAGGCATTCAATAAATACTTGTTAAACTGAACTTTATAAAATATACCCTTATTAATTAATATTTCAATAGTATTTTAAATAATCACTTATTAAAACATTTACTCACACATTAAAGGGAATCTTCATTAATATTAAAACTTAGCAGAGATTCCTATAAAGAGCCTATGTGTCTATTTCATAAAATAATATAGAACTTTAAAAGTATTAAGCAGGCCTAATTTTTCAAACACATCTTATATGGTTTTTTTGGTCCCTATCACAAAATGGATACAATCTGAGTTAAAGAATGGAGAAGACTCTAAGTCATGATTCTGTCATTGAACATTTGAACAAAAGTGATTAAATAATCAAAATGTATCTCAAATTCATGCTTTTATCTGGGTGGTCTGCAACTCATAATCTAGAACAGGTTTTTTACTGTCTTCGGAAATGCCCATTTTGCACAATGAACATTGTTGTTAAGGAACAGTCAAATAAACATGACAATCAAGGATATTGTTAAACACATAAACAGAGAACAAGTTACATTTTTACTTTGCTGTTTGAATAGCTTCAATCTCATACCTTAATTTTGGGAGTTGCATTAGCCACATGTATAAATTATTCTAGAAGTCTCTTAAAAATTAACCATGTAATTATAGAATGTGGCCTTCTGTATTGTTCATAAGATTTAGATTATATTGAACTATAAAGGTATCAAAACTATCTAAATAGTAAATTTTCGGGGCACCTGGGTGGCTCAGTGGGTTGAAGCCTCTGCCTTCGGCTCAGGTCATGATCTCAGGGTCCTGGGATCGAGCCCCGCATCGGGCTCTCTGCTCAGCAGGGAGCCTGCTTCCCCCTCTCTCTCCGCCTGCCTCTCTGCCTACTTGTGATCTCTCTCTCTCTGTCAAATAAATAAATAAAATCTTTAAAATAAATAAATAGTAAATTTTCTACGAATGCTGAGAAATTATAAAAACAAAATGAAGCAACAAAAATCTGCGGTGGACTGCTAGTTTTCCCACTTCCTCCAAATCCATTTCCCCCTTCTTCCTGGTGACACCACTGTCTACCCAGAAAATAACGTTCCAGCTTCTCTTGGAGGTAGTGTGGCCACGTATTTAAATTCGCGTTAATGGAATGTGAGCGGTCATCTTTCCCTGGACATTGGCTTTCCCACTTTTGTCATTGGCTGGACAGTGACATAACTGTCACTGGAGGATGGACCTAACAGGGACCCTGCTCTCACTACAAGGATGAAAATAACACCCTTGTGGGCTTGCAGAGCAACAAGATGACCGCGCTTGCTTCCCCGAATGAGCAGTGGAGAAGAGGCAATCCATGAATAATATGGTCAGAAAAAGTTTCTCTTATAATATAAAGCACATGAAAACAACCTGATGGCATTTTCACAGTCCTCTGTAGAGTACATTATAAATTTTCATTTTTTAGGGTGACTTCATGTTAATAGGAGCTTCCCTTCTGCCATATTCTTTTATTTGTTCTTCACAGGAAGGAGAGAAGCACAGAAGTTCTAGAGTCACTCTCCTTTGAGTGTTCGGATAACATCCATGGCTCCCAACTACCTTTTGAGGCCTGATAAAATGGCACCTCTTCAGAGATAATATTTTTACTTTTCCAACTAGTTTAATCATTTTTCCTTTTTATGAGTGCCCACACAATTGTATCTGTACTTGAGGACTTTCCAGCACTTACTGTAATTACATATAAACTTTGGCCTCTATGAAAAGACAAGTTTCCTCAAAGAAGAACTTATATCCAATTTATATCACTAGAGAATTCACAGTATTTTGCATGTACTTAAAGCAACATAAATATATGTTGATGATAACAGTGAATAAATAAATTCTTGCTTATTAAATTATAAAACAACCCTTATTATGCTTAAGGAAATAATATAATAATGTATCTTGGATGTAAAAAAAAATTCTACTCTAACCCAGAAGCCATATAAACTGACAATGATAATAATAATTGATAATGGTAATGTCTTCTTTCTTGCCATTCAATTTAGACACAACCAAATGACTTAAATATCAGATGGGAATCGTGATTTTCTTTTAAACTGAACAACAGCATTTCTTTTCAACTGTACCTAGATAAAATTTTTAAAAGACAGGTACATGACTCTACTACAAACTCTTGCTACATTATATAGTTAATCACATAAAGATCAGACTGATCTGATTTTGGTGGGAAAATCTATAAGCCATTTTAAAAATCATGTCTGATATTTACCCACTGCATATCTTATTTACCAGGTTTTATAAGATCAAATCATGTGTCACCTACCAAATTAAGGCACAGTAGATTCTTGATTGATTCTGAAGTTAACATTAAGTCTAGTCATCAACACTGTGGGTTTTCAGTTAGTTCTTATTCGCTAACTTGCAGTCTTAATTAGAACATGGAAATACGGAAAACATTTTTGACTTGTTCCAATACTTAAAAGTCTGGAAACCAGAAAGAAAAGTCTCAAATAGGCTTAGTAATGCACTTATAGATTTTATGTATTCAATTCTCAAATGCTCTTATTTGAACATAATCTATTAAATATGATTTAATAAAATATGGTAAATATTTTCTCTCTCTAATATTCTAAATGCTACCTTACACTGAGGCTAAAGAAAACCATATTCTTAAATAGATCATGTAAATTAGATAGTATTACATTAGAAAATTATCAAATTCTTTTCCTAAAATTTTTTTCCTATACTTGGGAGACTAGGAGAACATGAATTTGACATTCAGTAGTAATACTTCATGACTGTATGAATTTCTGCAAGTTACTTAACTTTTCTGAGCCACAGTTTCTATATATTTAAAGACTGGGATGATAATACCAACATACAGTATTAATATAAAAAGTGCATTGTCAAATTTCATGAAAATACTGATTATAGGACTTATAAGACATTCATTACATATAAAGCCCTCTGATACTACTACCCAGTGGGAAAGAAAATTGACATTATTCCACTCACTTCACTTCCCAGAGACCTTATTTACCATATAGTGGATGGTTAAAAATGATATATTTTTTTATTTTTCAATGAATAAATATATTCTGTAATTTTTTATAAAATTTGGTAATTTTATAAAATATATTTCTACACTATACAATCTGAATAATTTTATATTTGAATGAATAAATACATTTTTTAAAATTTTATATTCTCATTCTCTCTTATCGTTATCATTTCTTTCTTTCTTGGTCTTTCCTGTTAGTGTTAAAACACTGTTAAGTGTCCATGTTTTTTTGAAAGGCAAATAAAAACAATAGCAACCCTTCCCTTGAGACTTGGCATTGAAGATGTTAAGCTTTTTGCTGGAAGTATCATCATTAAAATCCTATGGTACTGGTACCAGAATGGAATTAATTGATAAATGAAATACAATAGGTAGTCTTGAACTACATCTTAGCTTTTAATAATCACAAGCCATCACCTGCCAAAGGACAAAGAATCACTTAAAATGGTTTTGAAAATCTGGCTATATTTGAGGAAAAAAACACAAACTAATACCGGATTTTCATTTTGTAATTTCAAATGTATTAAAAAGGTAAATGCAAAAAGTCCAGATAAAGAAGTAAAACTGGTTTCAAGGAAAGATAGCAATTTGCATGTATTCATTTAATGATTTTCCTTCCTGAGACCCCCTACAACATCAGTAAAAAATATATATATTTATGCATAAACCTACAAGAACAGGAGGAACGAGAGAGAAAAGAATAGCAATAGAATTTTAGAGGCTAAAAAGCAAAGGGCGAGTGGTAACGAATTTAGTGGATTCTGGATGCTAAAACCCAAACTGACAGTTGAGAAAACTGGAAAGTAGTCTTATTTTGTCCTACACTTTGCACTAGGGTGAGTCTGGAGATTTATTCTCTTGAGAGCAAAACACAGGATTTCTAGACTGGAGGACAGTGACACAGTTGGCGGAGTTGCTATTCACCAAATGAGAATTTAAAAAATACGTATTTACTGAATGCTGAGACTCCCTCTTCCCTCCCCATCCCTTTCTCTATTCCCTGAAAACTGGCAATCTGGACTTTACCCTCAAGACAGAACAATAATAGAATATTTTCTGGGGATTCTGACGGACCCAAGAAGAGACAACAAAGACACCTGACATCATGTAGCAATAAAAGGCAGGCAACATCACCCCCAAAGTCAAGTTCAAGGTGAACACATGCTACTTAAGTGAGTAGAATCTTTATTTAATATTTCGTCCCCAACTTTTAAATCTGAATAATCAACCAAAGGTGACTAGAAATCTAAGATGCTTTTAGTATAAAAGATATAGATCAAAACAAATAAATTAAAAAAAAAAACAAATCGAACAGTTACTATGCAGAAGGAAGTTTTGAATTACACCAATTTTCTCAAAGAGATAGAAGTTACTGGATCCACAAAACGAAAATAGAATTTATTAAAAATAAACTACATTTAGAAAACAAGCTTTTAGAAATTAAAAATATGACAGCAGAAATGAAAAATTTGACAGAACATTGGAAAATGAAGTTGAGATGATCTCAGATGGAAAACAGGCAATAAAATTTTAGAGAACCAGTCCAGGAGGTGTAATAGCTAGAAAGAAAAAAATAAAGAAAATAGACAATAAGTAACCATTATTAAGTCAGAAACAGTGACTGGGTTAGAGATTTTACTCCCCTTAAAAGTCCACAAGTTAGTCTGCCACAGATTTATAAACATATGCTGACAGAAGACACAATAGCCTTCATCAGAGACACAGATCATTTATTACGCAAAGCAAAAACAGCAGCAGGAATAGCATTTTGTGTTGGTTCCCTATGCCCCAATCCCCATAGTGTGACACAATGAGGATTTACTTTTGTGTACCATGTGGGGCACCATTGGAGAGGCATCCCAAATTTTAGAAAATGAAGCTTTTATAGGCTGCTGACATATCTTGTCATTCTCCTTCCAGAATGAAAGAGATTATGCATTATCCTGGAATTTAAGCAAATACTTCCAGAAAGAAGCAGAAAGCTTTAATCTTCTCTACTCTAAAACATTTTTGGGGAAGCATGCTCCTAAATCTTATCTCTAGTTTCTAAGACTGCTTATTAGTAAAAAATGTCCTTGGCTAAGTATTCACAGACTGTATAGGCCCAAAGTTTGCAAAATTACGGAGAATTGTCTTTCAACAATCATCAGTGATATAATTCAATAAAATTTCCAGAGCCCACCTGGTCTTCAGTCCACCTGACGAAAATAGACCCTCACCAGAGCACATCATTGTGAAACTTCAGAACTTGTGGATATGCCGAAAATTTTAAGTTTTCAGAGAGCTAAAAACAGGTCATATACTAAGTCATAATGACTTTTGACTTCTTAACTGCAACATTGGAAACTCAACGACGATACAACAATGCCTTTAAAATTCTGAAGGAAAACTATTCCCAAGTTAGATTTCTATCCCTAGCTGAGTAAACAATCAAGTGCGAGTGTATAAATAAGAATTTTACTTCTCATGTTCCTTTCTGCTTTAGCTACTGGAGACTCTATTCTACCAAAATAAGGGAGAAAAATCTAGAAAATGAAGAAATGGTTCCAAGATACAGAAAATCCAACACAGAAGAAATGCATCAAGAGTTCAAAGGAGGATAAAAAAAAAAAAAAAGTTCAAAGAAGGATAACAAATAGAGCTTCTAGGAAAACAGTTCTAAGTTAGACATAGTAGGCAATCAGTCTGGATTGCAGAGATTTAAAAGACAATGTTGAGGGCTGACTTCACCAACATGCCCAATATCATAGTACAATATGTATGCAAGGAACTATGTATGCAAGGATATATATTAGTCTATTATGAATAATTTTAATTTTATTCATTGTATCTTTCTGTATTTTCCTATGTACTACTATCAAGTATTAATTTTAAAATCAGCAAATTATATTAAACACATCTACTCAAGAAACAAATCTCCTCTGAGCCTGATGATACTTCTAGTGACAGCCTTCCTTTTCTTTCCCTTTAGAATTATATATATTAAAGGAGTGGTCTACAATCAATGTCTCCAATTCCAACCCTCCCATCACTCTTAAATGTCATAGCACTATAGCTTCTGCCCATACACTCCATAGAATAAACTCTAGAAATATCACCAGTAGATATTCTTCAGTCTTCTTATTTCATCTAGGAGTTTCGTCCAGCCAATATGTATTGAGTGCTTACTATGAGGCTTTTGACACCATTGACTACTTCCTCCTTCGTAAAATACTCATTATCTTTGGATTCCATAACACGTTGGTCTCCAGTTCTCCTTTCATTATCCCCCTTTCTTTTTTTTCCCTTTCATTCTTTCTGTATATACTCTGAATTTCTCCACAATAGCTTGAAAATCTGTGGTTCCCCAGAAGCTTTTCATCATCTCTTTCTCCAACTCATTTTACAAATTCTTGAAGTCATGGAATGCATTCACCACACAGCTTCATTCATCGTCCATTGTTTACTCCAAATTTAAATACCCTGTCAGATTGCTCCCCAGATCTCCACCAAATACTGATCAGCCGTAGTGACAATTCCACATGTAAAACCCATCGGTACCACTGATGCAACACATCCCAAACTTAGCTTATTATTAAACCAAAACAAATCTTATTTTTCCCTACCCTCTATTTTCTAACTAAGTGAGGGACACACCATCTAATCTGGATTCCAAACTAAGAGGTTAAAAGCGACCTTGCACTTTCTACTTTTCCTTATCCTTATCACTCACATTTAGCGACCAGGTCTATTGATTTTGCCTTCTTGGTATCTTTGCAATTGCTCCTTTCTCTCTATCCCTACCTAGGTCGGCTGCCTACTTAAATGAATTGTGGCATTTCTTACCTTCAAAATAAGGTCTAAACTTTCCACCATGGCATTTACAATTCTTTTCCACCTTGACTCTCCCTCTTTCTTCAATATCGTCTCCTACTAACTTCATACTCCGGCCTTAAAAAACTAGATTTTACATATTCTTTTGCCTTTCTGCCTTTGTAAATAATGTTCCATCCTTCTAGAATAATCTTTTTCTCTCAGCCTTCTCTATGTATCTAACTGCTATTCATCTTCATGAATTCAAGAGTTACTTCATCAGAGAAGTCTTTCCTGATTCCCCTTTATCCAAGGCTAGATTAGGTGCCATCCCTATGTGCTTGCATCAAGCTTTGTTTTAATATCCCTCTCTTAGAGCTTTCTCAAACTCACTGCAAGGTAATCCCACCGGAAATCCCACCCTGTTTCAATGATGTCTCCCTCATTAGAACTCCTCTGGAGAGATTTCTTTCAGAATGAGTTTATAAGTCACAAAAGAAAACTTTTCTTTATGGTTCAATTTTGGTTTTGCTCAGAAGTAGTATTGCCCAATGTGATCACCAAAATTATTGAACAGATTTGACATTGAATAACTTTTGGCTATTTCAAAAAATTCAAATATGCTTTCAAAGGACAAATACTTCTTTCCACTGAGAATATTCAAAAGATTGTTATCAGATGTAAGAATTCTCGAATGTTTGCTAAAAAAAATAGAGTACTGTAGAACTATAGTTTTAAGTGTACACAAGCTTTCCAATACATGTTTCCATAAAAATCACCAAGTAAATATAGTTTTTAAATGGAAAAAAATAAGCTAATTCTTAATTTTAGACAGTGATATCATATATAAATGCTGCAAATCAGTGGATAAGAAAAATGATTAGAAATGCAGCATGCAAAGTCATACACAGAATACAGCACTACAACACATCAAAATAACCACATTAGGAAATGCAAGGAATAAAAAAAATGATATCAGATAGGAATATCTTGGGAGAACATTATAATATAGGAGTAGATTATTAATGGGAAGGACACAGCAATACTAATGTGGAAGTCTAATTCATGTTTTACATGTTGATTCTTATATTAATATCAGAAATATCTTCCCACGGAACTATTATTTATCATTAGTATTTTCTCTCAATGAATAACATTATGCTTGAGAAGAGGAAAAAAGAAATAATTTAGAAATATTGACTTAGAGGTATTGTTGCTCAGTACTTGAATATTTTTTTAAGATTTTATTTATTTATTTGACAGAGAGACAGAGAGAGCACAAGCAAGGGGAGCAGCAGGCAGAGGGAGAGGGGGAAGCAGGCTCCCCACTGAGCAGGGAGCCTGACATGAGGCTTGATCCCAGGACCCTGGGATCATGACCTGAGCTAAAGGCAGACGCTTAACCGTCTGAGCCACCCAGGCACCCCTGTACTTGAATATTTTAAAATAAAACTATGTGGCATAAATTAAAATAGATATACCACCTAGCTGGATGAAGAGCTGTCCTTAGAAAGTATTTATCCAGCACATTAAAGCATCAAGGTCTTTTGAGAATGTCACACACTAAAAGCATTGCATGAATCTAAGGCAAATGATACAATGCATGCAATAGGCACTTATGAGTATTGTAGAACTGAACACCAAATATGAAACAAGGGAGGTAGCAGTAAATAAGTAAAGTGACCCAAAGTTACTTTTACAGTCATGATTTCCAACTTTATTTTAATGAGCATTAAGAAATCGTTGCAATTCTAAGTTGAATTTATTACATAGAATATTGCTTAACATAGTGGGTTATCTTTTAACGCTTGGAAATACTCATTGTCCAAGTCTTTTCAGTGTGACTTTGGGCTTTTTATTTGTTTTTGATGTATGTGTGTTCTTTTTCCAAGGAGAACTCTGATATCTCAGATATACAGATACATATCAATTATATGAAATAAACTACAAAATATCAATTTTGTAATTGCAAAATATCAAATTTGCAATTATATGAAAGAAACTACGGTCAGTATATATTTCACCAAACCTTTATTGAACACTTACAGTCTCTTACTGTTGAGTGTACAAAGATGAAAAGCAAGACCCAATTCTTGCCTTCAGACATGTCCAGTGGGGCAGCAAGGAACCTTCTATTATAAAGTAATGCAGCAAAATAAGGCTAAACAGGGACACTGGGTGGCTCAGTCAGTTGAGCATCTGCCTTTGGCTCATGATCCCAGGGTCCTGGGGTCAGAGTCCTACATCAGGCTCCTTACTCGGTGGGAAGCCTGCTTCTTCCTCTGCTTGTGCTCTCTTTCTCTCTCTCTGACAAATAAATAAAATCTTAAAAAAACAAAACAAACAACAAACAACAACAACAACAAAAACAAGGCTGAACAATGTGGGATCAGATGAGTAGCTGGCCCAATGAAGCCTGGAAATTCTGAAATAACTGATGGCCATCACATATTTGTGGCAATTTCCATTGAGGGCAAACCCTAGATAAGCTTTGGATTCATTCTGAATTCAAATCCTGGCTTTATCTCTTATTAGCTGTGTGACATGGGTATATAGTAGGTGTTTATCAAATTAGTCTACCAAATACTGCCAGAAGTAAAAGGAGGCATAATTGAGAGCTATGGGAATTTGGAAAGACTTGGTGGGTGAGGCAGGACTCAAATAGAAGCTAGGGTGCCCTGTAGGAATAGGTAGATGACATTTGGATGGGAGGAGGCCATTTTGGCTCTGGGGAATGAAAGAAGTTTCAGAGAAGAGAGTACACACGGCATGTGATCTAAAGGCAGACGGGCATAGAGGTTGCCTGCCAGCAAGGAAAATATATCAAATTCCAAGATCACAGAAAATCTTTGAATGTTATTTCATAAAAGATCGAGACAGTGTCTTTCCAAGCTTCTATTCATCCATGCTCTTATACTCTCTCTAATGTCTTTCAAATACACATTTAGAAATACTTGAGTGCAATATTTTGCCAGTATTTATGGTAATTACTTCCTGTTAGTTCTTTTATTAAGGAACAACACAATTTTATGTAGTATGCATGGCCCCAATGTTCTCAGTCTGTAGTAAGTTATCTGACGTATCTTGCAATAAACCAATATCCATCAGAGTTATTCTTCTGGTCTAACAAGAGAAAGCTACTTAGATTTTTAAACATCCAACCTCTCACTGTCTACATCACATATGGTGAAAGTAGAGCAAGTAGTTAATTCATCTTATTCAAATATATTATCTCCACTCCCTTCCTGCACAGTATTTTTTTTTGCATACAATTGAATTGGCTTTTGTGCTACATAGTTCCGTGAGAAGGAATAGATGCACACAGCCACATTCTAGACACAGGTATACCAGATGCAAACAATACCTCTCTGTAAAGTTCACAAGAGATTTATCACAATAAAAGGGGCCAGAGGAATCTGGACATTTCTGGGTTACTGTGCTATTCCCCACCGCTATGCTCTAACCATCTCAGACAGGCTGACAGAAACTATTGTTATAACTTCTGCTGGTGTCGTATTTATATACCATATTGGTTGGGCTGCAAGACTTCAGTACAGGCAAGCCCTCTAATGTGCTCTTTCAATTTGCACACAGAAACTTTAAGAGTCTATTATCTGGTTTACTTACAGTGTCTATCACCATTGCTAAAAAAAGAGAAAATGGCACCATCAGGTTGAAAACAGAAGAATGTCTGTTGTGTAGAGAATAAAAGGGAAATTTAAAAAATCTCTGCTGGAACGTTTTATACCCCATGGCCACCTCCTGCAATTTTCACTTTGACATGAAAAAGTTGGTCGTGGCCAAAAAAATAAGAACAGAACTCCTATTACATTGTGACCTGTCAATAATTGTGCAACCACATTCAAATACAAGGTCATTCACATGCTTCCAATGTATGATTCAGCAAGGGGCCCAACAATGAAATAATTATGTGAATCCTCTTGCCTGCATAAATTCCTGTTTACTTAGAAGTCAGCAGGCAACCTCCAGATTCAAATCTACACATCCCTTAACACACGATATACGGTGAGGGATCAAAATCAAATCAAAGCTCTAAGACGCAGTATCAGGAATGGCTAAAAGACTAGTACATCCTGTGCTCCTGTTTATCCACCAAATTTGGCAAGAATATGTGCTAATAATCCCAAACTGAAAGAAATGATATCAGAAACAGTTTCTGTTTGTGAGGGGTGTGTTTGTGTTTGTGTGTTTGTGTGTGTGTGTGTGTGTGTGTGTGTGTGTGTGTGTGTGTGCTGGGTGGGGGTGGGGGATTTGGTGAGAAGAAGAAAGATTCCGTATGTGTCATAATATTTACTGATGAAGTTTTTTTTTTTTTTTAATTGTGTTAGGTTAGTCACCATACAGTACATCGTTAGTTTTTGATGTCGTGTTCCATTATTCATTGTTTGTGTATAAGGCTCAGGGACCCATGCAATCCCTGTCCTCCTTAATACCCATCACCAGGCTGATGAAGTTTTTTTTTTGTATCTATCCCAGCTTTTGACATTTTCCTATTGTATTAAAAAAAAACTATATCTATAGAATATTATTAACCTTTACCGAGAACTCACTTTATGTCAGCGCTAAGTACTTTACACCCATTAACTCATCTCATTCCCACACAGCCTTTTGACATAGACTTTATTTTTATGACATGGATATTACAGGTGATGAAACTGGAGCACATAGAGTTTAGGTAAATAGCCCAAGATCACACAGCTAGTAAGCGATAGATCTGGGATTCAAGCCCAGGAACACTGGCTTAGGTGTGACTAGAGTTGTACTGGCCAATACAGTAGGCACAGCCACAGAGGGTACTGAGCAATTGCAGTATGGCGGATTTGCCCTGAGATGCCAAAATATACAGAGGGCTTCACTTAGTAAGGAAAGGAATATAATGATATCTTATCTTACCTGTTTAACATCTCATCAAAAACTTTTGTATTGATTACAGGCTGAAATGATAATATTTTGGATATATTGGGTTAAATAAAACATACTCTTAAAATTAATTTCACATGTTTCATTTTACCTTTTTAATGTGGACACTAGAATATTTAAAATTATATATAGGACTAACATTGTAGGGGCACCTGGGTGGCTCATTCGTTAAACATCTGCCTTCGGCTCAGGTCATGATCTCAGGGTCCTGGGATCCAGCCCTGCACTGAGAGCTTCCCGCTCAGCTGGAGGCCTGCTTCTCCCTCTCCCACTCCCCCTGCTTCTGTTCCCTCTCTCGCTGTGTCTCTGTCAAATAAATAAATAAAATCTTAAAAAAAAAAAAAAAGGACTAACATTGTATTTCTAATGTTGGCTCTAGTCTGGACTCTTTATTTTTTAAGAGAGAGTGAGTAGGGGCAGAGGGAGAGGGAGAGGGAATCTTAAGGAGGCTCCACCACGGAGCCCAACTCAGGGCTTGATCCCTTGACCCTGAGATCGTGAACCGAGCTGAAATCAAGAGTTGGATGCTTAACCGACTGAGCCACCCAGGCGCCCCTGCAATATTGGTTTTAAAATCAGAGTGAATATTAGCCCAAACATGGATACTTCCTTCATTTTATTTTGTATTTTATTAATTTACTGCATGTGTATTATACTATAATCCCTTCAAGCTTAAAAACATTAACTGAACCTATATATTTATATAAAACCACCCAAGAACCAACTACAGGAACATTCGTTATTTTTATAGGTTGTTGATGAACCTATGACTGATACACAGTGAAGCTGAACAAGGCCATCAGCATAAGGAATAAATATGATCCAATTATTATCTGTAGGGCCATTAATAAAAATAATCATAATATGACTAATATCTATTAAGAACTTACAATATGCCAAGCCTTGGACAAAGCCAGTGTCATCCATACAGTTGGTACATTTTGGAAATGTCAGCCCATTTTCAGTTGTCCAGAGGACACTGGTGGTACAAGAACTCTTGGGTTAACCCTGCCCAATGAAGAATGCCACCGGATAGTCTCAGAGATGCAACATCATTTCATAATTATCTCAGACTAATTGGCTCAGGCTAAAGCCTTACATAAAAACACAAAAGATTTGTTGCACAATTTGAATGTGCAGAGTTTTCCAGGAATTCAGCTGCCATGAAAATGAAGTAAAGACTGTACTTTGACCAGAACTTCACAAAATTCATTTGCAATTTTAGGAAATGACATCCCTGGTGTCAATACTGCTTTTGGTATTAGAGTTACACATTCAGCACACCTATACTTATACTACTTTATCTGCCATATTAAAGATGGTAAACTGCAAACATCTGATTACTTCCTATGTCACTTAGATTTGTCATGCATAATCATTGAAATGTTGAATATATATTCTTTTATTATAAATTACTTTCCTTTTATTTTCTCCTTTAAATTAGAGCGAGGGAATTATTGCATTTAAAAAATTATCTATGTATTAGGTTATATTGTGTGCATCAATTATTTTTCAGAGAGTAAATAGGGCATTATAAAATATTAATTTAAGAAAGGGCATATTGTTCTGGTAAGAATGAGAACTGCTAGGCTAAATTCTTTATATGCATTAACTAATTTTATCTTTAAAAATGATAAGCTTAAGGAAGTAGGTACCCTTTTTTTCCATTTCTATTTCACAGATAAGGAAACTGAGGCTTAAATAACAAGTATCTTAATTGTTTGAGGTCAACATCTGAGATTCAAAAATTTAAAAATCTTATAACATATGTTCTTTTTTTTTCTTATAACCTATGTTCTAACAAGTATATTGTCTTACTTTTCTTATAAATTATACAGAACTATATTTCATAATATACATTACATATTATATTTATATAAGTTATTATATAAATGTATTTTAAAATATCCAATTTAAAGATATTTTTTAATGCTACCTATTGATAATTTGTTGCTGTTTTTAAAGGATTTCTATTCCAAATGACTACCTTCAGTATTCTCTACTGAAAGCATTGGAAAGCATTTACTTTGTCATTTGCAGTAGGATCTCATTATCTTAAAAGTTTGAATGCTCATCCTTAAGGAAAAATAAATTGAGGAATGATGGATTTTGTTTTCAAAAAATGCACAACAGATGGAATATTTTAAATCCCCAGCTAATAGGAAATTAATTATATATGCATTTACCCTATGTTCCAGAATTCCCACTTCTAGGAATCTATCCTAATGACAGATTGGAAAAAAGTGGAAAAATTATTATTATTATTATTATTTTTTACAGATTTTATTTATTTAAGAGAGAGCGAGAGAGAGCACAAGTGGGGAGGAGAGGGAGAAGCAGGCTCCCTGCTAAGCAGGGAGCCCGATGCGGGGCTCGATCCCAGAACTCCAGGATCATGACCTGAGCCAAAGGCAGATGCCCAACCGACTGAGCCACTCAGGCACCCCAAAAATGGAAAAATTATTAAAAGAAGTATACCTAAGGCTCTTCTTTAGAGCACTATTTTTAGTACCACATATTGGAACCAACTCAAATGTGCACATTGGGGAATGAGTAGGAGAAACTGTGCTACTCCTCCCAGTGGAGTACCATGCAACTACCAAAAATTAAGTAAAATTCTCTTTCTGTTGCTAGAGTGATCTCCAGAATATAATCTGCAATGGAAAAACGAAGTACAAAGTACTACATAGAACAGTGGTTCTCAGAGTGTGGCCTTCAGACCACGCCAGCATCACCATCACCTGGAAGCTTGTTAAAAATGCAGATAATTGGGTGCTATCCTCAACCTACTGAAATAGAAACTCTGGAGATAGGATTCAGAATTCTGTGTTTTAACAAGTCCACCACCACCCAGGTGATACATTTGCAGCTGAGTTTGAAAGCTTTTGCTATACATTATCTTACTGTTTTTCATAGTAGGGTAGAGACTATAATACAAATATATATATATAACTATACTGTATATATATATATTTGCTTATGTGTTTTTTAAAGATAGAAGATTAAGCCCTTAAATAAATAAGAGGTCATAAAGCTATGTAAAATGGTTAACTGTGGAAGAATCAAGGGGAAAGAGACATGCACAGAAGCTAGACCTTTCTGATTATACTTTGAGTTGTAGATTTGAATTTGGTATCACAATACATACATATAATTTTTAATACAAAGTAAAAAGAAAATAAACCTGTATATAGTTGGTGGCTTAATAATCCTAGTCATTTAAAGCACATTAGGGTACATAAATTGCTATTAGGGTATAAATAAGTGGAACAAAAAGAACTACAAAAATATGTTACATTCTTTGCAGTAATAATTTTGTTACCAATAATACTGATGTTAGTATTCTCAAACTATGGAATAGTGATATTATTATAGGATCAAGGAAATAACGAACTATGCTAATGTCATCAGGAATCTAGAATTTCATTAAAAGAGAAAAGAAATACAATACAAAACCAAGCAACTCAGGTTAAAACAGTGTAATTCTAAATTTAAACTTGCAATGTTACTATGAACTAAAAATTACTATGAACTAAAAATTTCTTAGTCCTGTCCACAAAAAGGCCTAGAAACAAAAGGCAAACAAGAGGGATCGATGGAACACAGCTGTGATCTCTAAATACCATTTCTCACTAAAAGAAACTTGAGTTCCCTGAGAAGTAACTGAATTCAGGTGCGAGGCTGGAAATGCGCTAGATAAGCCCAACTTTCTTGTCACACCAGAACGCAACAAAGCTATTAAAGACTACTATAACAATGTCCAAACGACTCAGCCAAACCCCCAACAGGTTTCTACTGACCAAAGATGAGACAATCTGAACATCAATAAGCATAATAATGACAATGAACTAAAGTATATTAAATATGTTAAGAGCCCAGTGTCATGTCACAATAATACCAAACTAACACATAAAAGACTTCATTGTTCGTCTTTGAAGTTGCTTGAAATTCATCTAAAACGTTTGCAAACTATAAAGGGAAAGACCCAAACTCTTAATTTGTCTTTCCTGCGCTAATTGTTATTTCAGGGTAACTAAATAGTTAATGAGACAAATCTTGAAGCCTTCATTCTTTTTCCAACTAGAACATGTTAGTAATACTTTAGAAATTATCCATGAGGGGAGGAGCAAGATGGCGGAGGAGGAGGAAACCTAAATTTCATCTGGTTCCAGGAACTCAGCTAGATAGTTATCAAACTGTTCTGAACACCAACAAACACAACAGGAGATTGAAGAAAAAAATAGCAGCAATTCTATGAGCAGAAAAGTGACCACTCTCTGGAAGGTAGGACGTGCAGAGAAGTGAATCCGAGACAATATATGGGTAGATAGACCGCGGGAGGAGGGAGCCTCTGTCAGCCACTTACCAGCAAATGAGAGAGCAGCGGAGCACAAAATCAGAACTTTTAGAAGTCTGCTCTCCGGAGGGATGTCGCTCCAATGGCTAAGCGAGGGGTGCAGCCCTTGTGGGGACAGTGTGTGGTCTCGGGACCGGCAGGGTCTCAGAAAGACCGGGGGTGCCTGAGTGCAGCAGAGCTCCCAGGTATCAGAGAGGGGAAGCCAGCTGCAGAGACGGAGCCAAGCAGTGGGATCTCAACTTGGGATTGCCATAAATAGTGATCCCCAGCACAGTAGGGCACTGCTATTCGGGCAGGAACCTCAGAAGTGGCAGATCCAGGGAAACTCCCCCTTCCTCCTCCAGGAGGAGCGGCGCGGCAGGAATCTGCTGGGTTTGGAGACTCCAAACGGCTGCGCGCCAGAGATAGAAATGCTCGGTCACAGGCCCGGTGAGCCTGGAGTGCAGCCGGAGACCAGGGAGACGGGAGTGACTGACTGCTTTTCTCTGAGGGCGCACTGAGGAGCGGGCCCCGAGCTCTCGGCTCCTCCAGGGCTAGGGATTGGGAGCCCGCCATCTTCATTCTCCTCCTCCAAAGCTGTACGGAAAGCGATCAGGGAACAAAAGCTACTGGGCCTGAACCTAAGCAGATTGCTTAGTCTGGCCCCTGGCAAGGGCGGTGCAATTCTGCCACTGGCAAAGACTTTGAGAATCATAGCAACAGGCCCCTCCCCCAGAAGATCAGCAAGAACGTTCAGCCAAGACCAAGTTTACCAATCAAGGAGAACTGCAGAACTGCAGCACTAGGGAAATATAGCACATAGAATTCATGGCTTTTTCCCCATGATTCTTTAGTCTTTCAAAGTTAAATTTTTAAAATTTTCCTTATTTTTTCTTTTTCTATTTTAAAAAATTTTTTCTCTTCCCTAATTTAACCAACATCTTATCAATACCTTTTTTAGAACCTTTTTAAATTTTCCTTTTTAAAATTATATTCTATCCCTTCATTGTATTTAACTTTATTTTTTGTATACATATAAGTTTTTCTTTCTTTAAAATTTTTGGATACGGCTTCCTCTAACAGACCAAAATGTACCCTAAATCCAGTGTATTGCCTTGTTCCAGTCTCCTGCCTGATCATACTCTCTTTTTTTTTCCAATTTTTTCTTTTTTCAATTGGCTTCTTATTGATTCTTTTTTAAAATCTGTTTTAAGAAAAATCTGTTTTAATTTTCATCTTTACAGTGATATTCTATCCTTTCATTGTATATACCCTTATTTTTGTATATATGTTTTTCTTTCTTTAAAATTTTGGAAGGCATTTTCTTCTAACAGACCAAAATACACCCAAAATGAACTGTGTGGCTCTGTTCTATTCACCAGCCCAACCACTCATATATATATATTCTTTTTTTTTTTCCTCCTTTCTTTTCCCCCCGTTTGGGTCTGTTCTGATTTTTCAAATGCATATCTTTCTGGGGTCGTTGTTACACTTTTAGCATTTTGTTCTCTCATTCATCTATTCTTCTCTTGACAAAATGACAAGGTGGAAAAACTCACCTCAAGAAAAGGAACAAGAGGCAGTACCAAATGCTAGGAACCTAATCAATACAGACATTAGTAAGATGTTGGAACTAGAGTTCAGAATGATGATTATAAAGATAGTAGCTGGGCTTGAAAAAAGCATAGATGATAACAGAGAACCCCTTTCCAGAGAAATAAAAGAGCTAAAATCTAACCAAGGTGAAATCGAAAAAGTTATTAATGAGGTGCAATAAAAAACGGGGGCTCTAACTGCTAGCATAAATGAGGTAGAAGAGAGAATTAGTGATTTAGAAGACCAAATAATGGAGAACAAAGAAGCTGAGAAAAAGAAAGCTAAACAACTATTGGATCATGAGAATTTGAGAGATAAGTGATACCATAAGACAAAACAATATTAGAATAATTGGGACTCCAGAAGAAGAAGAAAGAGAGACAGAGGCAGAAGGTATATTGGAACAAATGATAGCAGAGAATTTCCCTAATTTGGGGAAGGAAACAAGCATTAAAATCCAGGAGGCACAGAGAACCCTCCTCAAAATAAGTAAAAATAGGTCAATACCCTTTCATCTAATAGTAAAACTTGCAAGTCTCAGAGACAAAGAGAAAATCCTGAAAGCAGCTCAGGACTAGTGGTCTGTAACATACAATGGTAGAAATATTAGATTGGCAGCAGGCCTATCCACAGAGACCTGGCAGGCCAGAAAGGACTGGCATGATATATTCAGAGCACTGAATGAGAAAACTATGCAGCCAAGAATACTATATCCAGCCAGGCTGTCATTGAAAATAGAAGGAGAAATAAAAAGCTTCCAGGACAAATGAAAACTAAAAGAATTTGCAAACACCAAACCAGCCCTACAGGAAATATTGAAAGGGGTCCTCTAAGCAAAGAGAGAGCCTAGAAGTAACATAGACCAGAAAGGAACAGAGACAATATACAGTAACAGTCACCTTACAGGCAATACAATGGCACTAAATTCATTTCTGTCAATAGTTACCCTGAATGTAAATGGGCTAAATGACCCAATCAAAAGACACAGGGTATGGCAATGGATTAAAAAAAACAAGACCCATCGATATGCTGTCTGCAAGAGACTCATTTTAGACCCAAAGACACCTCCCAATTTAAAGTGAGGAGGTGGAAAGCCATTTACCATGCTAATGGACATTGAAAGAAAGCTGGGGTGGCAATCCTTATATCAGATAAATTAGATTTTAAGCCATAGACTATAATAAGAGATGAGGAAGGACACTATATCATATTTAAAGGGTCTGTCCAACAAGAAGATCTAACAATTTTAAATATCTATGTTCTTAACATGGGAGCAGCCAATTATACAAACAAATTAATAATAACAAAGGAACACAATATCAAAGGAACACATTGACAGTAATACAATAATAGTAGGGGATTTTAACACCCACCTCACAGAAATGGACAGATCATCTAAGCAAAAGATCAACAAGGAAATAAAGGTATTAAATGACACACTGGACCAGATGGACATCACATATATATTCAGAACATTCCATCCCAAAGCAAGAGAATACACATTCTTCTCTAGTGCACATGGAACATTCTCCAGAATGGATCACATCCTGGGTCACAAATCAGGTCTCAACTAGTACCAAAAGACTGGGATCATTCCCTGCATATTTTCAGACCGCAATGCTTTGAAACTAGAACTCAACCACAAGAGGAAAGTTGGAAAGAACTCAAATACATGGAGGCTAAAGAGCATCCTACTGAAGAATGAATGGGTCAACCGGGAAATTAAAGAAGAATTAAAAAAATTCATGGAAACAAATGAAAATGAAAACACAACTATTCAAAATCTTTGGGACGCAGCAAAGGAGAACCCACAATCAGAACCTAGCTTACCCAGTATTGCAGGATGTTTCCTGGAAAGTCCACTTTGGTCTCACCTCATGGGAAACACTGGGAGGACCTGAGGGACTTAACCACTGGGGATCAGATAGAGGTGTATGAATGAATGAAGAAGATGTGAGATATGTATATAAAGGAATATTACTCAGCCATCAAAATGAAACCTTGCCATTTGTAATGACATGGATGAACCTAAAGTATATTATGCCAAGCAAAATAAGTCAGAGAAAGGAATTTAAGACACAAAATAAATGAACATAGCAGAAGGAAAGGAAAAATAAACTAAGATAAAAACAGAGAAAGAGGCAAACCATAAGAGACTCTTAACTCTAGGGAAAAAACTGAGGGTTGCTGGAGGGGAGGGGGGGGAAAATTAAACACCACATCCTTGAAAAACAAATGAATCAAAGAAGAAATCAAAAGAGAAATTTAAAAAAATCTTCAATTAGTAAAAATGAAAACACAACATATATAAATGTATATAATTACTCATAATATTCTCTTATAGTTGTTTGTATTTCTGTGGTATTGGTTGTTATCTCTCCTCTTTCATTCATCATTTTATTTATTTGGGTCCTTTCTCTTTTCTTTTTGATAAGTCTGTTGAGGGGTTTATCAATATTATTAATTCTTTCAAAGAACCAGCTCCTTTAAAATGAGATACCACCTTATACCAGTTAGAATGGTCAAAATTAATAAGACAGGAAACAACAAGTGTTGGCGAGGATGTGGAGAAAGGCGAACCCTCTTATACTGTTGGTGGGAATGCAAGCTGGTACAGCCACTCTGGAAAACAGTATGGAGGTTCCTCAAGATGTTAAAAAGAGAGCTACCCTACAACCCAGCAATTGTACTACTAGGTATTTACAGATACAGATGTAGTGAAAAGAAAGGACATATGCAACCTAATGTTCATAGCATCAATGTCCACAATAACTAAACTGTGGAAGGAGCCCAGATGCCCTTCATTAAACGAATGGATAAAGAAGACGTGGTTCATATAGGCAATACAATAGAACATTACTCAATATACAATAGAATATTACTCGGCCTTCAGAAAGGATGAATACGCACCACTTGCACCGGCATGGATGGAACTGGAGGGGGTTATGCTAAGTGAAATAAGTCAAGCAGAGAAAGACAATTATCATATGGTTTCACTCTTATGTGGATCATAAGGAATAGTGCAGAGGATCACAGGGGAAGGGAGGGAAAACTGATTGGGAAGAAATCAGAGAGGGAGACAAACCATGAAAGTCTCTGGAGTCTGGGAACCAAACTGAGGGTTTCAGAGTGGAGGGGGTGAGGGGAGAGGGTAATGGGGTGATGGGTATTAAGGAAGGCACATGTGGTGATGAGCACTGGGTGTTATATGCAACTAATGACTTGTGGAACACTACATCAAAAACTAATGATGTACTATATGCTGGCTAATTGAACACAATAATAAAAAAAAAAA
>CM052899.1:9942964-10030615 GCA_028534135.1 Potos flavus | reverse complement strand
GTCTGCTTATTAAAAGAAACTAGATCCTAAAACACAGAATAAATAAATAAATATAGAGATATAGATATATAATAATATGAAACTATATATGTAATAAAATGAAAAGAATCTATATATATGCACACAAAGTATATATAAAAATAAAAATTAAAAAAAGAATAAGAAAATAATTGAAAAAAAATAAGAAAATAAGTTTTAAAAAAATAATAAAGAATAAAAGTACAAAGGAGGCTAAATACTACTTCCCCCTAGAGCTGAAACTGCAGCTAAACTTGGTGCTAGTGAGTTGTTTGTGCTGGTCTTCTGGGGGAGGAGCCTATTGCACTGATTCTCAGGTGGACTTGCTCTAGTTGGAAAAGGTCCTCTAGTGAGCAGGGAGGCTGGGCTTGGTGTAAGCAGTTCCAGGCTCCACTAGGTGGCGCTGCTTTGCTCCCTGAAGGTTTTCAGCATTAGTGGGCGGGGTGAAGATGGCAGTGCCCTGCTCTCTAGCCCCAGAGCTGAAAACCCATGCCCCCCATTCTTCAATGAGCTCTTACAGAAGAGCAATCAATCACTCATCTCCCCAGTTTCCATCAGAACCCTGTGTTCACCTTGCCTGTGTCCAAGCCCCTCTATCTCAGGTACATAATGGAGTTTCAAAACTCCAACTTTTAGAGACTCCTACAGAGGAGACCACTCTTTTTTTCCCAGAGGGTCTCACCTCGCTTCTGCCTTTTGCTGACACATCCCAGGAAAGTGGTCGCAGAACCGCACAGTGGTTCGCTGTTTATGGCAATACAGAGCAGAAAGCTGGCACCTCGACTCATCGTTCTCAGCCAACTTCCATGCTTGTATGCCTCGGAACAGTGTAGCACTTAGGTCGTGCTTGCAACCACGGGGATCCTGAGGCCACAGTGTCACACCTGGGATTCTGCCCTGCTTTGCCACCTGAGCACCTTTAAGCCAGGCACCGCCACCCCCCCCCCCAGCAGACCCCTAAAAGTTCTGATTTTGAGCTCCATCACTTATAATACTACCTCCTATCATAGCTAGATCTCACAGGATTTACATACTTCCTACCTTCCAAAAACTTTCCTACTCGTAGACTTGCAGTATTTGTTCTCTCAGGACTCTGATTGATCTCTTGGATGATCAGAATGATTTGATAACTATCTAGCTGTATTCAAGGTATGACACAAACTTAGGGTTTCTCTACTCCTCTGCCATCTTAACTCCTCCCCTAGAATTGTTTCTTCTAAAAGAAAAAGAAAATTGGCCAACTTTTAGTTAGACTAACAAAGAAAAAAAAGAGAAAATTCAAATAAATAAAATTATCAATAAAAGAGGAAAGTATACAACTAATGCTATAGAAATACATAGAGTCATAAGAGACTAATATGAAAAGTTACATATTAACAAATTGGACAACCTAAAATTGCAGCTAATGCTATAAAAATATAGAGAGTAATAAGAGGCTAATATGAAAAGTTACACATTAACAAATTGGACAACCTAAAATTGCGGCACCTAGGAGGCTCAGTTGGTTAAGTGCCTGACTTTTGATTTCAGCTCTGGTCATGATCTCAGGGTCATGAGATCAAGCCCTGAGTTGGGCTCTGTGCTGAGTGTGGAGTCTGCTTAAGATTCTCTCTCTCCTTCTTTCCCTTTGCTCCTCCCCCCCACCTGTCTCTCTCCCTCTCCCTCTCTAAAAATATATATATAATAATTTTAAAAATGGATACATTATTAGAAAAATACAACCTCCAGATACTGAATCCTGAAGAAATAGAAAATCTGAAGAAACCAGTAACAAGTAAGAAGACTGAATCAAAAACCTACCAAAGAAAAGTCCAGAACTAGATGACTTTACTGCCAAATTCTACCAAACATTTAAACAAGAATTAATGCTAATTCTTCTCAAACACTTTCAAAAAACTGAAGAGGAAAGAACACTCCCAAACTCATGAGACTAACATTATCCTGATATTAAATCCAAAAAGAAATTACAAGAAAATTATAGGCCAGTAATCTTGGTGGATATAGATGCAAATGTTCTTAATAAAATGCTAGCAAGCTGAGTTCAACAGCACATTGAAAGGACCAGACATGATCAAGTGAGATTTATCCCTGGGGTGCCAGGATGTTTCAAACAAGTGTGATATACTACCCGAACAGAATGAAATCTACAAATCATATAATCATCTCAATAGATGCAGAAAAAAGCATTAGATGAAGTTCAAAATCCATTTATGATAAAAAAAAAAAAAAAAAACAAAAAACCTCTAAACAAGCTGGGTATAGAAAAATGCTCCTAAACATAATGTAGGCCATATATAACAAGCCCAGAGATAGCATACAGAACGGTGAAAGGTGAAAGCTTTTCCCCTAAGATAAAACAAACAAATAAGGGAAAAAACAGTATGACCACTCTCACCTCTTCCAGTCAACATATTATTAGAAGTCCTAGCCAGAGCAATCAGGCAAAAAACAAAACAAAACTAAAAACATCCAAACCTTAAGAAAAGAAAATTATCTTGTATAAGAAAGATCTTATATGTAGAAAATCTAATATGTAGAAAATCCTAAAAATTGCACACACATACAAACTGCTAGAACTATTTAATAAATTCAATAAAATTACAGAATACAAACTCAACATGCCAAAATCAGTTGCATTGCTATACACTAATAAACTATCTGAAAAACAAAGAAAACAATTCCATTTACAACTGCATCAAAAAGTAAAAAAAAAAATAAAACTAAAAATAAAAAATAGTATGGAGGTTCCTCAAAAAGTTAAAAATAAGAATACACCCTACAAAATAATAATAATTCATTTTTTTACCTCTGAATGTTCATAGTTATGATGAGATACAGGGACCCGGATGGAAAGAACTTGCTTCCTGTATGATGTTAGTAAATTATTCATCTCCGAAGTTCCCCTACATTCAGCTTCTTATAATATGAGAAAAATAAATCCTCTCTTTTTTATTTTTATAGGACTTTTAGTTGAGGCCTCTGTTACTTGCCAAAATCATTTTTACTGACAATGGCATAATGCTTGAAGAGAGATTTTTGTAATTTTGAATTATTGTTTCTTTTTCTTTTCTTTTTTTGCATTAGAGAGTTATAATTATAAAAAAAGATAAACTAAGGCTTTTGCATAATATACTTTCACATAACTACAGTCCTACTATACTTAATTTTTTTCCAAGGAAGAGAGACAATTAAATATGGGGTTAGAAAAGAACAGGCGCCTTAAAATCACTAAAAGAAATGAAGAGTAAGGGCCTCAGACAATGCTCCTCCCTTTGATTTTTTTTTAATTCTGAATTGCTGGGAAGTCTGAGGGTAAGTCGTAGCAATGAAATATTTTCTCCTTTGACTTGTTAATACAAAATAAAGATGCATGATTTAGCTGGTGTTAATTTGTTTAGTGATTATGCCATAATCGCTATACCAAAACAAAATAATGGTGATTTCTGTAAACACCTTTGTATAGGGCTTCCCATGTGCAAGGCTCTGTTCTAATTAAGCACTGCCTGTTATTCATTCATTTAATCTTCATACAATCCTGTGAGACAGGTACCCCTTCCACCCACCCCATACAGCTGATCAACAATGGCAGAGGGGAAAGATTACCTGAGGTCACCCAGCCAATATGCAGCCAAGGTGGGATTCGAATTTGAGCAAATGGCTCTAGTTTGTACATGCAACACTGCACATGACCTTCTAATGAAATACTGAATTTAACGAGAACAAGAATGCACAGAGGGTGTTTGCCAAGTTTGACAAACTTTGACAGTTTGTCCATCACAAGGTATAGGTCTTAAATGAATTCATTTACTTTATGGGTGATATTGTTGAATATTTTAGGACTGCAACCTCTCATTTTATATTAATTTTTTAGATAAAATTTCAAATAGGATTGTGTTGCTTCTATTTAATTCAGATTCAGAGGATCTAAGAACTGAGGCACATCTCATTCCTTCTCAAATAGTTAAGTCTAGGAATAATATTCTTGGTTCACGGGAGTTCTGACTAAAACACACTATAATTTTAGAGATAGCCTTTCCATGTCCTCTACAACATCGTTCTCATGGAGGCATTTAGTACACTTAGTGCATTTTCCAATGTATGGAGTCTTTAGACACTGGATAACTTTAGAGCCATTTGGATGTGCAAACATTTAACAATTTATAAGATGAAAAACCATTCTTTGTGTCAATGACCTTAACAAGTGTAAGCATGATTCCCATTATTCTTCAACCTTTGATAAACTTGACCGTCTATTTCTCTTTGGCTGGTGTTGAGGTATCTCCATCCTGACATCATCATTTATTTGGATATATGCAAAATGATCCTTATTATTCGTGGATTTCATATTTATGAATTCACCTACTTGCTAAGATTTATCTGTAAGAAATGTGATCGGAGGTTCCCAAAACTCTCACCCTGTTTCCCCTGGGGGCAATGGTTCAGTTGTCATTAATTCAGTCTTTGCAGCAACTATATAGAGCATAGCTGCTGCGAACAGTGAGAACTGACTGTATTTACTTAAATTTAGCAGGTGATATACATTATACTTACAAGCACCCTTGTCTGATTGCAGACTTAGCTGTTGTCCAGGGCCCTCCCTTGACATCTCATATCGCCCGTCAGCTATGACCCCATTTCTTTGATCGTCTTTACAAGAAAATTTTTATGTGACCAAATCCAGTGTTCAGTTCTCAGCCCACATCTTACTAGACCCTCAGCTGCATTTATGACATTTACTACTTTCTCCTTAGAATTGTGATTTGACTTCTAGAAAGCACATTTCTGGTTTTCTTTGTGCAGTACTGGCTCCTCAATCTCATGTTCTTTTCTTTTGTTTTGTTTTCTTTGACTCCTCTTGACCTCTAAGTATTAGTACCCCAGGACTCTGTCCCCAAACCCCTTCTCTGATTTCTCTCTAGCCTTGGGCCCCATGGCATCAAATACCATCTAGGTACTGATGGTTCCCTAATTTCTGTTACCAGCATCAATGTGCTCCCTGAGCTAGATAATCAAGTATTTAACTGGCCCCCCTTAAACTGGGATATTTAATATGCATTTCAAACTTAATATGTCCAGAATAAATTACCAATTGTTTCTTTCCCCACCCTAAATATATTTCTGCTTTGGGCTCCACATGTCAATAAATGACACCACTCTTGTCCCTTTTGTCCAAAGAAAAAAAAATATATTCATCTTTGATTTTCTCCTTTCTCCCAAACCTATTCCCAGTCAAAAACTCTTTTTAGCTCTACAAAAAAAAAAAAAAAAAAAAAAAAAAAAAGTCTTAAATTTAATCACTTTCCACCTATTCACTGAAAACCCTCTTAGACTCTTACCTGGTCTCCCAACTGGTATCCCATTTTCAGGGCTTCCTGCTTTAATCCACATGCACACATGAGCAGACCATCTCCTGCTCATGCTCAAGCCCTGGGTGATCTGGCCCCTGGCTGCCCCTCTGACCTCAGTTTCTTGCTTCAGTCATGCTGGCATTCCTGCTGACCATTCATACCTCAGGGCCTTTGCACTTGCTGTTCCTCTACCCCTAAAGAGTCTTAATTTCATTTCCTCATTTTATTCAGATCTCTATTTAAACATTAACATTTTAGAAATTTTCTCAGTAGTGATCTCTACAGTGGTCTCGTTCTGTCCTACCTCTCTATCCTCTTATCCTGAATTGCTTTTCTTCATAGCATTTACCAATGTGTTATTATGTGTTGCCCCAGTTTCTTCCAACTAGAATATATACTCCTTGAAGTCAAGGACTTTTCTGACATCAACAACATATCTCTAGTGACTAGAACGGTATCTGGGACATAACAGATATTCAAATTCTTGAAGAATAAAGAAACTAGGAAATTTTGAATAAATAATTTGAGTTAATGAATATTGAGTACTTTCTTTAAATATCATTATAAATATATCTTTCTTTTAGTGGCTTTGTATTTATGACTCTCCTATACACACATTTATATTATTATGGTCTTTGTACTTTTCATAGATTCCATTTATTTCCATTGACCAGTTGTTTTCCATTTGATATTCAGATTGCATCAGCTTGGAAAATTCCTGTAACTTTAATTCTTTCTACATTGTTTAGCCCAATCCCGGATAGTTTGGAAACTATTCTCGCTTTTTTAACCACACAAGATGTTCTAGATCTATCCTGATGTTGCTAGCTGCAAACCTAGAATCAGCTATTCTCCAAGAATGCTAATTTCTTTCAGAGAGTGGTTCTTAAGCACGTCTGTGTATTAAAATCATGTAGGGGGCTTTTTAAAACTCCTAATGCTCAGGCTGCACCCAGACCTATCAAATTAGAATCTTGGTGTTGGGATCCAGGTATCAGTACTTATTTTGGAAGGGCAGCCAAAATTGAAAACAAATCAGGAGACCAAATAGATTTTCATATGAGTATTAATTAAAAATAGATGATGCAAGGAGCTCCTTCTGTTATGTTAGAGCAGAAAAGAAAATTTTTGTTGTTTAAAAAACTAAAAGCTGAACTCATGTTCATGTTTTCAATATAACTTATTCAACTAAGTTCTTTCTTATCTTGTGATAGAAAACTTAAAATTTATGGGCACTTCCTAAAGTCCCAGCTTTTCTTATCTGACATATGCAATGCCATGCTATATATATCATACCAAATTATGTCTGTAAGTCACAATATTATTTAAAATATCAAAAGCTTTCTATTTTCTTAAACACAATTGTATCTTATCTGGGCGTATTGAAAATATATCCACAATTCACTGTTCATTTTACCATTCCATTGAGGGCTTAAGAACAAATAGTATATGCTATAATTAGACAAGGATATTTAGGCAAAATATACATGAGGATTACTACATGGTTTAACAGTATAAAGACCCTAATGTCACTGTTTTTCACTCACTATAATATACTTTAAGAATGAGAAGAAAAGGGGCACCTGGGTGGCTCATTTGGTTAAGCAACTGCCTTCGGCTCAGGTCATGATCCCAGAGTCCTGGGATCGAGTCCCACATCGGGCTCCTTACCCAGTGCGGAGCCTGCTTCCTCCTCTCTCTCTGCCTGCTACTCTGCCTGCTCATGCTCTCTCTCTGTCAAATAAATAAATAAAACTTAAAAAAATTTAAAAAATAAAAAAAAAGAATGAGAAGAAAAGTAAAATCACAGCTAACATGTTGGGAATTTTAAATAGCTCCGAAGACACCAATGAGCACATGTCTTGCTATTGAATCATTTCTCCCAGACCAAAAAGACTCAGAACTATTATGTATTTGTCCACTTCTTCTGTATCCCACATTTTTTATAATTTATCTTTTTATCAATTTTTTATGTACCGACTATTAGATCCATTAAAATCCGTGAGATGCTAAACCAAATTATGCACACTAACTTCGAATTTGTACTTAATATTAGACTGATAGGTTCTTAGTAACAATGGCTAAGAGAAGGATTCAAAGCAGGTCATTTGTATAGAATCTATTATTGTTGAATGTTAGTTGAAAGGCTTCTAGTCCAGATATTTCTTAGACTTTTTTGATTGTTGACACCTTTGATCATCACAGGGCATTTATGGACTCTGTCTTTAGAAAAACTAATAATGCAGAGATGACCACAGACACATTTGCATCCTACCCTTGCAGGTTTAGCCATGGCCTTCTCAAAAGCCCATCTTATAGATAAGAAAACTAAAATCTACAAAGGGACAGTAACTTTATCAAGAACTCAAGAATCATTATTCCAGTGTTTTGCTTATTATTGTATCTAGACATAGGAGTTTCACACGAATCTCCAAAGATCGTGTTTTTCTGCTTTATCAACATGTTGAGCTCCCGTTTGTCCTTGAAATGCCAGATTCTTTTCAATCTAAAATGAAAAGATAGGTCCAGCAGAGAATAATTATTTGAACACAGTAAAACAGAAACGAGAGAGTAGCCCTCTGCTTCCAGATTTATTACAGCACATCTATTTTCCTTTGTTTTTAAATTTCCTCACATGTTGTTACTTCTCCAAGTGATTTGATTTGGGGGTCAAACAAAGCTGACAGCCAGAAAGGTAGAAAAAGGCAGGTCCCCTTTCCCGGCACCGTATGCAACGACCCATTCGACTGTGAAGCATTTTCTAATGTATCTCCTGGAGAATACATTGATATGGTCTGCAATCTACCACTTCAATCAGATTCTCACTTGTGGGAGATGAAGAAGGAAAAGCCATTGAACATCCTTATCTGGAAACTCCCAGGACAAGGCAGCTGGCAACCTCACTGATGGGGGAGTCTGCTGGTATTTGCACTCCAGAGATCAATAGTCAGATGAAATGGCCATAAGTGGAAGAATAGTCTCATAAATATTAGAACGCCTACAATGGTCTCAAGATGGGGAAAATCAAGTCTGAAACCTGGGCTTATCCATTTCTCCCTCTATTACTTCCTATAATGCAGGTCTTTTTATGATGTCGCCAGACCTCAGAAACTCAAAAATAGATCCTTATCTTTTTCTCAGAGTGCAGTGAGGTTAATGAACACAGAATCATTTCTAGTTTATCACATTTACTATGGACGATATTCTTTTTTTTTATTGATGATATTCTTAAAAACACTTTAATAATCATCCTATTTCAATACAGAAGAATATTTATCTGAGAAATACCACCCATTAATGGGACAAAAGTCGAACCTCACAGTCGCATATGTCATGTATTTATCTCGATAACATTGCCACGGCTGACTTTAATTTCCTACAAAGAGGAAATATGCTATGCCACGTTAGTGCCAACGAGACTATGTGGCACTCTAGGAAGAAGGCTGCTATGGGCTGAATTGTGCCCCCTCTCCATTCATAACTGAAATCCCAACGCCCAGTACTCAGAACAACACCCTATTTGGAGATAGGCTCATTAGAGAGGTAAGTAAGTTAAAATGAGTCCATGAGGGTGAGTGTAACACACTATCAGCAGTGTCATTATAAGAAGAGGAAATTCGGACACAGACAGGGACAGAGGGAAGGTATGTGAAGTTACAAAGAGAAGATGGCCGTCTGCGAGCCAAGGAGAGAGTCCTGGGATAGCCCCTTCCCTCGCAGGCTCAGAAAGAACCTACCCTCCCAACAGCTTGATCTTCAACTTCCAGGATTGTGAGAAAATAAATTTCTGTTGTTTTAGCCACTCAGTCCGCGATGGTTTATTACGGCAGCCCTGAGAAACTAACACAATGACTTAAATTTATATTCAACAAGATCTTTTAAAGATAGTGTGAGGTTTGGAAGCCAGGGTTTCTCCTCTGCAAACAAGGCCATGCTATTCAATGTTTCTAACTTGTTCCCTCATGGGTGAGACAGTTTAATAGGACTGTCGGTAGGCATGCATAAACAAGCTTGAAAAAACAGAGTCAACCAAGTCTCAAAGACCTTAATGTTTAATGGCATTGTTTTCGCTTATCAACCAAAGTGAAAGACAGGAATAAAAAAGCAATCAGCCATTTCTTGTCAATGAAAATGATGGTTCGAACAGCAGAGAGCTGAAATTTAAACAAGATTTGTCCTGTTATCGACTTTCAAGATTGATCTTTGGTATGTTCTACACTGTAAGCAATGGATCAAAAAGAGAACACAAAAAAAGATAATTCAGATTTTCCAATAAATGGGAATTCTCCAAATGTTTATTTGTGTACATTTGTATAATGTATATAATATTTGCATGTGTTGGTTCACTTGTTCAGTAAACTTTTAGGACATGCTGAAGCCCACCCTAGTTTTATGTGAAATTCTCCCTTATACCTTTCATTGCAGACTGCACTTTTTCGTACAGTTCTTAGAGTAACCTCAATAAAATTTTGATGGCGGTGTTAATTTATGTGATGACAATTCTCCCTCCACCCACCCACCTCACATCCAATCGGGACAGAGATGGGGGTGTCTCTTTTATCATTAAAATCCCATCACCTAGTGTGGCACATTGCAGAAACATATAGAAAAAAATCAAATCAGTTTCTAAGTACATATTATAGGGTGAGAAACTTTCAATAAATAACTTCCAAAGTGGGGGAATTCTTCTATGATTATAAATTATTATTTCTGTTTCAGTTTGTAAGTTTACATGTCTACCAGAAGGGAAAAAAAAAAGATTTTTATCTCAACAACATTTGATCTCAACAAGATTGGCTGGGGGCTGTAGTAAGGAGGGAAGGAAAGGAAAAGAGGGCACCTACTTGTGAGAAAGAAAATATATTCACATGAAAATGACCAACTTTTCCCTTTCACTACACTGCTATAGAGAATTTCTTTTTTCTCTTAATCTGCCCATCTCTGCCACTGACATTTCTTTTTTTTTTTTTTAAGATTTTATTTATTTATTTGATAGAGAGAGAGAGAGCATGAGCAGGGGAGAGGAACAAGGGGAGAGGGAGAAGCAGACTCCCCCCTCACCAAGCAGGGAGCCTGATGTGGGACTCGATCCCATGACCCTGGGATCATGACCTGAGCTGAAGGCAGACGCTTAACAGACTCTCCTAGGTCAGATGTAGTTCTTTGACTCTGCATGGCAGGATGTGGAGGAAGAGGAAAGGCAGACTGGAGCCTTTGGCTAAGGAAGGCTTGCTTCTTGGACCAGAGGTGACTAAGGAGTGTGAATGGGAGGGTAATAAATGGGGCAGTGAATGGCAAGAATATATGAGGAGTTGCTAAAGGGGTGGCTGATATGACAACTTTATAGCCTTAAGCAATAAGAGGCAAGGATCTGAATTATTTTCACGTTCTTTTCATGGTTGCATTAAGTTCTCTATAGTGCTGTGTGACCACATCCATCCACCTTCTTGCAGACACTGGTATATTGCCAGGGGAGACCGAGGAGAGTGCTGTCTTTCCATCTTTCCATGTGATTTCAGCTCCGGACAAGTATGCCTGAGACCAGGCTTCCTACGCTCCGTGAGTCCTCTGTCATATTTCACACCTGAGCAATCACTGAACCGCTGGGTCATTTTTCAATGGTGAAATGCAATTTAATAAAGTCAAAGAAAACATTCTACTGCTTTTCTTTATAGTTACACAAGGAAGGGGGAGGGAAAAAAAAAAAAAAACACCTCCCCAAAGAATGTCTATCCATTAAAGAGGAAGGAAGGAAGATAAGTCCTGGATGCTGTGAGGAAAAGGAAAATTCGCTTAGCTAGGCAGACAGACATTGCTTCCACCTGCTCCACACAGGAAACGTGAAGCTCGCCAACTCAGCTGTTAGAAGGATGAAACACCCCCACAAGAGCCTCTGCACTTTCGCTCTGCTGTAGAGAGCAGGAAACAGGGTATTCCTGAAGAGGGTTTCTGAGACCCAGGGTGGGTGGGGGTGTGTGGTCACAGTGGGGAGAGGGAAAAACAATATTCTCATGCCTCAACATCACACCTCCTTAAGGAAAAAAATCTATCATCTCGTTCCTAGGTCTTTTACTTCCCCTCTCATATCTGCATGCATCCATTTATGTTGAAACTAAGCAACCTGACTTTATGGATATTAGAAATAAAGTTTTATACTGTACGAAAGCAAGCCCGAAGGTAAATTATTCAAATCCCTGAGCACTTAGCAAAGAACAGAAGGGTCTCTAAGAGCAGACATGTCGAGGCTATGATATGCACGACTCCTACATCTCAAATCAAGGAAGACCTGGCTGGTATATGGTGTGTCAGCTTCAAATGAGTGAAAGTGAAAGTGCTTGGGGCCGGCGTCATTCGGTGACTAAGCGCGCAGACGCCGGTGCGAATGCAGCTCTGGTGCTCGCGGTGGGATCCCAGTCAAGGTACTGGAGCCCTCTGCGCCTTCCTTTCCTTGTGATAATTATACCTCCTACCTCATGTAGTGTTGCAAGGCTGAAGTTACTGTGGGGAGAATAATTGGACTATACTTAGCTCTTAATAAGGGCTAGCTTTTTTTTTTTTCATATTGGTTAGGAATAGTTCACACTTAACAGAGAGTGTTAGTTTCATCAGATGCTAAATGCTCCAAAGTAAGCAATGGCGAAAAACCAAGATAAAGACAGATGATCATAGAAGTTATCATAAGAAAAAATGTGAGCCCACGATGAAACTGAGATTCATAAAAATAGAATACTACACCTGCTTATGCAATGGGGACTTTAATTCATTTTAGCAGTGAGTATAATGTGTTTTTATGAGGTTTGCTTTGCATTACTGGTTGGATTTTTTTAATAGGCTTTGTGAAAACACTTCCTCAGAATCAAATTATTTGCAAAATAGATTTTATTTTTTTTCAAAATAGATTTTATATAAAATAACTTTTTAAAGATAATCTGTACATATTTGATCAAATCACTTTTTCTATTCTACCAAAATATGATTTTTTTTTCCCTTTCTACGGAGTACCACAGGTTTATTTGACAAGCCTATTATCCACTGAGAAAATGTTGGGAAGTTGGGCTCGGTAACAGCTCTCCCTCTACTTTTCCTTCTAACAGCAACAACACGATCCGATGTTCATTCACCTTCTCTTAGGAACCCTCTTTGTAGTGAGTGCCCAGGGTTAGGGTTGAGTTCTTCAACTTTATTTATGTATTTTAACATCAAATAAGGCGGTCGTGCCTATTAGACCTGATGTGGAATCTCAGTGGCTAAAGGAGAGGAAAACAAAAGACAAATGACAGGGAGGAGGAGCGTGTGAAAACTGTGGCCAGAGCGTGGGTTCCCCGCTCCTGCCACGCCTCTCTCTTCTATTTGCAGGCAGAGCTTCCGGATGGGCTTGATTGAGGGTAACACCAGACAGTGGGGAGAGACGTGCTGCACTACGTACTTGCTTCATCATGTGTCTGGCAACATTTGTGGCATAAATTCAGGGTACGATGCCCACATACGTTCTGTACTGAGGACCACCAACCTGGCCGACCGCGCGGAACTACGCTGCCTCCTGGAAGGGGCTGAGCGGCGGGAGGACCCGGAGCCGTCTTGTGCCAAACCCACCGGCACGTTTGTGACTGTGACTGATACAAGTGATACAAGTGACTGATAGTACTTTCAGTCACTTTGGAGGAGTTAAAAATCCGGAAGCCCTGATAAGAAAAGTTCTGTCCATTGTGCATAAATGTAACCCACTGGTGAAAGAAAGCTGGAAATCTGCATTGATTTAAATAAATCCTTAGCTCCCAAATTATGTGCAGCAGCTCGGACTTAATGAAATATTTATTCAAAATCAACAAACCGCCCTCCAGGAGTCTTTCACTATAAAGGCAAACATTTTATTTAGTGCACTCGATTCTCACCTATGGCAGTCTTGCAGCAGGTCTAACATTAGGGAAACTGATTTATTTCAGATCAGGCCATTTAAATAGAATGTAACCTTGCCATCCAGGTAAAAGCGCTTGCCCTTGGCTATTACTTAGCCTGACCACAGGGCTTTCTGGAAACAGCAAAAGCTTTATAAGTGTCAGCTCATGGCTAAATCAATGTTTATGCATGATGTACCTCTGAATAGCAAACACTTGCTGCCTGCAAGCTAAACAATGTTTTTATCTGTTTGCCTATTTCTGGTTCTTCAACCACTGCATGGAGTGTTGCAAATCGCATTTAGTAACAATTATCTGCTGGTAGTTCATGAAAAGGAAAGTGGTGTGATTAATGAAAAGTGACACACACCGATTACTTTGTCATGCCAGTCTCCTTGGCGAGAGAGTGCCTCTGCTGAACCCAAGTCTGGCCCCCTTTACCCTTAACAAGGTCAAGGGGAATGCTAAGCGCCTGGCAGATTAGCTCCTACAATATGCTGCCTCCCTTAATGAACTGCAGGTAGCCAATTAAATAGAATGACACTGTCTTCACCTCAGCAGCAAAGGTGGGTTAAAGACAAAAGATGATATGTTTTCTATTGAAATGTGTAAAGTATAAAACTTGGAAATTTGACAAGCCATTATTCCCTGTTCCACAAAATAAAGGAAGAAATGGTTCAAAATTAAAGTCTGTCCACACTGCTCAGGTGATCCGCTCCATGTTCTCCTAATTCACATCAAAAATGCTGCCCCACCCAATTCCACCAAGGAGAAGCACTGATACCATCCTTTTTCCACTCTCACGTGGCTCTGCAGAGTGACAAACTGACAAAACGATAGTGACTCCCACCAGCAAGTGAACTTTCCTTGCAAAGATATATTTCCTGTGACCAAAATGGTTCAACTTTTTGATAGCATGGGTGTATAAATAGGTCACAGAAAATGGGGGTGAGGGGAAGTGATAACATTGGATGAGATTAAAAACTTCATCAAGATTTCTAGGCTTCTCCCAAGGACTGTTTCAGTTGGCAACACACAAAAGCAAGCAAGTAGCAATGGAATGAGACACAAACTGATTGTACTGTATTAACTAAGAAACAACGTCAAAGTCAAGGCGTAATGAGATCACATACAAAATATATTTTGTCTCCTCCCCTCATATCCCACCAATTTTAACAGACTGATTGTTTCTTTGCATCAGTAATATTTATAGCTTCATTTAGAAGCAATTGATTCTTTTTAACTTGATTAAAATTAAGAAATAAATGTATTTCTGAGAAGCAAAAAATTACACATCTTTTTGTCACTAACTTCTATTAGGAATGCTTTCTTGCAGAAAAAAAAAAATGACTCTGAAATAAAATAAAAATCAAACCTAGAAATGCTGACATTCACTTCAAGGAAGCAATTTTCATGAGCATTTTATTTTCCCACATGCTATCCGCACAATGTAGCAACATTGTTCTACATTGTTCTACATGGTCAATGCCTACTTTATTGGAAATCCTCACCGATTCTGAATGTGAATGACTCAACAGTCGCCCTAGAGGGTCACTTTAAAATTTTTCAGGAGTGTGTGTGTGTGTGTGTGTGTAGAAGTCTATAGGAAGATTAAAACAAAACAAAATAGAAATACCTCATTAAGATACTACGCTCTTTGTCAATGATCATTTTTCTTTAAAGAAAAAAAATCCTCTTCAGAAGACTTGATTGTTAATCCTCCCCTGAATTTAAGTACATATTAGTTAAGCAGCCATTCATTAATTGTGGAGGTTAAACTACTAGGTGCTAATTGTCTCATAGGGCATATCCAATTTTCTCTCTGCAATGACTCGACTTCAAATAGTTTCTATAAAGAGTTGCTTTATTATAAAAAGGAAACAAAAGTTTTGTCTATGTGAGACAATGGTAGGGGTAGCTCTCATTCAGTCTTAAAAATGAAACTGCATAAGTAAATATACTTAAAGGGCTTGGTCTAAATTCCCTTCTCAATTTTTAAAGGAAATCTTATTTTCCATCTACCTCAACTGTGAAAAGTCCTCAGCTAATTATTTTTCATATGTTGTAAAAGGATGTGTTGATAATACAACTTTGGTATGTTCTTATCGTTCTTGCCCACAGGCGTGAATCCTGATGGAGACTGGGGCGGACTCACGTGACCACAAATTGATACCTGAAGCTGTCTCAACAGTGGTCACTTTGTTCTTCTACCTAAAGGCAAATGTATTTTCCCATCACTTAATATGCAGCAAAAGAGTTTTACCCAAGCCCTGCTTCTCAACAAAACAAGTTAAATAAAAATAATTTTCACTCAAATTCTTTAACCATGTTAATATCAGTAAATTATATTAGAGGGAATATAAACCAACAGATTTATGGCCCTGAGGGCTTCTTTTTTTTTTTTTTTCCCCCTGAGGGCTTTTTTAAAGGAAGGTACAATTAATCGTGTATTGCATAAATAATTGGAAATCACTTTTCTTTTATGACAGGTCATTAAAATGTATAGACAACTTCTAGGAGTGGAAAGCACCTTCAATATCATCTTGATTATATTGGAATGGAAACTGAGGTCCAAAGAAGTTAGGGGATTTGCCAAGATCTTACTGCCAGTTTTTGGCATATTTGAGATCAGAATCTTGATCTGCTAGTTTTTATTACTGGGTCATATTTTCTCTTTATTCCACACTGCCTTTCAGTACAGAATCCTGAAACCAAAAATATCATTCTATGAAGGCCATGGGGTTGCTGAATAAGATGTCTACAATTTTGGGTACAGTTCCATATTCAGAGCATGCCAGAATAGGTTTTTCTAAAATACAGCCTCTTAGCACATGACTTACGGGAAATTTATGTATGAGTAACTTCCTTGGCATCAAAATATGTAACTGGAAATATCTTTAAGCCCTTGACTAGACCATGGAGAGCATCAAGGATCTCTAGAATCAGATTTCAACAGCCTTTTGCTATTTTTTGGCCTTGGGCACCTTATTTACATCTTTGGCTCTACTGTCCTTATTCATAAAGGAAGATGTATTAAGTTCTATCTTAAGGCCTTTATTGCCCCCCTTTATTTTTTTGAAAGATTCGGATACACAATGACTTTCAGAGTAGGCATTCAGTAGTCGTTACTTTCCTCCTCTTTACTCTTAGAAATTAGCATTAAAGGAACATATTCTGCTGGGAAATCTGATTATTCTGTACATCGCATTAACTATGTTCGATAATACAAATGCAGTAAGATTTGCACTGTGGTATAACATTATAAAACAAAGACAAGGACAAGATGGCTGTATAGTGATAGGCTTCTTGCATCTCATAGCTGGGAAGGAAAAGGCTCCAAACCTGGCTTCAGGCAGCCAGCTGTGTCCTCACCCACAGACTGTGTCCTCACCCACAGACTTCCCTTGTAATGGTCAGTCCACACCAGAGCGAAGGACCAGGCCTACCCAGGGCCCACATCTCATTCTGTTTGAAGATGCTCGAAGTCATGATTCTGATTTCGAAAAAGTTCAGTAGCGGGGGACAGATAATTATTAGTTGTCAAGGGATCCTGATCAGCGAGAGAGGAGAGGCAGGGATGTCGGCCACAAAGAGAGAAGTTGGTTCACCCCCAAAAATTTGTAAGAGAAAAAAAAAAAGATGAAGTCTGCCTTCTGAAACAGGCACTGTCCCCTCGTTCCCTGGCACCCTGAGGACGGCGTGTTGACTCATCCCCTTCCCCCGAGAGTCAGAGTGCTGATGTACAAAGAGCCCTGAGCGCTGGAGTCAAACGTTCCAAGTTCAGCCTCTGTCCCTGCACCTCGCTAGCTGTCACCCTGGGGATCCAAGTTCTTGAGCCTCAGTCCCTTCCACCATAAAATGAAAGTCGTAATAACTCAGTTTGGTTTACCATTTATTGAGTGTGGTCTGGCACTAGCAGCCAGGCTCTGTACTTGGCATTAAAGCTATAAAATTGCATCAACCTTGGCCTTTAACTTGAAGAGTCTATCTAGCCAAATTTTCCTTAGGAACACATGGAAAGAGACAAATGAAAGGGCTCCGTCTGAGCTACTGTGGTATATAACGATATGCACATAAATCCATGGGGTTATTAGGAGCCAGTGTTTCAGGTTAATCTGGTTATTGGCGAGATTAGAGGGCATTCCTGATATATTCTTCGCGCGTGCAGTTTACTACTATGGCCTTTGGGAGACAACTTCCCTTTTGTTCAATACCTTGGTGAATATATGTCAGGTAGTAAAGGAAGCACTGGTGAGGGAGAAAGGGAGGGGTGGGCAAGGCAGCAGCAGAAAACAGCGTGGCCTTCCGATGTGTGCTCCGACTCTAGTAGGGGCCTGCTTTATCAGTACAAGATTGCTACTGTACGTGCTATAAAACCATGATGCTGTCAGCTAAAATGTCTCATTCTATTACCTGTAAGGTAATTCCACTGGTCATAACTCACCATGTTGTGTTGTCGTGAAATGCCAAAATAATAGTCTTAGAAAATGCAAACACATGTCCAGCTTTAGGGAGTTCATTTACATATGGCTTTCCATTCAATTATTATTCCAAATAAAATTTCCAGAATAGTAAAAATATATTCAGACTTGCATCTAAGTGTTGTTTTAACCCCCTACATTTTTTTTTAAAGATTTTATTTATTTATTTGACAGAGAGAGAGAGATCACAAGTAGGCAGAGAGGCAGACAGAGAGAGAGGGGGAAGCAGGCTCCCCGCTGAGCAGAGAGCCAGATGCAGGGCTAGATCCCAGGACCCTGAGATCATGACCTGAGCCAAAGGCAGAGGCTTTAACCCACTGAGCCACCCAGGTGCCCCTTAACCCTCTACATTAAAAAACAAACAAAACAAAAACAAAAACAAAAAACTTTCTTCTAGAAAGTGCTTAGCTTGTAAAAAGAATACAATTGGTATCACTGACTTCTCGCTGGCATAAACTGTCCATTCTCTTGATCAAGCTGGCAACTGACTGCGGCCAAGTCTCCATTACAGGGTAGATAAGTAGTCTCCCCCCCCCAATTTTTTTTTTAATCTACAAAATTACCTACTCTGCTTACTGAAGTACTTTGTTAACATAAAAGGATTTGTGCCTATTCTAGCTCAGAAGCTAGAACTCTTTCAAACAAAAACAATTATCCCCCTGTCCTGATAGGAAAGAGCGAATGCATAAGGAAGCTCCTTTTTCAGCATCAGCATGGGAAGTGAAATCATCCACTCTGAACATAAAGTAGGGAGTGGGAAGGGATATGTCAGTGGGAGGAAAGAAAGCGAAGTTGAGTAATCAACTAAAATCTCAGGATTTCATTATTTTGCTTGCTCTTCTGTGAAATCCCAAAATATTACAAATACTTTGTTTAAATATACAGTAACTAATAAAAACACATTTGAATGCTACATTTAATTGATTTGGGGATTACCCAGGTTTTGAATTGTTCACATCACTGCTCCCCTCCCTTGGGTCTATTGCCCAAGAGTTGAATCTATTTGCTAAATCGTCTTCAGATAAATTCTGGGTTAGAAGATGATGTTAGAGTCTGAGGAGCAGAGAGTCCTTCTTTAGCTATATATTTTTCCCAGACATTTTTGGAATCAGATTTTTCAATTATTACACCATCAACCGAACAAATAATTTATTAGAAAAATTGCTTATTAGGCAAATGTCATTTCTTAGGATGTTGAAAATAACTAGTTAATTACAATGACTAGAATGATAAGAAATGATCATTTTATCATATTTTATATTTTCCATGATTTATGAAGTGAGCAAAGTGCTTACAATAGAATCAACGTCAAGTTAATGCACCACCATCTTAATGGTGGTTCGGGTTCAAGAATATAGAGAGCGTGGGGTGCCTGGGTGACTCAGTGGGTTAAGCCTCTGCCTTTGGCTCAGGTCATGATCTCAAGGTCCTGGAATCGAGCCCCGCATCGGGCTCTCTGCTCGGCGGGGAGCCTGCTTCCTCCTCTCTCTCTGCCTGCCTCTCTGCCTACCTGTTCTCTCTCTCTGTCTGTCAAATAAATAAATAAAATCTTTAAAAAAAAGAATATAGAGAGCATGATACTGACTTTGCAGTAGTTTGGTTCTGAAGTCGAGGTGACAGGCAGTTGGAATAATACTAAAGGTGAAGATAATTTTCTTTCTTCTAGGATGGCAAACTCTTAAATCACAAAACGGCCAGTGATAAACATTTTGTTTTCTCTAAATAGATACAAGAACTGAGTAAGAGAGAAGGCTGGGTTGAACAAATTGGTTGTTGGCAAAGCAAAGCTGTGTCTATTCCATTCCCAAGGTCGTCTTCTCCCTTTGGCTGGGCCACATGAGCATCTCTACTATACCCTAAACATACCTTTACTTCAACACCGTATCTTGACAATTGATTGACCTGTGGATGTTCCCAGCTAGCCTATGGGCTCCTTGAAAGTAAGGATTCCATCTTATTTCACCTCTGTCTCCTTAGATCTGGCACATGAGTGGGTACCCAGTAAATGTCTGTATTGCTATACATAGTTATGCACTAAACTTGAATAAAGTTTTTAAAACTTTAATTGATAAATGTATTTGCTATTTTATAGTGATAGCTTGAGTCTGTAGCTGACCTGATACAAAATCTGTTTATTCTGATCCAGACTGTGTGTGCGTGTGGGGATGTGTGTGCGTGTGGGGATGTGTGTGCATGCACGTGCGTGCACATGCGTGAGCAGAAGTCAGAAACTTATTTTTTCTTTCCCTTCCCCTAATAACAACAGCTGATCTCTACTGAAATCTTCCCACATTTTAGGTGCTGTTCTTGGGGTTTGGCACAATAGAATAATCGCATGTAATACTCTAAATAATCTTTTCAGAGAGGTATGTTATTGTCCCCTTTTTAGATAAAGACATGAAAGCTTAGAAGGATTAAGTAATTTATGCAAGAGGTTCACTCTGACTACAGACACTGTGCTCTTAATTACTATACTTCGATCATTCTAGAATGTCATCACGTTCTAAAAATAGAATAAAAATTAATAAAATAGCACTGTCCAGTATATGTTTGCTCAAGAAGACCTAATCAGCCAACAGGATTTCCACTGGTGCCTATTACATGCGAAAAATTCTCATTTTATTCCATGCGGGGGGAAGCAAATCTAAGTCCTTCTGCCTAAAGATAGGATTTCCAGGGGAGTCCTGCTGATGCTGAACGAGGCACCATAGCGAGCTCTCAGAGGGAATGCCAAGTAATTCTGCCCGGACTCCCACTACAGAGCTGTACTCGAGCTCCCAAACTCTCAGCTCCTGGAGCTGAAAAAATGAGGACTCCTGAAGATTCCTTTTCTTTCCCTAAGAACAAAAGTAATTCAGCTCTCCGCTTTTTTTCCAAAGTCAAAGTCAGGAGACCACTTAACTGTACTCCTCTTGGCTGGCTACACGTTTCAGTCATATATGACGAGGCTGTATCCGGCACTCTGGGCCGTCTCCACTGGGCGTCGACGGAATGAACTGTCAGTGGTAATTAACATGCAAAAGAAACAAAAATGATGGATGAAGTCTCTGATTAGAAACAAATAAACCCGACAGGTCACCTCTGAAGGCTTGCGAAGTCTCTAAGACAAGTCATCGAAAAATGGGTGTTTTGGTTTTTAATCCAACAGACACAACCGTATACATTTGCCAAAGGATATTTCAAACGACAAGTTCACTCTTAACTATCATGTACTTGACATAGCACATTCGGTTAACATAGTTATAAAGGCTGGATGCTACATGACACTAAATGTAAGAACATGTAGTTTGTTTGGATGCGAAGGGTCTGGTGCATCTGACTTCCTTGCAACATAGCAGGTCTGGGGTGGGGACCAGGATAAGCATACTCTTTGACTGCTCTCTCTGATAACCTCTGGCTTGGCCCTGAGAAGGACTTCCTAATTACCCAGAGCTCTTCTTTGCAGTGCCTCTTCTAGAACTGATCTCCTGGAGTGGTTGTCACGTCCGACCCTCCCCAACTTCTATTGCAAAAGCAGTGCTCTTGGGACGACTGATCTCAGCCAGCTGATGGGAGGCTAAATCTTACCTCGGGGGCTTAATAATATTAGTAAGTAAAAAGAAGAGAGGAGAAAAAAAAAAGAAGAGTGGTGAGTTACTGATAGTAGCATTTCAGCGGCAGCAAAGACCCCTTCATGCCCCTCACATCCGGCTGTATATGCTTGCCAACTCATTCCAGCCGTGGATTCTAACCTGCCTAATACCTTTGGTATTACTGTAACAGTTCGCTCTTAATATGTTCCATGTCAATTAACTGCGGCAATGGACACAAGGGCACACGTTTTTGCGATGGTTGTAATACCAAACTAAACACATTATAGGCCATCAGAGCAAAATCCATATACTGATGGCCTTCTCTGGTGAAGGGGTCTGTGATGAACCTTTTGTTTGAAGGTGAAATGTTCAGTTACATGCACCTTAGTAGAATTTGGATCTGGTAAATCACCTTGAACATTAGACTACAACCCAAAACCTTAAAACATGACACAGTGTGGTGTTCCACAATGATGGCAAAGCCTCTGACATCTTATAGACTTCTAAATAACAGAGCATAAGACAACATAGCAGAAATTAATTGTGTATGCCAAACACTTATTCAACAGTGACTCTTTTGCAGAATGCTTGAATATCTTTACTTGAGCAAAATTTGCCAAGTTGATTATAAATGTGATCTTACCTCTTAATACATTTTACAATTTGCACATAATGGTTCCAAGGGAACTTGTAAGCCATAGTAAATCATAAAATTCATTTTGCTTTGCATCAATTCATTCATCCATGCACCAACTAATCACCTCATTTCAAAATTCAATAAACCTAAATACCTGAATTTATGATGCTTTGTCAGAATTAACAAGGGAATATCAACAATGTGGAATTAGAAGTCTATTGCAACTTAAAGACAAGCACCTAGTTGAAAACAATTAAAAAGACTCAGCAGCAATAATTATATCCACAGTGTTAGCAAATAAAATAAATTAAAACTGATTTAATTTCTGCTCTGGGAGATGGGGGAAACACAGAAAAGCCTTAATTTAGTCGGTTAAGACACCGAAGTTGTTTGAAGCAAAAGTTTGAAGTGACTGAATTGGTTTGCAGTATCAACAGTCCTTAACTGCAAATACAAGGCACACACAGGTGTATGCTTAAGGATGCATTGCTTGGTAACATTGTATAATGGTCACGATAGTTCTGGAAACTAATTTTCCTTCTAAGAATTTCGACAGTGAATATTTTATTGCAGGATATATTTGTATAAACCCACTTGACACGCCATTACAATAGTAGAAGAGAAAACACACACACACGGAAAGGGGCCCTCTTTGCTAAAACTGCAGTTTGACACACACCCTTTGAAAGATGTCATTCACCTTCTACATTAAACACTAGCTTTTGATTTATGGTTCTGTTGGAGAAAAATGTCTATAATGCTGTTGTGAAATGCATGGTCTTGTGTGTGTGTGTGTGTGTGTGTGTGTGTGTGTGGTGCGTGCACACACCCGTGCATATGGACAGGTGCGCGCGCGCGTGCACACACACACACACACACACACATACATGGCTCATATTCATTACTTTGAGTTGAGAAGACAGAGAGGAAAAGTATAATTATGTTTGATTTTTAGTTCAGAAAAAAATCTGGAGCCATCAGATAAGCAGCTGTTCTTATTCATTGTCTCTCAGTGTACATTTAAATTAAAATAATTTCTCTGCTAATAACAGTGGACGATTTCGCCACTCATTTTCAATGTTTCCTTAATAAATTTTTCTTGCAAGTCTAAAATGATATACAGAAGGAAAAAATAACATGCATGAAGATTCACGGAGCATTTAGTAAAGACAAGGCAAAAGGACAGAGTAGTCGTATATTTTTCTTTAAAAAGGCTTAAAGAGGTATCTGATTGTTAGAGTCGCAAAAGGTCTATATGGTCTTCTTGCCCCTTTAATTAAATTTTTAGGAGTAATCAGATGCAAAATGACAAATGGCAAGAAGAGAACGTACCACTGCTGAATAATTTGATCATTTATACCTATAACTGTCAATCCACGAAGGGCTATTTTTTATATGTCACCTAAATCATAAGAGCTGGTACCTTTTTCTGTGATTCATGTTAGCCCTGCTCTATGATTTACTGCTAAATTATTTCCCTTCTCTTTCAGGGAATTTTTTATCTCCTTTCTGTGATTAATCTCTCTGGTTTGAATGAGCAAAGCTTTTTAGATGAGTGAGTGTCACAATTTCGTGGAGTATAAATTTTTTCAGTATGATTTTTTATACATATGTTTTTTTTTAACGTGCTCAGAAAAGACAATTATTTATTTAAAGGCTTATATTTCCATTAGAAAAAAAATCCTTGTCTACCTCAGTTATATATTCCAGGCTTTTCTTCCAGAAATAAATGGGCTTTGCTTTGACAAGACATGGTGACTATGGTTATTGGCAGTGATACCACACAATTGCAGAGCTTTTTCACAAAGTAGATGGCCCTGGTTTGAGTGATTTAAGACCACAGAACATCTTGACGTCTGTTTTCCTTGTGTGAGAGAGTGCTAAATTGTGTGTGTGTGCATGCGCGCACTCACGTGTATGTGCTTTCCTGCTGGTTCTTAAATGCTAACAGGCCTGCCCTCTCTGTGAGTGAGTTACACTTCAGTCTCTGAATTTTAGTCTTTTCAACAGGGGAAGCAGATGTTTTAAACGGTTTTAATGAGCCCCATCACCAAGACTCGGTTGCCATATTGGATGCCTAGGAATCACATTTTATTTTAGACTGACATGTCCAATATGTACGTGGCGATCTTTCCAAAGGCGATTAACACTGCCTCCCCAGCACCCACCTTCCACATATATTTGTTCCCCCTTCTTTTACTAAAATTTTACCCTGACTTTTCACATGTATGTCCCTAATGCTTTCGTTGGTTATGCAAGCAGTCAACTTACCTTAGTGTTGTCATAGAATGTATACCACCAAGAAAAGCCCATTTTAGACAGCTTCCTTTATTTTTTTCTTTTAGTCCATCAAACCTTCAACTGTGAAAGCTGCTTATGGATTATTGCATGACTTTTATGTGCCTTCTCTGCATTTGCCCTTTCTCCAGTGAAAGGCTGAAGGAAGAACGCCCTCGAGCAGTCCATTTTTAAGATACAGTAGAGGACGACCATGCCTCAGTTTTATAAGAGCTGGATTATCTACCACTGAATAATCAGACTTTGATCAATACTCCCCCTGCTTCCCCTCACCTTAATTTCCTAGAATCATAAATACCGTCAAGAGAATCCCAGACATAGGAAAAGTACCTAGGTATGGAATCTGGGCTCTATAAATGCTAATTCTCTTTCCTTTCTTGTACCTTTAGATCTGAAGACCGAAAAGGGAAATAATCTTTCCATATATGGCTTCTCAAAGTTGAATAAAAATTCTAGTTGGGTCACATAAGTCTGCCATATTTCAATCAGTCAATCAATCAATCAATCAATCAAATATCAAATTTAGTTAGATAAAAGCAAGCACTTCCAGCAAACATATTTAAAAAAAAAAAAACATCTATGTGTTCTAATTTTCAGATGACTTTTGCTTTATCTAAAGTAGTGGCATATAATCCTGAGATTCTTTACTAAAAAAGTATTGGGAAACGGAATTTTAAAAATAGGTACTAGTCACTCATACACGGAATAATGTATGTCCTGCATTGTTCATGTGCACATTCATTCATTCCTTCACTCAACACAGCCTTCCAGTTCCCTGCATTGGGCTACACATGCAGATTCAAAGATAAATAAAGCTTGTGTGTGCCAAGGAGAGGGAAGAGAAGGCAGCGAAGTGAATGGGGAAGAAAGAATTTGATATATCCTCACTTTGAGGCCAAGTGTTAAGCTAGAGACTAAGGGTAACCAGGGTGAATGCAATCCTGTGAAAGGGAGAAGTGAATTGGAAACAGAAACGATAATCTGGTATTTTTCAGAAACTTTGTTGTATCATCTTGCTCTATAGTTGAAGACAGGCACTTAAACCCCCGGTGTTGCGGCCTTTTCCATCTGTGCTACACTTACTCATGGACATATACACATACTCTGTCACAGGACTCCTTTTTCAAGAAAAAAAAAAATTGTTTCCCATTGTCCATTTTGCAACAGGAAATGTTGAAGTCAGATGCTCAGTGGACCACAGTGACATTTATGGGTCAAGCTGCACATTCAAATGCAAGTTGATTTTCACAGTAGGGGATGTGAGACACAATGACACCTACTTGCAAAACCCTGGGGCCCGGACTCTGAACAAGATCAAAAACAATTTTTTAACAACAGACACATGAATTGGTTTCTATCTAGAGAAAAACTTAACTTTGTTGCGTGTGAAGACATGACTTGCACCCAAAGTACTGATTTTTCATTTTTCCCCAGCTATTAACTATGTAAAAAAAAGAAATCAAATTTCTTTTGTAAAGGAAGTACAATGAGATGGAAATTTTAAAGAAGGATTAGACTTAAGGTGAAGAAACTTTCCCAGTGAACAAATTTACAATCATGTTCCACCGTGGGTTAATGAGTCCCTTTAACTCTGGTTTTACAACTATGACAATTTTGCAAGCATTGTATAAAGATGATTACACTGATGACTGCAACGGCCCCATATCCTAGCAAACTTCTATGTCAGACATTTCTGGAGATCATTCCCAGCTACTGAAGAATAGAGAATGACCAAGAGACAATATTGCTGGATTTTCTGCTTCTGAGTTAGTCTATGCTAGTCCCTCACAGCAGATCGATTTACAACAGTCATAATAAACATTCAGTATGTTTGTTAGTACGATTGATTCTTTATAGAAGATGTTCAATATTTCTGTCACAGATTGAAAGGCTTTATTATTCAAAATACTACAAAGTGTTAATTCAAATGAAATACAGAGAGAGGGCCCGACCTTAGTGGGTCTCAGAGCGGCTGAATGTTGGAGGATAGCCTGGAACAGCCTTCTCTGATCAGACATGAGCACTAACTCAGGAATTAGAGTAGAAGAAAGTCCCAACTCTGTCCCATGGAGGTGATGGTTTCATGGGAATTTCTGACATGAAATAATTCAGGGTGAGGTCTCTGAACACTTGCCCTGAGCAAGATGTGTATCCCGACCTTCACCCAGAATGGCAGAGTCTACAATGGCTCCCATAAACAAGCCACCGAAAGTCATGACCAATGTCCGGAAGTGGGGGACTTTCTTGCAGCATGGACAGATATCTGAAAACAAGCCTTCAGGAGGACTCTGCAATTTTTCTCTTGAACGTATTTTGGAAAATAACAGAAAAGCCAGCTTTTCGTAAGAATATGCAGCTGTGAAGGGGAGAACAAAGGAGAACAACTTCTTTAAGAGTCTAAAAAAGTTTGTGTGATCTTCATGGCAAAGCTAATTTTGATGAAATGGAAATCACTATATACCCTACAGATTAGTCATTAGAGTGTGGGATTAAATAGTTTCATTACAATGCAAAAAAGGAACAAAATAACCACTAAATAATAGTTATTTTCAGTAACAGCTAGCCTAATGTTTTTCTACTAACACATGTAATGGTCAGCCTTATTTAAATTGGTATTCTTCTTCTATTATATGACTATTAAATGGTTTAATAAAATTTTATTTTGAAAGTCTGTAAAATCACTAATTTGGCAAGACAGGGAATATTTCTAAAACTCATTCTATATGTAAACACTATGCTTCTTTTTTTTTTTTTAATAAGAAGACCCAGAGTAGCAGCTTATAAGCAATTAGTGAAGCAGAGATCACTTTTTTATGGAAAACAATTATTCATTTAGTGAATGGAACAATGTAAAAAAAAAAATGAAGTTCAAAAGAGGAAGAATAAAGAAGTCTAGTTTGCTCTACATGGGGAAGCATTTTCAGAACAGTATCTTCTGGGCTATACTTGATCAGAATATAGAAACAACCATCTAAATTATTTTTAATTTAAAAAAATTACAGCGGTTATTTAAAAAGGGACTTACTAAACGGTTTTCATAAAAGATAACAAGTGAATTAAATGAACACAACTCCTTCGAAAATGTAGATGCACTGATTTTATAAAATCATGTCTTTCTTTCTCTACATGTCCCTACGCACATTGCATCCCTTCTAAGTTGTAAATCTTTGCAGACCAGGAACCATGCCTTACTTATCTGTGAATTGCCACAACATCTAGTACAGAGCTTTCCACATAACCGTGCTCAATAAATGTTTACTGAAGAAGTAAAGAAGGCTATGGGGAACTTTTGTCCTTTAAATTATGTTAAAACCGGACCTCCTGAAATCTCAAGGTCTATCCTAGGAAAAGCAATTTTAGTTTTTCTCACTGAGGGAAAAGAAGAGCAATATTTCTGACTCCAGAAAAGTTAAGGGGCGCTGCTTCAAAAACAAACTAAAACCGATGCCCATAGTATCCTTCTGCAACCAGGAATTATCTCAAGGAAAATGTCCTACTGAGAACTTTAGAACGAGCCTAAAACATTTTAACGGGAAAATCTCGTTCCCTGTTATTTATGCTGTCAGGGTGGTGGGTATCAGGCACTGGTATTTGAATCATTCTACAATGTGCAGCTGCTGACTTCCAAGCCACGGGTGTTAGAGTCATTGTTTATTGTGCTTCGCCTACAAAGATGAGTAAAACTACTTTGCCGGAGCTCAGCAAAGAGCGTGGTGACTCAGAAACATATGCAGACTGATTCAACGTGGTTGATTTTCATTTGTCAGCCTGCATTTTGTCTCCCATACAAAAACACCTTCTACCGCTCAAATGTCAGAACGATACAGACAAATAATACGGATAGCCTGAGGGCAACATATTAAAGTTACAAGTAAACCTGCTTCTAGTAACACCCACTAGTGAATGAGAACATGTGCAGGGATTTCACAGGGTGATTCTGACATTGGCGATCTCTGAAAAACCTCTCTATGAAACAATTCGACTTATCATTAATTACCTGCTGCCTTCCCAGCAATAGAGGGCACTCGATCACGTTTGCAAGGTCAGAAACTCCTTTGTGGAGTGGGGGTGGAGAGGCAGGGTGGGCATTCATCCTTTGATGTTATTCTGGTTTGCTTTTTACATATTACTCAGTTTGGATTAGTCTTGTACTTTTGGAGATCTTCTCACATGGTGTTCTGGGAGTGAATGTGAAAATTTGTAACCGCCTTGTTGAGATATCACTTCTAAATATGTCTGAGAAAATTTTTAAAAAATCATTTACTTGCCTAGAGTAATTGGATGTGGATTTAATCAAACATTACAAATGCAATGAGGTTAATGAAATAATATCAACATTTTGTACTTTACAACAGCGCCAATTAACATGCAAAGGTATCTCATTGAATAAATTGAGATAATGTATTGTGTTCTTGTGGGCATGATTTTTAGAAGTGAATATCTGCAATCTGAAGTTTCACTTAAACTTTTGCCTCCAGAAATATAGTGTTAATGGGATATAATTATGTAATGTCAGACCTAGATGACCAAAATCATTCTATTTCACCAAATAGAAATCTTCACCAGAAGACAAATAATGAATTCTACCAAACGTTGAAAACTCGAAATGATCTGAATCCCATTTCATACATTTAACTGTCTCCTGGCATCTTTTTAGATGACTATTTTTTAAAAGCAAGCTTTAGTTTATGTTCCTAATTTCCCAAAGAAGAATGAGTATTACATATACCACTTTTCCTTTTTCTTCATCTTAAAACATCCCCAAACCCTACAGTGTTCCTACAGAACACTGACTCTCCCAGCAGAGACAGATTACCCATGGTGCACAGTGCTGGACGCATAGTGTATATTTTAACGCATTTAGGGATTGCCTAAGATGTCACTGACATTGTCACGTTCATTTCCTTTAAAAACACATTCCTTACATTTTCACACAGATTCTTGAGAGACCATGCAAATGAGTAAGATGTGAAAACATTAGATTAAAAGTCACAGGATCTATTTTCTTTATCTCTCGAGAAGGGGATGAGGGACGGGAGAGTAGGAAGACAGCAAGAAGGAAGAGGGTTCTGTATTTCTCTAAAAATAATGGACTTTGAAACCTAACCTCTCTCTGCACAATGTCCGGTAAAAGGACTGAATTCTGGTTCCTAATCTGGTTTCAACTCTGTCATCCCCACTTCTCCGCCCACAGGCACCCTTCAATAGTGAAAAGAATAGTGAAAAGAATAGAGGGCGGGAGGTGTGGTGGGGGCTGGGGGTGGTGGTGAGGGGGCAGAGGAGGTGAGGGGGTGGGGGTGGGGGCGGGGAGGGGCATCGTGGGAGGCGCATCGTGGGAGGCATGGAAGGTGGGAGTAGCATAAACAAAGACTCAAAAGTATAAACCTGCATGGAGTCTACCAGGAACTCTAAGCAACTACCTAGGCTTTTAAAGCCGGAAACTGCCTAGACTTATCCCAGACTCCTTCTCCTTCCTGTAATAATTAACATTTGCTAAATGCTTGTACATGCTAGGCATGATGCTAATTTCTTTATAGATTTAACCTATTTGATTTTACACATACACACAAAACTAACGAAGAAGGCATTGATCTTAAAATCAGCCTACGGAATGGAAGAATCAGTCGTGTGCTCAAGGACTACTAAGGTGGTGCAGCCCCTCCCTTACTCATAAGGCAGGCACTTAAGCTCCATATTATACTGCGTGTCACAGCCTGAGTGGGGTCTGGCATCAGGCAAACTCTTCTTCCACGCCCACAGCTTAGGATCGTACTTGCTTCAGCTTTGCCAGACCATTGCCTTGGACGCATAACTGGATACGCCATCTGACCACAGCTGATATTTTGATTCGATCACTTTACCTGCTCCCTATTTGCTAAGGTGGAGGGTCTCCAAGGGTGGTCTGACCATCAAGCAGCATCAGCCTCACCTGGGAACTTGGAGAAACTCAAGTTCTTGGCCCCAACCCCCGACATGCTAAGGAATAAAACGCTTTGGGAGTGGACCCAGCAATCTGTGTTTTAGTAAGTCTTCCAGGCGATTCTGATGCACACTGAAGTCCAAGAGTCCCTGGTGTTCGGCAAGACATTTGAGGACTATTACAAGCTAGGGGTGTGGGGAGGACAGTGGATAGAAGTGTAAGTTTTGGAGTCAGAATGCCTGATTTGCATCTTTGCTCCGCCAATGACTGAGACTCTGGTTGAGTCACAACTGATGTTCACTTTTCTCATCTGTAAAATGGGGATGAGTTATTTCATAGATTTTAGGTGAAAATTAATCACAGTCCTATACGTAGTATAGAATGGGTGCCCGATATTAGGGATTATTATGATTACTGTGATTATTAATCCTCTAACATCATTTTCTGCCACTCCCTACACCCATCTTTAAATATCAGCATTGTCCAATTTCCTGTATTGCTCCAAACATACCACATTTGCAGCTCCTGTCTCTGGGCTGTTGTTTCTTTATCTCAAATGTTTATCCTTCTTTCACCAGCCTTGTCTCTGCACCAGAAACATTTCTCTTTGTCATTCCAAACCGAAGCAGAGAAATCACCTCTTCTAGGAAAACTTTGAGAACTTTCTTCTCTCAAGAGAGCTAATCGATCACTTCCTTCTTTTTGCTATTTCCAACCTTTTATTTTTATTGTTATGTTCCTGATGCCATATTATACTTTGTTTCATATCTACATCTACTCTAGACCTTGAGCTTTCCCTGGGTTGTATATCTTCTCATCACTGCATCTGTCCTATCTAACGCTATCTAGTAGATACTTGCTTGATAAATTTTTAAAAATTTGAGCTGAGAAGCTAATGCTCGGGGTGAGTGTTTGTTAGGGACCACACGTATGGCAGAGACAAAGCCTGGACATAAATAAAGGATCTCATCTCATCTCTGTGCCCCTCTGCACCCCCATGGGGTCTTGGGAAAGTCACCCAGCCTCTCGAACCGCACTTGATCCATTTATAAAAAGGGAATAAATGATCATAGCTGTCCTATCTACCTAAAGAGTAGGCATGAGGTTCAAGTAAAGTAATCATGGTGACGACATGATAAAATAGAAAGCCTTAAAAATTTCAGGGATCTATTCTGTTCTCTAATAAGCAATCTTGATTATCTACCCTTTCCTCACACATTCTATTCTAAGAATCTCTGTACGTCACCCTTGTTAGGTCAGGATTCTCCAGTGGCCTTGCAGCTGGGGGTCCTCAGGAGAGGCATGCCGCTGGATACACGCTACCCCAAGATGAAGTTCAGTGAGTCTTCCTCTTTATCCACCTTAGCTCCAACATTTAATCATGTTAAGTTGGAATTTGTGCTCATTCTTCCTCTGCCACACAGTCCAAGTGAATTGCCCTATATAGATATATTTTTTTATTTAATTTCATACTATTTATTTCTGACTACTCTTCCAGTCTAGCAAGGTCATTTAAAAGCCTGGTCGTATCAGATGTAGTACAAGTCAATCTTTACATATGAGTGCATATATGTCTGTATATATATATTTTTTTTCTCTCCCCATCTTGGCAATGTTATTTTGAATCTGACCCAAAAGCAAGTCCAGTTGCTTTTATTTTAAATAACAGAGGTCATGTCCAAGGTTCACACAGAACGTCAGTGTCTACATGGAGAGAGGTCATGGGATCAACTGTTTTAACAATCAACCAGTCAATTTGATGAAACAACTGCTTTTTCATATTTTTCACTGAACTGACTGGTAAGCTGCCTACAGATGCGAACTTGAAGGGGAAAACAAAGGGAAAATGTCTTGGAAAAAACTGGCTGTCACTGAACAGAAGACCTCTACAAAAAGGGAAATTGAAAGTAAAGGCTCTAGCTGGTTTAATGAGGTTTCTAGTTCAGTCATATAAACAGCCTCTGTGGCTGTGGCAGGATATTCACAAGGACTTCTTGTTGGATGACTTACTGAATTCTCTGTTAATTGTTGCCGTGGATTTGAATTATATTGTGTTCCATGTTAGGGCCTTCCATACCAGTCATACTGAAGTGTCTGATAATCCATGTCTAGTAGGTTTCAAGACCGGGGCAATATTGTTACAATATATTTTCCTTCAATTCAGTTAAAAATGGATGGTTGATCCTTTATGAGTGACATGTTGCATAGATGTTATCGAACTTTCACCTGGAATGAGATTAACTGAGTTAGAATACAACACATTGGAGTATTCCTTCAAGCCACAGCTCACGTGTGCAGATAATTTTGGAAACGCTGATTAATATTAAGTGCAGCGTTTTGCCTCAAATGGGTCATATTTTAAATAAGTTGTTTAAAATGTTTAAAGATGTTTAGAAAAGTAACCTGCTTTATGTTGTATTTCATCTGTAATGGGAGGGTGGGGGTAAGTATGTCTGCCTAAAACCAACTTTTGCACGTGCATTTCTTTCTCGCAGAAGTGGAAAGTATTTACTTGATATATAGTCGTGAGTTGGTAATTCCTTTAATCATTATCATCCTAAAGTGGCAGTAATATTCTAGGTAGGGTGAAGAAAAATTCTGGGCAGAGTAAGCATTGGCTGACTGTATTATAAAGTTACTTATAAAGGAAGGATATTGCATCTGGGCAATAAAGGAAAAAAAAATACCTGCTAGTTGTGGATAGTAAAAACAGTACTCATACAGTAATGGCCAACTGGAACCCTAAGGCTTTCTGGAATTGAGCAATTTTAGTGATAAATGCCTTTCAAACAAGGGTGAAAAAGTCTCTGGTGTTCTTTACACCGGCATATGACTACTCAAAGGGGTTTCTTTCAGAAAGAAGGAAATATCAAGGTCCAGTTAAATGTTAGAAATAGAAATGCTATTTCTATTATTTTCTGAAAACCAAAATGCAATACTCTCTTCATTCCTCTTCAATTAGACCACTTCTCAATCCCGGCCAACTATGGCATTTGACTTGCAAAATATTTTTCAAATGCATCGTCCCTTCTCTCTCTTCCCTCTGGGTTGGAAATTTTGCACACAAACTTTTTCCATTTAACCAGAATGTCCTTATCTTGGGCACAGTCTACGCTCCTTCTCCCATAAGCTAAAGGAATGTATATTTACATACATATATAATTTGCCATGACAAATAAATAAAAGGGACCAAAAGTTATATCCAGTATGTCTTCCAGCTCACATTTTAGCTTTTAGGATGTCCCAATTTCCATAGACCCTCCGCACATGATTTAGTATTTCTCTTTGTGTACAACTGACATAATCACTTGAATAATTAAGGTGAGGCACCTTTTCAGAAAACAAAGTCAAAGAAAATTTCAGAATGTTGGGATTAAGGATGCATCCATACAACTGAATGGTTTAGATTGACCTGAATCATAGCACTGTCTCCTATCCATCTAGCACTTTACAGTTTATAGAACACTTTGGTTCTACACTCACTTTGTAGTGAGAAAAAAAACAACAACAACACAAAACTAAGATAACTTATGATATCTTTACAATCTAGAATTATTCTGTTTTTATGACTCCCCGGCTGGTTATTTGAACTACAAAGTAGAACACATCACAGTAAAGACTGCAAAGAGAGAGGCAAGACAGAGACACAACCTGACAGATTACAAACACGCAAATGATAGACACTGATTGTACAGTGTTGTTTGGGCAGAAATATTTTCTCCACATTTTTTATTATTGTCATTTTGAAAGCTTTGTAATTGCTCTCTATAAGACGATACTCTCGTCAAAACATCCTGATGAGTTGTCAATCCATGACTTTTGGTCAAATTCATCAGCATGAATTGTTGCTATTAATAGTTTATGTGCCATCTGAATTATCTTTAATGCTCTTTCAAAAAAAAAGTCACTACTCACCTTTGGATACTTGGGGCCAACAAGGTATTTTATTTTAGAAAAAAGTGTCATGAGGAAACCAACAAACGTCATTGACTTCTAGTAGTTAAGGGCTATGACATCCCTAGTGAAGCTTTTTCTCTACTGACCTGTAGTTTGATTGGTTTGTTTTAGCATATTTACAGAACCAGTTAAATTTCAGTTAAAAAAATGTTTTTTAGCAATTAAAAGTGATTAACAGTATCATATTTCTTTAGAAAGATGAGGTAAATATTGGATATTCTTTAGAACAAACTTTATAAGAACAGCAGAAAGTACCATAGGAATTATTATATTAAATTATTTATTATTTATAGTTTATATTCTTTAGAGAGAAAGAAAAAAAGGGAAAGTGTATGTGTGTGAGTGTGTATGTGGTAAAGCAGTTAATTTACAGATCACAGAGCTGAGTTACATTTCTGGAGGATATGAGCCCAGAAATAAGATTTTAGGAGGAAATGGGTTTAATTTCACAGGTATAAAATAGAATGTCTAAATCTATGATACAGCGTGACAGTAAGCTGTAGGTGGGTGTAGCCGAGAGCTACACCTGGCGCTTTTTATAGACATAGGTATTTACAACAATGAGATACAATTTTGGAAAGGCAATTGATTAGACGTGATCATGATATACTCGAGCAATTTGCCAGGTAGAACTCTGTCTACCCAGTCAAACCAGCTGGGAGATTCAGACAATGATCTGTGTATCAAGTCTCATCCTGCTTGAACCCTACTTTGAACTAACTACATAAATAATACAGAGTGAATGTTTAAATTATCTAGACAAATTCCCATTTTATTTTTAACATAGAGACTTAGACTTATGCATTACTTATATCACTATAACATATATGCAGTTTAGTATAATTCAGTCCCAATAATATACTTGATCAAATGTTTTAATTTGATACTTTAGGAAGTTATACCAGTTTTGAAGTGAATTAAATCAGTATCTTACATACTTACATATATTTCTAGAGGAGGAAGATGAGTTGTTTTCAGAATGATTTAGCCTAGATAAAAATAGCTTGAAAAGCTATCATTTTAATTGAATTTCCATCTAGAACAATAAATCAAATCATATAAATATTTCAGAGGCTATCAAACATATGTGTTACTCATTTGTACTCATTTGATGTTGGAAAGTTGCCTGTTTTAAGGATTGCTAAGTAAGAGTAAACATAAATTTATTTTAAACTAATTGTGTTAGAAGGAAGGTTTATAATTTACTACTGAGAAGTATTGTGATACCAAAGAGATTATAGTATTATCATTGTATTACCATGATTTACAGCTTTTATTGATAGGCAATGCTAACCTAAATTGTGTTCTCTCTTTGTTACATTTAAAACCTTCCCTGGAAGTTTGTCATCCAAATAGCATAAGAGATGTGATTTAGATAGAAATAGACATAGGTATCATCAAGACAATTAAGCAGATACATTCTTTAGTACGAGTATATGTAAAACAATTTAAAAAAGTATTTTGGTAAGTAATGTTTTTCTTTATAAATTATTAAGTAATTATTAAATGGCACTTTTATTTGAAACCTGAATTATGCATTTTGTTTTAGGGCCAAGTCATTTTGTAAAATGAGTTATATCTGGGTATCTATTTTCTTTCAGTAACTATATGCCAATCAATGAATTTGGCACTGGAATTGCAGTAAGAGCAAAACAGACATGCTCTCTCCTCGAAACTCAAGGACTAGAGGGAGAGACAGACATAAAAAGGCCTCCTTCACAGTCTTTATGTATGCCAAATTCTTTCCCGCCTTGAGACTTTTTCAATACTCTTACCTCTGCTATAAATGTGTTTTCCTTTTAACACATACCCCCTCATCCCAGTCCCTCATATATATATATATATATATATTTTTTTTTTTTTTTTTTTTTTTTTTTTTAATCTCAGTGTTAATGGTATTTTCTCAGAAAGGTCTTTCCTGATCTCTTAAAACAGGCCTCCCCACAAATCCCTTCTCTTTTACTGAACTCTGTTTGCTTTAAAAGTTATTATAATTCAAGATTTACATTTGTTTTGGTATATTTGTCTATTTTCTGTCTTCCCCATTAGATTATAAGGATACAAATCATAAGGGCATAGAATTTGTCTGTTTTGTTCACCAGTGGTTACGATCATCTTACAGTGTACCTAGCACATAGTAGGTGCTCAATAAATGTGTTGGCATATGCATACGATAATGCTGAAAATAATATGACTCTATGACTGAGATAAATTCTCCCAGAGAAATATGGTGCCAGGAGGCCATATGGAAGAGAAATCGACTGAAAGGATCCAAGAATGTTCTGCAGAGTAAATGAGTGGGAGAAGGGAAAAGTGCAGAAGAAATCATATGTGCAAATTCCTATATGGGAAAAAGTACAGTTTGTTTAAGGTGCTAAAATAAGACTAATGAGTCTGCATCTCAGAAAAAGGAAGATAGGAGTGTGAAACGGGGCCCCAGGGCTAGGCAGGGGCCAGATCACAAAAGGCCTCATTGATCATTTGAGCGTCTTCATTACTCAAGGAAAAGTGACAATGGTTTTAAACACGGAGAAACATAACCCCATTTGAACTTTTATAGAAGCACTCCAACTGCAGCATGGAAATTGACAATTTGGAGAGAATATGAACATAAGAAACTAGAACAATTAGAAGGCTAGCTTGTCATTTAGCTAACGGAAAGGGATGTTTTACACTATGGGAGAAGCGATAGACATGGTGACAGGGGATGCATTTAAGATAAGCAGACTGGTTACCAGCTTGGATAATGTGAAAGGAGGGAGGAGACACTTCAAAGAAAGGTCTCTCTTTTGCACGGCTGGATGGTGACTGCCATTCTCTGGACCTTAACTCTGGAAGAGGATTAGGGTGGGAGAAAGCCAACTCTAAGAGTTTGTTTGAGACATGCTAACTTTTAGGTACATATAGGAGATACCCCAATAGAGATGGACAGGGGGTAGTTGCATACACGAATCAGAAAGTGAGAAGTCAGAACTGGAGCTGAAGTTTGTGAATCACGGATATTAGGTGGTAAAGAAAACATTGGACATAGATTGGTTCACTTATGAAGGGAATATGCGGTAAGGGAAGAATGCTAATACCACATATGTATGGAATAAAACCAGGAGAGTATCTTGTGTTACTGGAACCAAGGCAAAAAAGCATTTCAGGAAGAAAGGAATGGTCAATAAGAGTAGTCACGTGCAATGAATATTGAAACATGCCTCTCAGATTTTTGTAATGGAAGAGATGATCTGTTCTAATCCAAGCCCTATTTTAAAGATGAAAAAAACAAGATGAAGAAAGAGTCCAGGCACACTTCCAAGGTTACATTCATCCACAGGGTCTAAAATAGAGGGCAGGTTTTGCAACCATTAGTTATTTTCCCCCTTCACTACTGTTTATCTCTCATGTTATACATTGTTTGTGAATTTGTCTTTATAGAGATCCAATATCCACTGTGATTTATGCCAGCGTGCATTTCATTGCAATACGCATTCCTTCAGAATTGCAAGTCCAATTTACAGCACACTTTGAAGCTCGAAATTACCCTGAAAAGACAGTGCTTAGCACTTAAACTGTAGAAAAAGAAAATGCCCGCCCCCACCCCAAACCTCGCAGAACACTTTAAGAGAGTTCATTAGTGATGGTTTTATCGGAACACATGTTGAAAATGGGTCAATGGATGAGGAAGAAACTTGATTTATGATGTAACATTGCTGTTGTTTATGTCTTCTCTTCTAAGATATTTTTCTGCATAAGACATTTCCCTATTTCCCTCGGGGACTTTTATTATCAAACCTGCCAATTTAACCCACTCAAACTGAAGCAGTTAATATGGAATCTGAAATCACTGAGCTGGAGAAGTTCAACTGTATTTCTTCCCCAATTCTATCTTCATTTTGCATGCAAAAAAAATTATTTTCAGAGAAAAATGTTTACCCGCGCTGCTACAACTGTAAAATGATGATAACAATTTTCACAGGGCACAGGAAAATCAGGCTTGCTACTCTGGCCACACAGAAGAGAAATATTATCCTAATGGCCTTTGCAAGACATGGAACATGCATGAGCCATGTGTCTTTTTGCAATGCCCATCAAAGTGCCTGGCATCATGAACACTTAATTCACAATCTGTTAAAAAGGTAATAAAATATATCATCACGCTTAAAATCCTCTACTTCCTTTAATTCCATTTTGCCTTCTCTCTAATGAATGTGTATTTTCCAAATTGTGACAGATAGGGCTAATCATAAGAAAAGTTTGTAAATCATATTAGCAGGGAAAAAAAAATTTAAGTACATTGCTAAGTTCTGAAACAATAGAAGGGGCCATATAAAACATTCATATTTATTACCACCTAGAAGCCACAATTCTTCCAATATAACTCATTTTCCAAACTGCGAGGAAATGGCTCACATTATAAAATATGAATGATGACTTTAAAAAAAGCTCTGTCTTCCATATGAAGCAGAAGTCTTATATCTTATGTATCCAAAAGGGCATTCTATCTGCTCTTTGATTTGATAATATTTCTGGGAAATAAGTCCTATTCAAACAAACCTAGATTCAGGCGAGTGTAGCCGAACAGGCAGACTCAGGCATGCTCTTCAGTGGATAATTCACATGAGAAGTCTTTAAGGACCATAAGTCATTATCATCAAACAGCTTTGATTTGAGCACCTTCTGTGTCTAAAACACTGAACCAGGTGCTGGAGGTGATTGATGGGGCGGTGTGAAAGACACAGAATCTGTTCCTAATTCGATTTTGGAGTAAAAACCAAATATGTGATAGTAATTTGGGAAAATGTGATGACTATACAAAATACATATAAAGGGTCCCTATTGTATATTTCGATATGATTTCTGGTAATCAGATTTTAACAAAAGCATGAAATTTTGGAAACAGAGTGCGCTTCTAAACATGATCCAAAAACACTAATAAAGCATGCATATTGACGTGCTGAATATCATACCATTTACTCAGAATAACTCTGGTCCAAGAAAATCATCAGTGGCCTCAACTGTCCATTTTTCCAAATCAGCATTTCTAAGATTATATTCTGGGGAACGCTTAACAGAAGGCTTGCAGCACAAAAAGTTACATGTTCACGTAATTTTATGAAACGCTGCCTGTTGAACTATCTTCTTGGAATTTCACAATGTGGCTTATTAAGTTTTCTGAGAAGTCCTGCACAAAAGGAACCCATTTGATTGTCTCTAACTCAGCATTTCCCAAACTTAATTAAACACGGAACAGTTTTTTTGCATTGGCCATTTACTAACATCCGGATGAACTCCAGTTTTAAAAGTGTGAGCTGGATACATTGCTACGATGATTACTGTTGTTGTGAAATCTCTATTTTGTGCTGGGTAAACACTGCGGTACCCCAGGTGCCTTTTGATTTACAAGGCTGTAAGCACAATCATAGGTAATGTGTGATCCCTTTGCTATAATTCTAACACACACACACACACACACACACACACACACACACACAGACACGCACACCCCACATGTCTTTTCCAAAGTGGCTACCATCTCTTTGGTCAAAATTTCCTTACAGAAAGTCCTGTAATCTAGGGGACTTTGAATCCAGATTGAACTTGATTGACAATGGCTATATACATGTTAAGAAATCATAATAGAAAGCAATGATAGATTCATTTTATTCTTCTTCTGATTGCTTTCATTTCAAAGGAATTGTGAGTAGTAAACTGCTTCCTTGAAATAGTACATTCTGGGGCACCTGGGTGGCTCAGTGGGTTAAAGCCTCTGCCTTCGGCTCAGGTCATGATCTCAGGGTCCTGGGATCGAGCCCCGCATCGGGCTCTCTGCTCGGCGGGGAGCCTGCTTCCCCCTCTCTCTGCCTACTTGTGATCTCTCTCTCTCTGTCAAATAAATAAATAAATAAAATCTTTAAAAAAAAGAAAGAAATAGTATGTTCTGGAAGTCTTTATTGTAAAATGAGGTCATTGCTAGTTCTTTACAGGCACTGACTTTTTTGTAACCACTCTCTTCCCCCACCTCTAAGTACTAGGTTAGGTACATTGCAGATGGTCAATACGTTATTACTACATTGCTGAAATTATATAAAATTTCCATAATTCTTGTCAACAACCATTACTATTTATTGAACTGCCTGCTTTTATGTGACATTTTACTCTACTCTTAGATATATAGGTCTAAAAAATAGACTGTTTTCTAGAAAAGTTTAAGTTCACAGCAAAACTGAGCAGAAAGTGCGGAGAATTCCCATATTCCCCTTGCCTTACACAGGCACTACCTTCTCCCTTATCAAGATTCTCCACCAAAATGGTACATTTGTTACCATTGTTAAATCTACACTGACACACTGTTATCACCCAAATTCCATTGTTGACATTAGGTTTCACTTTTCATATCGCGGATTCTATGGGTTTGGACAAATGTATAATGGCATCTATCTGCCATGTTAGCATCATATAGGGTAGTTTCACTGTTCCAAAAATCCTCAGTACTCTTCCTTTCCTCTCCGCTACCCTCTGGCAACCACTGACCGTCTTACTGTAGTTTTATCTTTTCCAGAATGTTATAGGGTTGGAACCTTAGTAATGTGTATTTACGGTTCCTCCATCTCTTTTCATGGTTTGATAGCTCATTCATTTTTAGCACTAAAATATCCATTGCCTGGACGTACCACAATTGATTTATCCGTTCACCTACAGAAGAATATCTTCATTGCTTCCAAGTGTTGGTAAATATAAATAAAGATTCCATAAGTATCTGTGTACAAGTTTTTGTGTAGACATAAATTTTCAGCTCCTTTGGGTCAGTACTAAGGAGTGTAATTTCTGTATGTAGGGTGAGAGCATGTTCAGTTTTGTAAGCAATGGCCAGACTGCCCTCCCAAGTTGCTGTAATTTTACATCTCTACCCGTAATGACTGAGAATTCCTGTTGCTCCATACTAGTTATGAGCATTTAATGTTACCAGTGTTCAAGACTTTGGCCATTTTAAGAGGTGCATAGTGGTATATCATTCTTGTTTTAATTTGTATGTCCCTGCAGGTCATATGATATGGAACAGATATATAGGTTTTTAAATCAATGACAGTCCTCTTATAATATAATATATATCGAGGTAGCCGTTTGGGTCACTGGACTGAGAAATGATCTATAGTATATGGAAAGATCCGCATCCCAATAGAAACATGTTTGTGGCACGGTGGAAAACAGATTCAGTCTTCTACACTGAGAGAGTAGGGATATATAGCTTTAGGAAGGAAATTTCATGAGTTTGTCCTATATGCCAGATTTCTACAAAGAATGTGTTAATGCTCACTCTGTGTTGTCTAAGACTGTGCCCTGGCTTCTATTTCGAGCTCCCCCCCACACACATACTTTTAGGCTATTTCCTTGAGCTACGATGTCCTTATCTGTGGTATGGAGACTTTATCATCTACCCCTTTGTTTATGTATTGCTCAAAATAAGCCAACACAGCTAACACAGATGTTGGAAGCAGCTCCAGAAAGAATGGGCATCAGACCCGAGTAGGAGTGAGAGCCCATCATTTATGAACTGGTGGCAAGGCCAAAGTACTTAGCGATTTCAGCATCAGTTTCTCCTTCTATAAAATGAGGATCATACCCACCATGTAATTTATTTTGAAGACTGATTACATTATATGCAAAATATTAGCTCAGTTCCTGGCACATAAAAGGGGAAATTATTGCTGGGACCCATAATACATGGGAAAGCACTTTTTAAATTGAGCTAGATATAAAATAAAATTAGCAACAATCATTATGATAACACACCCTGATGTTAGAATAGTCACCCCTTTATTTGAGTAGCCTTTTATGCAGTTTGACAGGGGAGAAGAAAGTTGCATTTGAATCCTGCCTAGTTGCTTATTCATCATAGGATCTTGGTTAATTTCACCCAGCAGTTTCCTTGGATGATAAGGGGAATTAATATCACTTCATTTGCAGAAGTCCTTGCAGGTTTAAATGAGATAATATTTGAAAAATCCTTGGCAAAGTGCTTGTCTGGCAGAAGGTACCCAATAAATGTTAATTTCCTTCTTTCTGTCTTGGAAAGCAGTGTTAGTACCATCTATAGAAATAACAAAGCCAATCTTCCATTTTTAGAGCACCTACTATGTACTCAATCTCACTTAAAAATCAGAGTGGATTTTCTATTTTCTCTATTTCACAGGAAAAACAAAAAGTAAAGCTCAGAGCTAAGTTTAAAGACACGATCAAGAAAGCGCACCTGGAATCTCGTGTGATGGTTTTATCATATTACAGTGTCCTCTGGCCAGATTCTCCCAGCATTATTATTATGAGAGAAGTGCATCAAACGTTTGCCAGATATCCTGCATATGCAAACATGGTGACTGACTCTGCAGAGGGGGCAAGTATTCCAAGGAATGATTTACAAAAATATATTTTGGAATTCTGTAACTTAAGTAAAAACCTAAGAAGTTTCAAGCGATATCTTTTTACGAAGAACAACCCAAAATCCAAAAATGTATTCTATCTTAGGGTGCAAGCCTTCACATGTGCCAGAGACATATCAAAACTGCCTCCCTGGGCCAGACCAAAGAAAGACTCTGTCCAAGACACCAGAGGACATCAGAGGGAATCGTATTAATGTGTGAACCAGAACTACCAGGTGTGAGGTCCCTTTGCTCATTGCAGGGGAAGCAAAGATGAAAGAGGTAAAGTTTCCTTCCTAAGAATAACCGGCTGGCTGAGAAAGAGGGATGGACAGCTAGGGACTGAGCTACTATGCGGTAAGTACTCTTCCTCCATGCAAACGGCCATCATTGCAAGAAACAAAGTCAGGTTTGTTGAGCACCAGGCAGTAAGTTCTGCATCATTTCCCTTATTGGATTCCTCTGCTGACTCTGTGAGGCGGGCATTATTGTTCAGACAGGAAATGGAAAGGCAGAAAGGTGAAAAAACTTGCTCCGAATCATACAGGTAAAGAGCACTCAAACCAGCAATTACGGAGGGCTGCTCGGTCCCAAGATTACATGCCTCCATTTACAGCAAGGAGATCTGAGTGACCTTCGACTGGGTCCTAGGTTCTCCCCCTGCCTCGTGCTGGGAAATACAGCCCGGCGATGGCCACCTCAGAAGGAGGAAATGGAACGTCATTCTCACGTTGCTTTCTCTGTATTTAGTAAGTACATCAATTCACTCATGACAAACTCCAGTAATAATTGTCCTCATGTTTATCACCGAAGGCAAGGTGATTACAATTTTTGGAAAATATGAAGTAACATGTGAAGGAATCTAATTACTCCAGCTAATATTAGGCAACCTTAGAGCCCCTCATTACTCTTTAGTTCCAACCCTCTACTTTCACGGAGAACCTTACCCACCCGTGTCGGTAGATCATTTTCTATAAATTATGTACAACACAAGTAGCAGTGTATAATACCACTACTTAAATAAATATGTATTATTTATAGTGTCACAGGTGAGGTATTGAAAGAAATGATATAATTTGCCAAGAATCCTATTTTGAAAATAACTTGTCCAGAATGCTGAACCCTGTGCAAATGCTGGCTTTTTTTTTCTGCTGTTTAGATTTTTTAGTAATAAATGTGAGTTATAATAAAATATTTCAAATAAACACTGCATTATTAATGTACCTTGTACTTGCCCTAGGGCAGCAGAGGCATAAATGGTTCATTTAAATTCTGGGCTCTTCCTGCAACACACAGTACTTCTGATCTTTCTCTATGTGAAGACTGTATCTTTATTGTTCCCACTCCCACGGGAGGGCCCACTCCCACGGGAGGGCTACACACTGATGGGCCACCTAAAGTATTTAATGCTTTGCAACCAAGTATAAATCTTTCGCCTCCTACTTCCGTACCAGGTATCTACGGCAAAACTAATCATATTTAGTCTTGCTAGTGTTTCCAAAAGAAAACACATATAGGCGAATTTCTTCCCTAGTTCCATAATCTTGTCTTTTTTTTTTCTTTTTGTTTCACGGGGTTAAAAACAATCCATTTTAAGTGGCGACAAAATGCATGGGTCTTAAATTGTGTGATAGATCATATCAAGGCCAAGAGAATTAATATAATAGCATTGCTTTGTGCTTTGGGACATTAATAAGCTAGAATTACCAGATAGAAAACACGGTAACAAACTGGTCACTCCTGGCAATTGCTTCCTACCACAATGGGACTAAGGGACAGAACGCTTTTACCTTCCCATTTTTCAAATTCATATATATTACATTATGTAGTTTCCATTAAATATTACCTTGTGGTTAATTAAAAATTATGAAACGGTATTCATTCTAAAGTATTAATCAATATTTGCTATCCATTTACCTTGAGTGTGGAGATCAATTTCTAGAAGTCATATTATAAGCTGTTTATTGTCTACATTTTTCTTGGCTAGGGAGATACTTTTGGATAATCTATGAAAAGCAACCTTCATATCTAAAATTAGAAATTTTAATCTGCTTTTTCACAGAATACTCATAAAATGATTCTTCTTAATAGCTTTCTAATAAAGCCATCTTTTACGCTTTCTTTAATGCAGGCTTTCAACTTAATGTGGCTCTGTCGAAAGATTTCAGCAGGTAGATGCAGACTCGAGTTCTCTCTAGAGTTCGTATCAAATAAGAATTTCAACACGGTCATAACATTCTCAGACAGAGTGGGCTTCATCTGTGGTCTCCAAAGTCATGGTGAGATGAAGCCACTGAACAGCCATCTAGCTGTGCCAAGCACCGCACAGACATTTTTCCAGGTTTGCAAATCAGAAAGGGAACACAAGCCATAGGTCCTCTTAGAGAGGTTCCTCGTGTAGTGGGTGAGGACGCCTGACCCAGCTTGAGTGATTCTCAAACCTGAACAGAGAGACGCAGGGAAATATGGAACAGGGAAGCAGACGATGGGAGGGAACTGGCAAAGTGAATGAAAAAGATTTATTCCACTTCCCCATGATTCCTGAGAGGATTCTATCCAAGTATTACCCCTTAAAGGGTGTGTGGATTAGAGATATGTTTTTGATCTCATTAAGAAGTAAAGAATTTAGAATAGTGATTTGGAATGGATGGTCTCTGGAGCCAAACAGCCTTGGGACAAATCCCAAGAAATCATTAAGTAGCATAGGACCTTGAACAAGTTACTTAACCTCATGAGAATCCCTTCATCAAATAAAGGTGGGTGATAATTATATTATCTCTCAGGGTTGTGGTGATTAGATTCATTAGTAGGTGAAGAGTTTAGAGCAGTGTCCAGCATTTGATGGGTCTTCAATAAATCTTAGCTATTATTATTATAAAATATCCTTGGCAATGCGAGGGATTTAAGCCTTTGCTGCCTAAACAGGGCTAAATTTTCACTGGCAAAATCTTTCTCAGGCATCCTCTTCATCGTTGACAGTGCTGTAAGTTGTGAGGAAGTCTCAATTACTCATCATTTAGCTATTATTGGTGGTATTTTGAGCAGAGTACTTCCCTAGGCAATATCTTCCTTTTTTTCCTTCCTTCCTTTTTTTCTTCCTTCCTTCCGTCCTCCCTCCCCCTTTCTTTCTTTCTTTCTTTCTCTTTCTTTCTTTCTTTCTTTCTTTCTTTTCCTTCCTTCCTTCCTTCCTTTTTCTTTTTGTCTTTCTCCTTCCTTCCTTCCTTCCTTCCTTTCTTCCTTCCTTCCTCTCTTTCTCTCTTTCTCTTCCTTCCCTATCCTTTCCTCCCCCCGTCTATTATCTAGCTATCTACCTGTCTATCATTATGTTCTTAAGGATCTTGCTATCAAGGAGAAGAGATAAAAGAAAAAAATCAAACTATTAAAGCATAAGTCAGGTTTAATTTTCTGATAGCATGAGAGTTGAAGTCTTTGAGTGACAGTCAGATAGGTAGGAGGAAAAACAGGGCATTCCAGGGAGAAGAGACAGAAGGCGTAGTGGCAAGGAGTAGGAATTGCTGTGGGTTGGTATGTGCTCCCCCAAATCCGTATGTCAAAGTTCTAATCCCTAATACCTCAGAATGTGAGATTATGTGCACATAGAGTTGCTGAGATACAACGAATTAGGATGAGATCATACTGATGTAGGGTGGGCCCTTTAAAAAAAGGAGAAATTTGGACACAGACACACTAGCATGTGAAGAATGGAATTCTGCCTCCACAGTCCAAGGAACTAGCAGGAGCCTGGAATAGAGCCTTCTTGTGCACCCCGAGAGGGAGCATGCCTCTGCTGACACCTTGATCTTGAACCTCTGACCGTGAGAACTGTGAAACAACAAATTTCTGTTGTTTAACCCACTCAGTTTGTGATACTTAGCTATGCAACCCCAGCAAACTAATACAGCCCTTATCAGAATATGACGGTATGGCTGTATCTATTCAGGAGGATATTGTGTGGTCATGAAAAAGAATGAGGTAGACCTTTATGTCCTGATCTGGAAACTTCTCTCTATTGCTCCATGAAGGGACTAGTGTGGAAGCAGTAGGTGTGGCCAGGGCAGAGAGTGGGGGCAGGTGCACACTAGTGCAGGCAGTGAGGAAATGCATTCTCTGCACTTGTTTAAAAACAATCATGAAAGAGACCATATCCAGTGTGCATGTCATTACCACTGGGCACTGGCATTTCTTAAATGACAGTAATAAAATACTTCTCCCTGAAAAAAAAAAATGTGTTGGTCTAAGTTTGAAACAATGGATGTAGTTACGGTTGAGTGTTAATAATCTATATGCAAACTTCAAAAGAGTACATTTTTATTACTTACCCCTTAATAAATCTTGTGTTCTCTTTAGAAATTAATTCAGAGAACTTCCAATGATGGAGCGGACCCCTGACTCACTATCACAGGTTCAGTGTGAGAGTAAGAACTCCAATTCTGTTTTTCAATCTTTTCAATCACTGTGTGATCATAGTTTATTTTGCATCTACTGCTTAAATGTAGGAAGTGGGGGCACAAACTGCTTTCAGGGAAAGCTTGAACAATTTGGAACCACTACAGATTTTGAAAGTCCTTACAAAATATAGTAGAAATTTACAATGTATTTCCTGGTGGAGGATATTTTAGTGGGAAATTTTTGACTACATTTATATTGGAAAGATGCTAAAATCTACCCCCAGAAGAAAACAAACGGACATGGAAAAGACTCCAAATTCTGGAATCTTTATGAAATGGAATTTTTTGAATCTCTGCTGGAACCCCTGCATTTAAGATTTCCCTTAATTTGTGTATCTATCGTCTGACGTGAAGGAAACTTTTCAAGATTAAAAGTAATAAAGAGTGTACCTCAGCCAACAGGAAGTGAAGATAGTTTTACATGTCTGGCTATGCTTTTGATGAAACCTGACAAGGCAGATAAGTTCACAGAAGTCAATGCTGGAAAGAGAACTATTCGCTACTGTGACAGATCAACATGGCGGTATAAGCTTTTCTTTAAGAAACATACATGAGGTTAAAATATTAATTCATTACTTTCCTTTTATGTACCATAGTATTTATCATACTTATTTTTAGATTTTTACTAGCGTAGTTTATATATGTATGTACACATATATATGAATTTTACATATACAAAGTTTAACATACATTTTCGCATCTTGTATTTCTTTCTTGGACATTACTGTTATTTTTAATTTTATGCTTATTATGAAAAATAAAGGAGGATGTTTAAAAATTATCCTCGGGTGTCCAACGTGCTAGGTTTCCATGTCTCTCTGCAGAGGAGTGCATATATATAATGACTTCATCCATTAACAAATACATATGCATGCAATATATACATTCATATTATACGTATAAATGTACACATGGAATTTGTATTGATGCTCAAATATATGTAGAACATTTTGGAGGGCTGTGCCAGAATATGTTTCTCTTGGGGAACGGAATTAGGAGAAAAAGACAAGTAACCTTTCAGTTTTCACTTTATATCTTCTGTTCTATTTGCATTTTATTTTTTTTTAAGATTTTATTTATTTATTTAACAGAGAGCAAGTGAGCGCACAAGCAGGAGGAGTTGCGGGCAGAGGGAGAAGCGGACTCCCCGCCGAGCAGGGAGTCTGTGGGCTCCGTCGCAGGACCCTGGGATCATGACCTGAGCTGAAGGCAGACGCTTATCCAACTGAACCACCTAGGGGCCCCAGGGATAGAAGTGCTTTTCAACTGTTCTATTTTAATTTTAAACAATGTTTATATATTATTTTGGTAACATTTCCAAGACTAGTTTAGTTTTTGAGAGAAAATGAGCTAACATTTAAGGGCTATAACGGCCCAGTTTTTTGTTTGGAAGTTTACAAAGGAGACAACGTTGTAGTGCCTCAGAGTATAGGTTATGCGCTCCCTCCAGTAGAGTCTGGAACTTGACTTGGCCAGATGCTAGAACACATTGGACGCTGCCTCACCTAGCCGAGCCGCGCTGTGTGCTTTAGCGAAACGCGAATAAGAGCAGTACCTACCTATAGAACTGACCTGAATATGAAATGAGTTACCCTCTATCAAATTCTTGGAGCAGTCCTGGCACTCTCAATGTCACCTACTAGTAGGATTATCTCATTTAAAAAAAAAGAAAAATACTAATAATTAAGGTCCTTGGGACAACATAGGAATTATAAGTAGACCAACAGCTTAGAGAGTAAGCAACTTACATCACCCCGGGGTTCTTCCTGTTTCTCTAGCAGAAGTATGAGGCTGAGAGCAAAAGTGGGGAAGGCAGGTGGTAAATGTGCAGGCGGCATGTGAAAAGAAAAGTTCCAGAGGGCACCACTGACATGATGGGCAACGGGGTCTTGTAAGGAGGCTGAAAATGAGGGGTTATACACTCAGTTTCAGTCCCGGAGCTCTTGAAGCCCTGTGCTAGCATGGCATGGCCAAAGAGAGAGGCTGAGGGGTGAACCTGAGACTCTGTAGAGACATCTGTGTCTCTACATACCACCAATATCAGTATTGGTGATAGCTAGTACAGGTTATCACTCTAGGCACTCTTCATGTTTAGTTCATTGAAATTTCACCCCAGTAGTCTTCTAGAGTAGGCACTATTATTATCCTTGTTAAAAGATGAAGAAACCAAGGTACAGAAATAGCAAGAAACTTGCCCCAGTGGTTCAACTCATTAGACATCATTCTCTTAACTGGCACCCTAAATTAGCTGAGTGATATCAAGGGATTATGGTATTCAAAGAGTGGGAAATGCCATCTCCTGAAAATTGAAGTCATTAAGGAGAATGGTAGAAGAAAAGAGTAAGACACTGAAATTGTCAAGAAAGATAAGAATTGCTAAGGGAGGCAGAAGATGGCACTGAAAACTGAAAATGGATTGCAAAGAAATCAAATTCTGGAAACTGCGGCAGGCCAGTCTGTCAAAGACTGGGGCAGTTGTGAGTCATGGGGATCAAGGAAGAGCTGACACTCCCTTGTGCATTTCTTTCTATCCTTCATCTCCTGCCCTCATGGGGAATGCTGGAATCATACTTCACTCTGCAAATGTTGTCACTTAATTTTGAAGGATGTTCTCCCCATCTTTGCTTGCTAAAATCACATGGCACTTTGAGACTAAGATATAAACTTACGGTCCATAAAACTTTTCCCAATACTCCTATTTGGAATTAACTTTCCCAACTCCGAGTTCCCCAAACTCTATTTTATAATATTTTCCTCCCTAAAACTATAAGCTCATTGATGAGAATGGACACAAGGGACATGAGGTGGCCAGGAGAGATCAAGGATGAAGGAGTGGAGAGAAGAGAGGAAAATGAATTTGAGGAATATACTGGAGAGTCTTCAATTATTTATGCTGTAATTTTGATGAATTTTTAAGGCCATTATGTTAGAATGCACGATTGGCTCAAACCCATGTGCATTTGGAGAAATTCAAACAGTTGCTGCTGTGTTAGGGAAAGGAATATGCAGAGCCCAGGAGAGAGCCAACCTCCATTTCTACCAACCAATAGCCTGTGGAGACAGTCAAACTAGGAATAATACCAGATGACTTGAAGGCGTTTCAAGGACTGAGAGATGAAGCTTTCCACATGGAACATTGTCCAACCCCCTGGAAAATGTCCATGAAGCAGATCATTTGTTTGAGAGGTCACCAATAACTAGTAATATTTTTTTCGGATCTCATTGAAAACAAAGTTTTAAATAATTTTACTGATGAGAAATTGGTCCAGTATAACAGAAAAAGGGAGAAGAGGAAAACGAAGCCTTGCTGGCCAATTTATCAGTACTGGCTGGGTTCTAGGCTTAGGACACAGTTGCTTTCCAAGACCATGGGAGTTTTCAGTCTTTATCTTTTATCTTTAATTGGTCTCTGGCCATTTACTACCAATACTATTTGTCAGCAGTTGAGCATCTATCCTTTTTCTACTCTGTATTCATAGAAAATAGGACAGGGTAAAAGAGTAATTCTAACGGGGCAAAAAGGCCTCTTAGAATAAATTGGGCAGAATCAATGGGTAAAACCCTTCAAGGAGAAGAATATAAAGCACTTAGTTGTTTATTGTTCGGCGACTTAGCCCTTTCATTATGTGGCTGACATGAGACACATATGGTTCAATTGTTCTGGGTCTTCACAAGACTAAAATTATTCAGTAGGAAGCATACATTAAATTCATGACATGATGCCCTAATGGGAGAATAGAGTCTTGGGTCTATGCCCAGGCCAAGGTCAGAAAGAAAGTCCCACGCTTGGATTCCTCGGATGTCAATATCCAAGAGAAAAGGGACAAGGATGTTAGTTCAAAAGCTGTACAAAGAAGTAATGAAATAATGGGATGATTGCAGAACACATGTGGCCTTAATCATGGTAGTAAACACTGTTCGCAGTCTACATACGTTCAAGTATGAAGTCCCATGATTTTTTTCAGGTTTTCCAAAAATCAAATGAAAATAACTCAGTCATGTTAGCCCACTCATACAATGTATCGTGCAAACTCAGCATTAAATAAAAATATTGGGGGACAAAAAATCTCAACTTTATTTAGCTTTGCGTCAATATCGACAATAAAATAATTCAGCACATATAAGCCAGAATGGATAAACAGTCCATTTGAATTTTGAAATAAACATATCCTATCATGAATCAACTTAAGGTAACAAATCATAGCATTTGGAGAATTGCAAACCTGTCACATTCTTTGCTCTTCTGGCCACTAGACTTTGAGATCATCCAGAAAACTTATGAGAGCGTCTTTCTAAAAAGAAGTGATGTTAAAACTATATGAAAGACTTTGAAACAATTAGAGTCCATTATCTCAAACACTACCAGTTTGATAAGGCCAAGCCCAAGAACCGCAAAGCAGAATGAGTGTTTTTACAAATGGCCACTCCTTATCTGACTGAGAAATGTGTACTTCTTGGACTTTTTAAAGGGCTCTTTAGGGAGAAGAAACTGACAGAAGACAAAGGGAAAAATCCAGTTGATGTTTTATGGACTTATTAAAAGAAAGTCTCTTCTTTCATTAACTGTCGGGGAAAAACAAAAACAAAAAAAAATCCCCAAAACAACGACAACAATAACATCAACAACAACAACAACAAAAACCCTTCATTAAATATAAAAACTAGAGCAACCGCAGGAGGAGACCTGGTAACTGTTATCTTCCAAGATAACAATATCAGCATATCAGTAATCGGTTTTCTGAATTTTAATGATAGTTTTCAAACAGGGCTCATGATTCAGCAGGGGCCAGTAAAATGTTACATTCTCCACGTTAGGATTTCTCTCTCTTTTGGTACAAGTCTCTCATTAGAGCTTTGCTCCAGATATTAGTCCAAAGACTGAATCACACCAAACTTTTAGCTCGGCAGCCTTTAAGAAGTAGGGAGGAAGGGAGTCCTGTGCAGAAATTTAAAGGGGATTTTGTCAAGCTTTGTCTTACACAATTTCTCAACTTAGTATGGAAAGATTACGTGAAAAGACAATTTTCCAAATATTGTCATCCTCCAAGTTTGCTTTTTCTATGACCCATTTGGATCACGAAATAAGAAGGTGTGGATTTTATTTTTACTTATCCTAAAGAGCCAGCTCATGAGAATGTGCTGGTTTTAAAGTGTAGTTAGATCAAGAAAAAAAATATTGTCACCGTGGATATTAAAATCAATTTTAGGTCATTAAAAATTTTCATCATGACATAATTAATATAGCATCTTGCTTGTAAAATTTAAAAATTACCATGTTCCTTTCACTGATAGACTTAAATTTGGGGTCCATGATTAATTTCTTATTTCTATTGACTAGAATGTACACGGCTGGTGCTTTCAGAAGCTTGTTGCCTTCCGAGCTGATGAAAATAGAATCATTTGTGTCAATGTTCGAATACAAAGTAAGAGCAGGGATAAAATTTAATCTTTAGAAATACAGACCTTTAAAACATTTGACATAATAAAAATATACTGAATATATACTAAATATTAGCTTTTTATATTAGTTGCTATAAATTAATCCATCCATAATGCCTCAACAGGTACAAAACATATTGAATGAGGGATTTTTCCAGTAATGTAAGAGGCACCGAGCAGATGTGCTTTGTACCAAACGATTTCATATTTCAATGTGACAAAATAGATGAGCCACATAAAGCCTAATTTTAGTTGCAAATTGCAAGCTGGAATAAGTTCCAGAATAGTAAACAATTAGCTGCTTTATTTTCTTTTTAATAAGACTAAATTACCAGATAATATCTACTGGCATCAACTTGGCTAATAAAAATCTGTTTAATAGGATTTGCCATTTTTCCAATTGCTATCATGATCAGCTTTGCATTTTGATTATCTCTAAACTTTGCCTCAATTTTCTCATAGAAAAGCTCTCAGTGGTAATTGCTTTAACATTTATTCCAGGTCAAGTGGTTAAGTATGAATAATGATCTGTCAAAAATGTACAGTAATGCCGTCAATAGAGCAATTACCATTTAGCTGGAGATTATTATGGCAAAAGAGCACATTAACTGGGCACAATAAACAGAACAACAGAGAAAAAGGGGGCAAAGGGATTGACTGTTTGCAAAACCTATGTGTGTTGTATGTGTTCCTGACAGATATTAATTGTGTTTCAAGACCAATTAACCATACCCCCACAATGGTCTTCCCTGTACAAAACGAATTAAGAACTTTTCATTACTGATAAAAGGAAAACAAATATTTATACAGCGTACACTTAATATTCCCAAAAAAGGTTGTCTCGCTACCTTTTCAGTAATGTTTATTTCTGTTAGTCCTCATCTCTCCCAGGAAGGCCCACCACAGGGCGGTATTAGTTGTCTATTTTAGTGAATCGCCGATTAAATTAATGCTAATGGGAGGTGACAACACCTGCTTTTGTTGTCAATATTACTACAAAGGCCCAATTTTTCAAAGTGTCTTTCTGGAGAAGAAGCAGTGAATTAGGCTGTAACTCAATACAGTACTACTTGGGGGAAAAAGGTGATAAAAAGGAAATATGTTTATCCAGTCAACACGGCGTTGTTTAGTTGTGACTCCCCTAATATCCGGGGCTAAGGGGAAACCTTCCAACCGATCGTTGAGAGCACGGGAAAAAAACGGCTCCTTGCTCAGAGGAAATGCCATAGCTAGGAACTCTAGCTGGCTAAACATTTCAGCACTCTTCCCGAATAGCCTTCCTGCAATTGGGGGACAGGCTGCTGTCATTCTGCCTTACACCGTCACTCACTGAATGTTACCTACAAGGGATACGCTCAGATTGTAATTTTAATGCACGTGCACTCAGGAAAGTGGCCAGAGGTCACCAAAACTATTGACGTTCACTCACTCACTCACTCATTCGGGTGATGCTTTGATCCTTCTCTGTCGAGAACGATGGCAATGGGGGCCGACCCGGGAGTCACACGAATTTGGGATGGAGTCTCATGGCTCCATCCCTCATCAGCTGTGGCTTTAGACAACTTCTTTCACCTAAATCTGTGTTCTCATCCGCGAGGTGGGCAACGATCCAGTGCGCGTGCTCTGCAGATACCACGATGTAATGGGCGCTGCGTCAAGGTAGAGTGTCCAGCTCCCGGTAAACGTTTCCTACATGTTCTCTTGTCGATGGTGCTACGGCAGCTAGAGCCAATAGGACCAAACCCCGTCTTCGGAGAGCTTCAGATAGGCATTGGATGCAACCAGTAGATGGCAGGCTGTGTGGGATGAGGACATTAGTGATGGGGGTGGGGGTGGGAAGCACAAATGTCCCCGAGGAGTCCAGCAGAGCCTTCCCTCCTGGGTGAGGCTGTCTCCCACGCTGCAGCTACTGCTCGCCCTCTCTGCTTCCTTCAACCCTCGTATGTATTAAGGTTTATTTTAGTCTCGATTTTGCACCACTGTACCACTTACTCACTGACTCCACCAATCTCCCGAAATACGTGTCAACACGTGATGTCTTATTCTAGCAGGTAGGGAAAAGGCGCTCCGTGATCAAATACGTTAGGAAAACACTGGGTTGTATGAGGTTCATTGTTTTCTATGCAATTTCTCACGTACTTCTTAAACTATCGTGGGTAATAAGTTGCCAGGAAGGGAAGGAGTATGCGGTGTTTTCTAAATTCACTGGACTATAGAATGATTTTCTTCCTGGTATACGTCACCACCTAATGCTCTGAGGAGACAACTAAGGCAACGTTGGTCCTCTGAACTGTTCTCATGTCGGTTGTAGCCACACTTTAAATAGCCAAGTCCGACAATTTCTTCATCTCTTCTCCCTTTTTGTTCTGTTTACTAAGAGCACAGGCCAAGAAGCTGGACGCCCTGCATTTGAATCCCATTGTACTGTGTGTGATGGAGAGACTAACTCACTTAGTATCTTCATGCCTCAGGTTCCTCAACTATAATACAGAAGCTATGATAAACATGACCTCACGGCATTGTTACAAGGTAATGCCAGTGAGGAGCTTAGGAAAAAAAAAAAACCTGTCTGTGCTGAGTTTTAAATAAATATTTAGTTATTTTCTCGCCCTTCCTTCTTCCCTTGGCTTCCTTGAGATATATCTCTCCAGGCATCACGTTCTTGTTAGCCTTCCATTACATCCTTGCCCACCGCTTGTATTCCGTTCATAGTTTTCTACTCCTTCCTTTTTTACATTTTCCCTGGATGTACCCAGAAAAAAAAAATTGATGATCAGCTATTCCCCGTTTCCCAAACATTTACCCTTGCCTTTCAGTTTATATTTAAAACTACGATCCTTCCCACTTCTCCCCGGGGCCATCTACATCTGCGTCTCCTTCTGTGTTCTCGAGGTCGGTCATGACATCACTATCCATTCAATTTCCATCCAGAAACGTGAGAACAATCCCTGACTCCTTCCATTCTCCTGCTGTTCCTGAGCAATGGCCAGGTCATCCGGCAGACCCACTTCTCTCCACATGTTCTGCTCTTCCTTCATCCTAACTGGTCTCCCTGACTCATTGTTAAATGCTTTATTTAAGTGCTACCTGCAAATCTTTTCATTCCAGCTCCCCGAGGATGTGGTTTGAATGCCTTGCTGTTGCTTCTAAGCCCCCTTGTGGGTGGGCTTCTGTTGCAGGCTGCTAGATTATACTACTGATCCTGCCTCTTTCACATTGCGGGGTATTCGCTAGGCAGGGCTCTATCTGCTCGCCTTTTTTGCACCTAGTTGTGGCATATATCTAGGTTCTGGTTGATGGGATGACAGAAGTGATGTGTTCAGCTGCTAAGGTTTGTCACTAAAGTGACTGGCTATGAGCCCACTGGTCCCTTTCTGGAATGTTTCTGAAAGAAAATATTAAGAACTGGACCATCAGCCTTGGACCCAGAGAAGGAAACTCCCATGTCAAGGAGAGCAGAGGCCCCTCATGTACATTATTGCCCCTGATTTGTTCATCTCTGAACCATGACACAAGGGAGAAAGAAGCTCCCGGCAGATTTACACACTTTATTTTGTAACCTTTTCCTTATTGAAGAGTGGACACTATCATGATTTATCTGTTTCCTAAGCGTTGTTACTCCTTCACTTCAGCTCCAGTAAACTTTCAGTTCCTCAAAGGTGCCACACACTTGATCACTTCTGGACTTGCCATATACTGTTCTTTCTTTTTGGCTAATATTTCAACTTTTCTCCCTCTCCCTTTGACTTGAGTATATCCTTCAGGTCTTAGTAGAATGACACTTCCTCTAGGAAGTCCTCAAGGACTGTCCCCTCCCAAACTGTGACAAGGATACCTGCCATGCACTCCCAAGGCCCCTGGTGCTTCACCAGCCATGGCACTGACCCGCCATTTTTTCAATCATTTGTACAACTATCTCCAGTGTTGGGAGTAGGTCTTGTAAAAACAGGGGTCCACTATCTTTCTGTTTTCTCTCCATTGCTTCACATAGTATCTGGCCCGTAACAGATCCTCCACACGTCTCTGTTGTATCAGACTCAGTTCAGACTCAGCATGACTGAAACCAAGTTCATTATCTTCTCTCCTTAGCCTCGGACTGTTTTCTCACCTGCGATTTCTTTTTTAGTTCATGGTAATTCCAACTCTCTAGATATACCCAAATAGAAAATGTAGTGACTCACTCCTTACTCAGTCCTTTTCCTCACTTCGCACTCTGATCGGACACCAAGTTATTTTTAAGACATCTCTGAAATGCCTCCTAAGTAGTCTTGGCTTTTGATTCCTAGTGTCACCTTTCTTCTTTACCTGGACTACTCAGCACTTGTTTCCCGACGGTGCTCCCCAAGGCTGCTCTTCCTGTGTCCAGCCCTTCCTCCCTAATGATCACAGCTGATTACACCGTAGCGTTACAGATCTCTAGCTACTCTCTATTGCAAATAACTGAAAATGGCTAGCAATCTGTCTATTTATCTTTAAACCTGGTCTCACTTTATACTTCTACATTCACATCCTTCCTGATCTTGATCTAGGGCACTGGTTGTCTCACTTTAAGCTGAAAGAGCTTGTTAAAAATGAGAACTGTTACATCCCAAGGACTGAGATTGCGGGTGGGAGGGGAGTTGAAATTACTGTCAGTCAAGGAATCTGCATTTGTAAAGAATGTGAGTGAATGATCTGAGGATCACTGAGAAATGGTGGTTTGGCCAAAGTAAACTTCTTGATGCAACCCAAATGAATCCATCAGGTGATTTCACACCAATGAACACACATCCAGGAGATATTCTTTTCCTCCAAACAAGCTCAAAACTCTGTGGAGTTTTACTTCTTCCGGCAGAGTAATTACAGAGGCCAGACCGCTAAAGTCTGAATGAAATGTCTCAGGTCATGAATTCAGAATTTTTTTTTCTTTTTGAAGGTAAGATAGAATTAGAAAAGGATTTGGGGTATAGAGTTGACGTATTTTGAACCTGTTTTAAGAATATTAATCTGGAAGCATCATGTGAGGAAAATGGCAGAAGAAAAAGACTAGCTAAAAAGAGTTCATATCATTCCCAAAAAGATATTTTAAGAAGAAAAATAAAAGAAGGAAAAACAGAAAAAAAGAGGGGGCAGTGAGAAAGTAAGACTAAGGGATACGTCTTAGTTTCCGCATCTGAATTTTTGGAGCTACGGCGGTGCCAACAAAAGAGAGACAGGTGTAAAGACCGCAGCAACAATAATGAAAACCATAGCCTAGACCAGCGATTCTCAGAGAGTGATTCCTGGACCAGTATCACAGCAGCTCATTCTCACTTGTTAGAAATGCAAACTATAACAAGTTAGAGAAAGTAACTGCTAGACAGCCGAACTGTCAATCCATTTAATAGACAAAAAGTTCAGATACAAATTATCGTTTGATTGCCTGAATCTTTCTTTGTGCCATGTTGCGTTGGGGAAATGTGGGTACACGTTGTGCCTGTCTTGGCCAGAGATTAAAGCCCCCTTAGACTGCAAGGAGAGCCCATCAAGTGTCATGGCTCCTCACAGCCTACAGAAAAGTCATCTCAGTGCATTAGGCTGACACTCAAAGTCCTCGTTTTCACATGGACTCACTTCTCCGTTATTCTGATTCCTCAGAATGAGTCCTCTATTTTAAATTTCTTCCATCATGCCATGCTTATCCTAAAATCTACCATTTGCTTAGATGCCTTCTGGTCCCTGAAAATTGCCAGCCTCTCTATCTACCCACTCTTCCTCCTATCTTCCACCATCATTTTGTCATAGATACAATTTGTTGGTTTTTTTTTTTTTTTAAGATTTTATTTATTTATTTGACAGAGAGAGTGAGAGAGAGAGAGCACAACCAGGGGGAGCAGCAGAGGGAGAGGGAGAAGCAGACTCCCTGCTGAGCAGGGAGCCCCATGTGACCCGGGGCTGGATCCCAGGACCCTGCGATCATGACCTGAGCCAAAGGCAGATGCTTAACCTACTGAGCCACCCAGGCACCCCTTTTTGTGTTGTTTTGTTTTTTAAAGATTTTATTTATTTATTTGACAGCGAGAGAACGAGACAGAGAGAGAGAGAGAGCACACGCACAAGCAGGGGGAGCAGCAATTTGTTGGTTGTTTACCAAGGTTAAGACACTGTGTTAAACCTTCAAATTCATTAGCCCACTTAGTATTTGCAAGAAAACTATGAGGCGATATTATTGTTCAGAGCTCATTTCTGATAGCTTCTTTTCCAAGAGACCACCTTTAACCAATTGAACCCCAGTAATGCCCTCTTCTCTGAAGAAAGAAAGAAAGAAAGAAAGAAAGAAAGAAAGAAAGAAAGAAAGAAAGAAAGAAAGAAAGAAAGAAGGAAAGAAAAAAAGAAAGAAAGAAAGAAAGGGAAAGAAAAAAGGGAGAGGAGGAGAGGGAGGAAGAAAGGGAGGAAGAGAGGGAGGGAAGGAAGGCAGGCAGGCAGGCAGGCAGGTAGAAATGCAAATGCAAATTCTTGTGGTCCTACCCCAGATCTACTGAATTAGAAACTCTGGGGGCGGGGCCCAACAATCAATGTTCTCACACGTGCTCCAGGTGATACTAAAACATGCTGCCATCTGAAAAATGCTGGCCAGGATGAAATGCTCCATGCAAGCAGGGCCCCAGCCAGTGCCATCCCTCACTGCACCCCCACTGTCTGGTACAGTGCCTGGCTTAGAGTAGCACCTCATAAATAACTGCAGAGTGAACTCATAATATGAGCTACCAATTTCTGAGTTATTACCATGTGTTAGGCTGTGCACTAAATTGCTGTAGGTATATAAAAAATTAATCTTCACAAGAATCTAATGAAGGAAGTTCTTTCTTTTTATTTTCATAAAAAAGAAAACTTTTAGAGAGGTTAAAAATCTTGGTAAAGACCCCATTGTTGGTAGAGTAGTGAAAATTTAGTGAGAACTCAAGTCTTCAGACTTGGGAAACTGGGGATCTATTCATTCCATTAAAATGTTGTTTGGGGATAGAAGGGAATAAGTTTGTTTCTGGAAGTCCTGATTTTTTTTTTTTTTTTTCAATTTTAGCAGAATATAAAGTAAGGGTTTTTGTTTTGTGTTTGTGTTTTAAAGATTGGGAAGTTTACGATATGTTTCTAGGCCAAGGGGCTTGAACAAAGACACAGAAATCACTGGGCATACTGAAGATTCATGGGGAAGAATAGGTGATTCATAAGACAATGTTGGAATGGCAGGAGTCCAAGATAGGAGCCATGCTGTTCGGTTAATATGGAATGTCTTCTATAAGTCCAAGAATTGTGCTAGATAATGGAAATGAAAGTATAAATAAGATGTAGAGAAATTTGGGGGTAAAAATGAAGAATAATGACATTGGTCACATCATTTGGCTTTTGTCTTAATAAAGCAGGAGATGTAGAGAGACTGCAGGGGATGAAGAGGAAAATTTGTGGATGAAAAGGGTCAAAGTGTTTAGAGCAGCCTGTATATCTCAGTGTGGCCCCACTGACTTCTGCAAAGTGCAACATTGTTATTGGTCCAATAATGATGACTTTGGAAACCTTCCCCTTTGAAGAAATGTCAGAATGAATTATGGGCTTCCTTCAACCATGTCCTGTAGAAGACCACAACATCCCAAGGTTCATGTTTTTGTTTTTGTTTTTCCTCAAAGTGCTGATAGTTTGCCGAAAGGGAAAAAAAAATGGGATGAAAAGAAGAGCAACAATTCGATTCTATGCACAAGACAACCAAGTGAATGCTAAACAATGATTTCATATTATACGATATCAACTATTACGGCAAACAAGTATTGTACCCAGATTTAAAAAGGAAAATTGAAAGCTAATCTCTACATAAAAGTTACAAAAATATTTGAAGTGAAAACCGTAATTAAAATGACCCGGGCGGGGCTCCTGGGTGGCTCAGTCTTTACGCATCTGCCTTCGGCTCAGGTCATGATCCCAGGATCCCGGGATCGAGCCCTGTATCCGGCTTTCTGCTCAGCAGGGAAGCCTGCTTCCCCCTCTCCCACTCCCCCTGCTTGTGTTCCCTCTTTTTCTGTGTGCCTCTCTGTCAAATAAATAAAATCTTTAAAAAAAAAATGACCCGGGCTCATTTATGTAAGAGCTTTTTTGTGTGTGTTTGGTTTGTTTTGTCTTGCGGTTTATTTATTTATTTATTTTTTGTCAGTTAAAATACAAAATAGGCAGATCAGTCTGATTCGGATGGAAGTTTTATTTGGAATAGATATTAGGACTATTCCGTGATATGCTATTGCAGAACGAGCTCAGATAACATATTAGACACAACACTCTCTTAATCATATTAGTTCTGAAAGTTCTAGAAGTTCAAAGTTCCTTGGTGGCAGCTGTGATGCCACTTTGTTCTTTGTATCTACTCGCAGGACTAAAAGAGTCCTCCCTAACTAGGATGAGTCACAGAAATGTTGACATCAGGTTGAAATTATACGCTGCTGCTTTTTATTACACTGGATTATTATTTAAAATAATGTGCTTGCTTCACTAAGTTTTGGAAAACAGTTCCCATTGATTTCCATCTAAATTCTGACATCCATGTTCCCTTTGTAATCTTTAATACCATCAATAGAAGTTTCAAATTTTATTCTGTATTCATTAACCATAGATTAGTATTTTCTTTCACTTTGATCCTTTTTATTCCTAAAATGTCAGTAATGTCTTCAGCATTCTGGATAGGAAGCCAAACAACATCCTTATTAGAAGGCAGGAGAAATCCCCCGTATTCTAAGGAATTGCAAGTGGGAACAAAGAACTGAACAGTGACTCTTAATGTGGCTATTTATAAAACAATAAATTGCCCTTTTGTATGCTGGCAAAGTGTATAATTCAAATATGAATCAGAGTAAATATAAGAGTACCACTGTTGGTTATCTTTCCCAACACTACATAACATTTTGACTTAAAAATAGGAATTTGACATTTGCCCCATGACACCATTAAATGTGCTATCCTTCTCTCCAACATTTGTCTTACCCTTCATTCTACTGATGTTATTTCTTAAAGAAAGTTCTAGATTTCTGTTGTTCCCTTAATAGTATTAAATGACCTCCAGAGTCTGCACCCTTTACTCAATCACCATATATTTTCCTATGCATGTGAAGCCAGAACAATCTATTACAACTGCTAGTAATGGGGAGCTGTAGGATTACAGGTGATAAGGAAACAAAGTGACGGTAGCCATGACAACGGGGACAGCCAGCACGAAAATGGATAATGAACATCCAGTTTTCACATGATAAGGTTGGGGTAAGGAGCGTTCCAAAGTAGAAGTTTCTAAGCAAGTGGAAAAGGCTTAACAAGACCCACATTGCTACAGTGTAACAGAGGAACATAATAAATGACCACACATACGATAAGAGTATGTGCACTGCTTTCCCACCTGCTTTCCTTACATTTTCGTCTTTAATTTGAGTTCTGAAGCAGAATTCTATGAGGTTCTAATGGGTGGGATGACAAAGGAGACTTTGTTGACTCGTGCAGGTTTCAGATTTAACTTTTAGTAAATCTGTTTTAGGAAATGCAGTGTCCTGGGAATTTAAAAACAGCCAGAGTGATATGCCAGTGTGAGGCTATCGTGCATAATCTTTGAGTGACAGGTATTCCTTTCCTGTTATCAAACCTGCTCAGATTTTTATAATCAGAAGCCCACATGCTCTGAAAAAGTCTTACCTGACTTGTCTGATGAGTGACTTCCCCAAAACAAAGTTTGTCTCTGCTGTCAAAATCCCTCACCCAATGATAATCACTCCTACCAGAACTCCATCAATTTCAACTATTATTTCCTCCCAGGTACAACTTTTTAAGCACTGAAAACCCACTCCGCATCCATGTTGATTGAGATGACACGTTATCTCTGTACCACAACAGATCTACTGAACAGGGACTGTAGACAATGATATTATTATAAAACATCACCCAGTTTCTGCCCTGTCAAACATTATTTATCCCCAGGTGATCAGAAATGAATGAAATTCATTCATTACCAAGTGGTATTGAAATACATTTTTCATGTTCAACTCAACTTGTGCTCATAGAAAACAAACAAACAAATCATTACTCTTAGATCTTTTTTCTCCACTTTTTGCAAGGAAAAACGTATCTGTCCTTTCCAATTGGCTCCCCCAAATGGTACCCAACTGTCCTTTACTCTTGTTCAGCAATTCTCTCAAGATTTATCTGGCTTCTTTCAGCCAAGGGTCCAAGCAATATGAATACTGATACAACTTTATCACTCCACAAAGCCTTATCCTGTGTAATACGGCCAGTCTGGACCAACATAGAAATAGCCATTTAGAAGATAACCCAGAGAAAAAAGAAAAAAAAAAAAAAAGAAGCTTCTATCAAATATGACTTATTGCCTTTTCCCACCTGATCCCATTTATATGCCTCATGCCCGTATTGATGGACGCGTGGGGGAGAATGGCTGTAGGCTTCGCATTAGTCACTGTAATCACCGGCCTCAATAATTGACAGGAAAGACGCTCCGCTCTGGCAACAGGGAGCCAATGAAAACTGTTTTCACGCGGCAGTTAACCATTTATTCAAATACTCAGCCTGATGCGTTTTCAAAGATTGAAAAATTCCTTCTCTGCTAGAAATGGAGAGGGGTAAAAATGATACTTCGATGCAAAGGCCTGGCACTGCCCGCTGTAACTATCAGAATCCCACCCCTCCTCCCGAATAAAAAAAGAAAAGAGAAAGAAAGAAAAAAAAAGTTCACATGCACAGGATGTAGAAGAGAGGTTGACAAATGACGAAGTGTTTTAAGGAATGTGAGTACAGTTTCCCAGTTGTTTATAATCATACGACATATGTACTGGCATGTTAACATGCCGAGCATGCTCACTGCGCACCTATCCTTGCCGCCTAAGCAATACGATATGGGTGACTTCCCTAATGCATATGTAAGACTCCTGCTCCCGCCCACTTGGCACACTGAAGAAAAGCTTTCTGCACTAACCCCCAAGGGGAGACAGTGCTTTGGGAAATATCCCGGGTGTTCTTAACTTGTTGCAACTAAAAACCCTTTTTTTTCCTGTTCTCTGGCTCGGTGGTGGCTTTTGGCGGGACACCCACCAACAGGCAGGCGTGGTTTTGGGTCACAGGGGGGCAGTGCAGAATTTACCTGAAGACTCCAATGCGGCCAATCAGAGAGAAAGGGAACCGAGAGAATCCACTTTCCTGCCTCAGTAAGTGGTAAATCAGAATCCTTTTGTAAAGAAGAACGCGAGCTCCCCAAACGAACGGTAGGAGCGCATTCAAGGAAACTGACATGAGACTTTTTGTAGCGACTTTCAATTGTACAAAAGCCAAGAGTGTTTTTTTGTTTATTTTCTTTCTGCCAACACTTGCTATCAGGGTCAGTCCGTCAAAGGACGTGGCTAAGGCAAGTGGCAGTGCAGGAGAGCTGACGGGTTGGACATGAATCAGTTTAGTGGCTCCAAGGAGGACGCAGTGAATGAAACAGGCAACCGTACTCCAGGGCAGAGAAACCCTTTGATGGAAGCCTGACTTCTCTTTATGGTTTATGCGAACTTCGTATCAGGAGCAGGTTGAGAGGCGTAGCTCTGGTGTAGTGTTCAGCAGCACTCTTGTGAATTTGAAACCTGTAAAACCTACAAGATGGGCGTGGGGCCATCATAATTACCATACCAGAACAACCCAATGAGGCAGGAAGTCTGGTGCCCTCTCTGTGATGCTGCACAGTTCTGAAGATGGAAAACTCCCTGTAATACACCTAATTGTGTGACACGGGACTACAGGGGGCCATTTCTTCCAGTCCCCAGCTGGTGATCAGCAGTGTGTGCCCTGAAGCAGTGGAGTTGAGTGTCCTTGTAATTTTGTCCTTGGCAATAAAATGCCAGTGCTGTTCTTACTCAGAGCAATGTAGCATCCTTTTCTCAAGCCTCCCCCAAATGTCGGAATTCAGTTGAAACCAAACAAGCCTCTCGGTGGAATTACATGCTGGGTGGAGAATCTGGTGCCCTCTCTCCCTTTAGATTTGCTGCCAATTGGTTTTCCTGGGCTCCTTCCTTGTTTCTTCACTACTGAGAAAAGAAAATAGGGTACCCAGCTTGTTTTCTTAACACCAGTCCTTATTTGCCACAGCACATCCTCCAGCGTGTCCTTTTGCTTGCCCCCGTTCCTATATTCATGGCTCTTATCTTTCTTCTTGGAGGAGTAGCTCCCCTCCCTTCCTCGCAGTGCCTGCAAATTTCATGACACATTCCTGGACTGTTTTGTTGTTGTTTTGTCTTGCTCCTCTTTCATTTGTGAGATGAGCGACAAAAGAGGAAATGTGAGCACACAACGTATTTAGAAAACTGTATGTGACACTATTAGGCGTAATGCAACATTTTGGCCCACTTCTTAATTTGTGTGGTCTAATATTAGTTTAAGTGTTGTCTAGATCCATTTTTTTCCCTACAGTTTCCATATATGAAGTACATATTTTTACTCAGTTCTTAAAACTGAATCCTCTGTGTTTGTCCTGAGAGGTGTACAGCTTGGATAAAGACCTATTAAATGTTTCATCAAACAAAATAAATGTATATGTGCACATGAGTATATTCAATGTATATATTGCTTGGCACTTGTCTATATAAAATTTAATTTACCTGTCAAGTTGTTGCTTGGTTTTAGGTTGGCATTTCATGTTTGTTGGAGACTTTCAGCACATTTCCTTTTCCTAACTTACCCTAAAAATGTATCATCAGCAAATATTGATACTTATTATTCCCCTTGTCTCCTGAGTCATCAATATAGGCGGTGTATATACACTATGCTTAATCTACATTCTTGGGCCACTTCACTCTTGATCTTTCCTTGATGAATACTTGTCATTGAAAAATAATGAGTTTTTTCCCCCTGTCCATTTAATGCACAACAGACTTTTTGATTACCTTCTGTGACTCAGTTTCGTTGACAAGTTCTACTGAGAAAATGTACCATGAGACTTCCCAGTGTTTAAATAAATTATATGCAGCGAGTTCTTCACTGCTGCCGTAGCTCTCAGAAAGTTTGTAAAGTGTTGGAGAAACTGTCTTTGTGCTCATTGGGTAATTAGAGTATGCAGTTCAATGTGGTACAAAAGGCATGAGCCCATCTAGGTATGCATTCTAGTTATTGCCTAGTGTGATCTTAGGCTAGCCACTTGGGCACCTTAAGTCCAACATCTTTAAAATAGAGATGATGCTCTCCCTCCCAGGATCTTTAGGAGAATTAACGGGACAACAGTTGGTCAGCAAATATTAAGTCTCTCCCCTACTTAGATTTCAGCTTGAGTAAAATTAATAACGTATTGCATGGAGCACTTGGTGTGGTGCATAAACAACGAATCTTGGAACACTGAAAAGTTAAATTAAAAAATAATAATAATAAAAGGAGACCTCCTTTAACAATAGAAAAAAAAATGACAGTGGGCTACAAAAGAACATTTCTTGCCTCATCGTTCTGGAGATCATTTTGATGGCTTCCATTCCTCTTTTTTTCATATAATACAGTTCAAAGGTTTTCCTTCCATTTCACTTTTGCTTCTTCAGATCACCACCCCTGCAAGGCAGCTGTTGTCTCTAGATTACTACAATACCAGGCCCAAATAATGCTGTATTTCATCCTTAAGATAAAATGTCCTTATCCTCCATGCAGGATGAAAGACAGAAGTGCTAAACTCAAAATGGATTCAAGACCTAAATCTGAGAACTGAAACAATAAAACTCCTAAAAGAAAACAGGCAATAGTCTCTTGGACATCGGCCTTAGTAGTATATTTATGGATATGTCTCCTAAGGCAAGGGAAACAAAAACAGAAACAAACTATTGGGGCTACACCAAGATAAAAAGCTTTTACACAGCAAAGGAAACCATCGACAGAAGAAAAAGGCAAACTACTGAATGGGAAAAAATATTTGCAAATGATATATTCCATAAAGGGTTAATACCCAAAACATATAAAAAACTTACACAACTCAACAAGAAAAAGACAAATAATCTGATTTTAAAAATGGGCAGGAGACCTGAACAGACATTTTTCCAAAGAAGACATACAGATGGCCAACAGACACATGTAAAGATGCTCAATATCACTCATCATTAGGGAAATACAAATCAAAAGCATAATGAGATTTCACCTGTACCAGGCAGAATGGCTAGAATCACAAAGACCAGAAGTAACAAGTTATCGGTGAGGATGTGGAAATAGGGAATCCTCATGCACTGTGGGTGGGAATGCAAATTGGTGCAGCCACTCTAGAAAACAGGATGGCGGTTCCTCAAATAATTAAAAATAGAAATACTACAGAATCCAGCAATTCCACTACTAGGTATTTACCCAAAGAAGATGGAAACACCAATTCAAAATGATATATGTTTACTGCGGCCTTATTTATAATGCCCAAGATACAGAAGCAATCCAAGTGTCCATCCATAGATGAATGGATAAAGAAGATGTGGTTTATGTATGCAATGGACTACTCCTCAGCCATAAAAAGGAATGAGATCTTACTAATTGCAACAACATGGGTGGACCCAGATGGAGTAAGTCAGACAGAGAAAGACAAATAGGATATGACTTAACTTACATGTGGAATCTAAAACAAAACAAAACAAAATGAACAAAAGAACAAACAGAAACAGACTCATAACTACAGAGAACAAATTGATGGTTGCCAGAGGGGAGGGGAGTAGGGGGAAGGGAAAATAGGTAAAGTTGATTAAGAGGTATAAACCTGCAGTTATAAAATAAGACATGAAGATGAAGAGTACATCTTAGGCGGGGGGAGAAGAAAACACTAATAATGGCACAAATGAGAAGGAAAAAAAATGGACAGCATGGACGGGCATGTCTGCACAGTTGTGCATGTGCCTTTTAATGTTCGTGTATATGGCTGACAACAACACACCAGCAACACTGAACACCTTTATATGTCATATTTGTGCCAGACCACACCACCCCGTGCCCAGGACGTAACATGTATTGGCCCTTTTAACTCACAAACGTGTGTGCCCAGAGGTTGTCTACACCTGTGGGGACCTCTCCTGGATGTGTGCATGGGAGGTGATTCTGTGAGAGATAATGTGGGTGGTGCAAATGCACATTTTCTAGACCTAATGACAATTTTGTAGCCCAAGTGATTTTTATAAACTACATGCAAGGCTATCTGGGAGATCATTTTAATTGTAAAGACATTTTTCTTCACGTCAATATGCAGCCCACAGATGTATAATTTCTGAGATCACCTTTAGTCCTATTAAAAAGATGGGTATCACCTTGGCAGCCTTCCAGTCTTCCAGTTCAGCGGCTGTTTTCCATGATAAATGACACATTTTTGTGGGTAGCACAGCTACTTCATTCTATAGTTCCTTCATGTTGCTTGGACGAGTTCCACCTAGCTGATGATTTATTACAAGGTAATGTTTTTGAGCTCGTCCATCACGCCCTCACCTTTATAATGTTAAGCACTTCACCTTCAACAATAGCAAAGGGTAACCCAAGCTTGGCACTAATTTTAAGAATAAATGAGAAATTGGATTATTGTCCCACTAAAAGGGTGGGGTTACCCGGGACCGAATGTTTCCCATCCAAATGTCTGAGACAGTGGGAAGTGGAGACTTGCTGGAGCCCCTGCCCAGTTCCCTCTCCCTGAGCCCACCAGGAACCTGCCCATGGGCTCTTAGCAGCGGCCACACTCCTGGAATCCTGGGGATCATACCGGGAGCTGACCATGAGGAGGGGCAGGCTCAAGGTAGAAGAATCACGTCTAAGATCATGACTGTGTAAAGAGGGTTTCCAAAAGCTTCTAGAGATCTTATACTGCTGGAGATTCTCAATTCAAGAAATATTTTTCACCCTAGAAAAATTTGATCATCTGTGAATCTTCAACTCTGAGAAGACGCTTTTTAATCTTTACATTATTAACTACTTCTAGGAAAACAGTTCATTCTACAAAATTGTCCCAGTCTAGGGAGGTGTCTAGAATATTAACTATTTGAATGCTTGTTTGTTTGTTTTCCCATAACGTATACGGTCTGGGACAACATCCACTAAACTTCTGAGTCCTCCCACTTTTCTTCCTCTCTCAAACTTTCCACAAGGGGGGAGCTTGACTTATCTGCTGGAGGAATCTTCTCAGTGACCCTCCAGGTGAACATTGTTTTCCTTTTAGCCATATTCCATGGCTTATAAAATCAGAGAGCAGATATAGACAGAATGGAGTACAAGGAGACTTTCTTGCTGAGTCCATTCCTGAACTCACCTTTGTGGGTGAGAATCTGGGAAAGAAGTTAAAGGGAAGAAAGAAGAAGGGAAGAAGGAAGAAAGGAAGGAAAGAAGGAAAGAAGGAATGAAGGAAGGAGGGAGGGAGAAAGAAAAAAAAAATAATTAAAAAGACTAGATCCACTACTCATTGCAGATCTGAGGGAGAGTAGACAGAGAAGCCACTTGATAGCTTGCTTCCTTAAATTTGGTGGCACAGAGTGGGGGATGAGAGAGGCACTCAGAGAAAGATAGAGGAGGTTGCTGGAGTGTGAGCTAGGAATTCCATTATCTTTTATCTTCACAAGACTCAAATGAGGTTTGAAATGCCCTTATAATTACTTTTTTTTTTTTTTTGATAAGAGATTCTACTTTTTTTAATGCAATTCTATCTAGAGACCAGGCAATGTGGGGTCCCTGAATATTTCCCATTACCCTGACCTACAGGACAACCTCAGTTTCCTTCTTTGTCCTTCTCCCTTCCTCATGACCTGATATGTTTTGAGGACATTCATCATTGTATCCATAATCAGAAGTAATCATGGCCTCTATTTTGCAAATAAGTATTGGTTAGTTGCTTGGCATTTTTATGGGCACGATGGACTGATAAAATAGTCTGTTGAATTCTAGCCTCTGTTTTTGTTTTTTTTTTTCCATGTGAATCTCTACCCAGAATGCATTACCCACCCTGGACATCTTTGCAATTCACTTATAAAACTGCAAACTCATGGAAGGAAGCCTTTTTTCATACACACTCTCTTACAAGGTGCTCTTAAGTTAAATGACTTAATTATCCTAATAACATTTTAGTAATTTAACCTTGACTCTGGCTCCAGTCTAGTGTAGAGCTCTGTGCAGCTCTACTCTGTTTTGATGGGCCTGGTCTTTGGACCAATCAGGAATTTCTACTCGGTCCCATCAATTACCACAACCAATTGGTCTTTCTGCCCACATCATTGGATGCTACCCTGCATCCATGAACCATATCCCATATACACTGGATACTTTGTGAAACAGTGGAAAGTGAGAAGGCTCAGTCAAGCCTAGTCTTGCAAGGAGCTTGGGATTTGGCCCTACCTTGGCTCTTCTTGGGGAGCTGAGGTAGCCTGAATTGATCTTAAGTTGTAACTGAGAAGAGAGATGTAATAAAGGAAATCAAGGCAGCCCAGGGTTCACAATTTTCTAAGTGCATCATCTCAAAAGGACTTTTCACAAAGATATTCAAAGCACCATTATTCATCTTAACAAAAATTTGAGGTAGTTTATCAATGTGGCTAAGAGCTTAGGTTCAGGGGTCAAAAATAACTGAATTCTGATCCTTCCTCCTCCAATTACTAGCTGAATAAATTTGGGAGATATTTCTAACCTCTCTTAAGCTCCAATTTTTTCTCTTTTATTAAAGTAGGATAAGAATAAAAACATTATTGAGAAAATTAGAGATAATTGCACACATCGTGTTAGCTTGATGCTTGGCATTCAGTAAGTGGTCAATAGATGTTAGTGAGGATAAGAATGATGATGATCATAATGACTAATTGAAAACAATCCAATGCCCAATAACAGATAACCCAACTAAACAAAATATGATAGAATAACACAGGGGAATGCCAATTATGTTTGCTATTATGATGAGTGCATGGTCTATGGAAAGTAAACTCGAACTTTTGATGGAAACTTCTTTCTCCCTGCTGGACCTGAGATCTAGCTTCCTTGATAATTGCTCTCTACTTTATATTTCCCATAATTTCCATATAGTTGATAAATATGGTTAAGCCTCTTCTGTAATTAAAATATAATCCTGTGATCCTGTGTCACTCTCTGCATTTTGCTACACCTCTTGCTCCCTATTACAGACCAGATCCTTGGAAGAGTAGTCCACACTCCCTTGTTACCTACACTTCATTCATCTCTGATGGCTGACTCCTGTCCCCATCAACTACTGCATCTTTCCGAAATGAAATCTAATGAATGCTTTTCACAGTTTTTTGATACCATTGACCGCTTTCCTACAATCTCTTTGACATGGCTGTTTTGGGTTCTTCTCCTAATTTTCTGACTCTTTCTTTATAGGGTCCTTCCTGGGTACTTCTTCTACTACCATCTCTTTATATGTTGGTGGCACCCGAGTCTTGGTCCAAAGGGCACTGACTAGTGATAGGAACTGGAGAACATTTAATACTTAGATACTAATTGAAGCCATAGGTATGGGTGAGATTATGTAGGCAGAGGTTGTGAAATGAGACCAAAAATTAAAAAAAAAAAAAAAAAAAAGGTCTTCAGACAGAGCTTTGAGAATATGGAAGAAGCAGGAAGGAGGAATCAGAACAGAAGAAAAAATGAAGACAAGAACCCAGAGGAGGCAGTGTCAAAGTAGCCCAGGGAAAAGTCTGCTTCTAGAAGAAGAAAGTGACCACCACTGTCAAATATCTGGCAGTAAAATGTTAAAGGAGATGATGCCAGGAAGTACCCATTAGATCTGGCAACAGGAAGTTTATGGAGCTTTGTTTTTTGTTTTTTTGTTTTTTTTTAAAGATTTTATTTATTTATTTGTCAGAGAGAGAGAGAGAGAGCACAAGTAGGCAGAGGCAGAGGGAGAAGCAGGCTCGCTGCCCAGCAAGGAGCCCGATGTGGGACTCGATCCCAGGACCTGGGACCATGACCTGAGCCGAAGGCAGCCACTTAACCAACTGAGCCACCCAGGCGTCCCTATGGAGCTTTGTTGAGAGCAGTTTTATTGAAGTGATGAGGACCAAAGACAGACCGATATGGGTCAATGAAAGAGATGACGGAAGAAAAAATAAAGAAAATACATATAAATCTCTTAAGATGGGAACATTTCAAGAGAAGAACCCTATTGGTGACAGAGGGAACTCACTAGTCATCATTATCATCACCAAAAACAATGCTAAAGAATAGGGCTATTTTTTTCTGTAAGAATTACTTTACTTCTATATATTCAGAATTTCCCAACCATCTTATCTTTGCACCCACAAATTCAAAAAATGTAATACTCTTTGCGTGTGTAAACCTTTTTTTTTTTTGCAGTTAACAATACCAATATGAAAAAGAGAATATTTTACAGCACTTCAAGAAACATTAGGTAAAGAAAACCTTGTTTCAATATTTTGATAAAACAAAGAATCTCTTAGTAATAAAAAGTCACCTGTGTACTTATTGTCACAGTAGTCTTTTTTTTTTTTTTTTCTGAAACAGTCCACCCTTGCAAAGGAAAATAAGCTGGCATTGTACAAGGGCTTTGTATCATAGTTTCTACAGAATTCTTGAGATGCCTCTTACCATAGCTTTCCCAAATTTGATTTAGAGAACTGACAGTCATTCCTCCTAGGCTCTGGTGATTGCTATGATGCTTTTCCACAGGTTTCCACTTAATTGCTTGCTTACCTTTTTCTTATATCTCCTCTGCCATTTCCCTGAAGCTGCCTCAAAGAACATAAAACTTCCATTTTAATACCTGATCTAAAATTTGGTCATTATTTTCAGTAGGCCCAGCATTACCACTTGCTGCTTGCCCCTTGAGATCATTTTCCACTCTCATCTGTACAACCTGCCTTACCTAGGCTCTGTGGCCCTTATTTCTGATTGGCTTTGGCCAATGGGAGGCACCTGCAGGTGACTGTATAAGAAGGAGACCTGCCTTCTTCTCTGCCAGGCCATCGCTTGGCAATCCTCCATGAAAAGCCACAGCTCTGGTCTGGAGTCTTTCCCCCAATTCCATTTCTCCCTGGCTCGCTTTCAGCATTTTTTACTCTTGTACCTTCTAATTATTTCTAGCCCCAGAATGCTTCATCTTCCTTTGTGCACCCGAATCACCTGGAAAGCTCATCAATACACAGATTGCTGGGTTTCATCCCAAGTTTTAGACTCAGCACTTCTGGAGCAGGGACTGAGAATTTGCATTTCTAGTAAGTTCCCAGGTGATGTGGATGCTGTTGGTGCAGGGGCCTCAAAATAAGCACTAACACCTTACTGGTTTCTCTGAACCCTGCCCACTCTCTTCAGTTGCTACTTTGGGCGTGTACCATGTGTGTGCTGCTAGGCCTAACTGACACACTCGGATACCTTATCAAAAAATATCCACTGCAACATAAAGTAAATGGCAAAGAGACATTGCATTGCAAACCTCGCATGATACTATACTCATGCAACCCGTGATGGCACACTCAGTGGCTTTGCAGCCTTCAGTTTCATTGGCAGAAATTGCATCTGTCATGGTGGCTCTCACTGATCGAGAGGCAGACCCCCAATCAGGAGTGGTTAGCATCACAGTGGCCAAGGAAGGGTAGTACTCGGAACATGAGAGAAATGTTCCTAACAAAACACTGTCGTGGAATGTTAAGGACATAATGCTCTGGTCACCATCCAACTGACCATTTGCATAATTAGGGTCCAAAGAGCCTAATTTCCCCTATAAAATAAATTCTTAACGAATCAATAAAATACCTCTAAGTGCCATATGCCATGATGATGAGTACTATTTCATTTGGATTACTATGCTTGGTTACCCTTTTGTTGGCCCTATTTTGTTTTTAGTACATCATTTTCCTTTGCTTACTGCTCCCAATGTCTAACTAAAGTGTCCAAAAGGACTTTATACTGTCTCCGTACAAATCTAAGTGATGATACAAATATACTCGAAGTATTTCCAAACAAGCGGATAAATATAAAACAAAATAAATCCTAAGCCACTCTTTCATTTAATGATGTGGCCAGTTAGATCATATGTAACTCCATTAGGTACAGTGTGATTAGACTAAGTTCTGCAGTTATGCATGAACAGTATCTTTCAATACGACCTTTGGGCTACTATAAAATGTCAGTGATTAATACTGTGTTAATTCGGAAGCTAATTGCTCTCTTCTTGTGTATGAGATCAAACTATGCAGGTGCATCTCTGCTGATTTCAAGGCACTCTGGAACATAAATCTTTGCATTTTTCATACATGGTGATTTTCAGTAAAGCAACATTAAAAACTAGACTGTCTTAAACTAAGATAATTAAAATTGACTCGTTATATTTTCCAGGAAAGTCTGCATTTTTACCAAAAGGGACATGGAGTATAATAGCAAAACACAGCAAATATCCTATTCCCATGCTGAATTTTTGAGGTTCTAAAACAGCAAAAAGATGCAGACACACGAATGATCTCTGAATTTCAGAATATCAACTTTCGACTTAGATTTGGCCTACAAATGGAATATGCCATCATGGTGACAGCAAGAATATGGAAACAATGCCATTAATGATTTCTATGATTCTAAATGAAATACTTGGTGATCCCAAAACACTGAGAGACATTAAGTATTTTTCTATATAATTGCAGCTTCAAAACATTAATGGCCTTATTTGTCTGTAATTACAGAAGAAGAGAAGAAGCCAGTGCTTATGTTGAAGGAAGCCTAACCTGATGCCCCTTTATCCAGGATTTCATAACTTATGCAACCAATATCTATTGTAGGTCTCTCAAGCCAGGCACTGTGCTAGGCTGTGTGGCACGAGCAGATTCTCTTACCAACAAGCATCCTAACTAGAATGATACTCATGTCCTAGATTTTTAAGAAGTTACAGTCCATGCTTTCTTTCTTTCCTTTTTTTATTTATTTATTTGACAGAAAGGAGAGAGATCACAGGTAGGCAGAGAGAGAGGGGGAAACAGGCTCCCTGCTGAGCAGAGAGCCCGATGCGGGGCTCAATCCCAGGACCCTGAGATCATGACCCGAGCCGAAGGCAGAGGCTTTAACCCACTGAGCCACCCAGGCACCCCCAGTCCATGCTTTCTGACTGTGACTCTTCTTTTACAATTTTATCCCTCTGAGAACATTTTGACTTCATCCAGCTACTAAGTTATTACGGTGCTTTGTAATAGTTTTCTTAACGCTCATGAGTCCTTTCTTCAGAGAAAATCCCACAAAGAAGATGAATATGAAAAACAAGTAAAAGGAGAAGAACTGTTTCATCTGAAAAGCAGAAGTCTTAGGGCTTAGCCTGGTCTGTTCCTAACCCACGCCACCTTGTAGCCCCTAGAGTCTTCCCAGGTAGTAGCCCTTTGACTCTCTGAACCCAGTTTGGAAACCACCATGCATAGAAGGCATCCCCGTAACAGGCATGATGGGGTTTAATACAGTGAGGCTCAGCAGTGGGTGCCCACCCATCTGATTTAGACAAGACCCTTGGACACCTAAGGCCATCTCTGCTGAATAGCACTGAATCATGTTTTCCACCTTATTCTCAACATGTATGGGGATAGCCTCTTATATTCAACTTGATCATTTGATGTAGATTGAGTCCTAACATCTCCCATGAAAACTGGTTAGTTTTTCCACCCTATGGTTAGGTATCATTAGTAATTCAGTGTTTATTTTCACTATGGACACATACCAGATACTTAGATCCATAGTTAGCTGAACTAGTATTAAGGTGCAATAATTACAATAAAAAATTAAGTCACAGACATTCCTTTTTCAACTTTCTCCTTTGCTACGCCCATATACAACCTTTCTGTTCATGCAGAGAAAAAATTTGACTGCTAAATCCCATCAGAGTTATTGTGACTTATTATTGTACCTCCAACAACAAAAAAAAAGCAAAACAACCTCCAAGAAACAAAGACAAAAAAACACGAAAGAAAAACAAAACCCCAAAACCTTATTTTCAGAGATGAGTCTCATAATGTTTATGTCTCTTAGTAGAATACATATATTTTTCTCCTTTCCTTCTTATGAAATCCAATAGAAGATGAAAACAGAGTGATGAATAATAGATTTTTCACAAAAGGTGCATGGAAAGTACTTATTATCAAATAGCACAGGTCATTTATTAGTTAATTTCAAAAACTACAATGGAAAATACCCTGGATACTCAGATTTTATCCTACACAAAAAATGGTAAATAGCCATGACTGGATTGTTTTGTGAAAACCAGATAGCCTAGTAACAAGATTCATTAAGGAAATGGCTATATTAATTTAAAGTGATTGAAATTTTGATGTAAATTATGGATCACCCATTAGGCATGAGCAGAAGGTTTTAGCACATTAATCTGAAAGAGCAATAGAGGAACATCTTATTTCCTACAAGAGAGACTTAAAATATATGTATCTTTAGCTTCCTCACAACGGTAAGATCAATCACTGGAGGCATATGGTACTAGCAATACAAAATACATAGGAAAACAGATAACATATGGTTTGCATTTGTAAGGTAGGCTGTGTGAAAAAAAAGTATTTCACACCTTTCCCCTCAATTATAAATGGCCATAAAGGAAATACTTTTGAAAAAAAAAACGGATTAAAAAATATCAGACATGGACATTGAAAATGGATCCTTTGGAGGAGACTGACTTTCTTCTTCAAAGGATCGAAGAAACAAGGACATATTTGTTATTTCGATAGTTCTTATCCAGGGTGAACTTTCAAAGAGCAAATGGCAAATGTTTACAACCCCATAAGACCAAAAACGATAAAAGGGAAATTTATAGTTGGCAAAGGCAAATATGTAAATAAGGTTTATAGCTCCTCCAAACATCAGGCATTCTAAATTGTGACAAGATAATATCTGTTCACTGAATGTGATCGCTGCCAAATGCTACCTACCATCAACGTGGTAGAGTGAGGCTATCAGGATGGTTGAACTAAAAAGAAAGGGCTGAAGAGGAAACCATAAATAGGGAAGAAAGTAAAAAAAAAAAAAAGAGAGAGATATTCTTCAGTTTCCCTGGATAAAATGTTAGCATGACCTTAAATTTAAATTCGCCCCTTGCATAAAGGAACTGAGAAAGAACGCTGGGGTTTGGTGTCCTATAGAGGTGACATGAATCAATTTAGTGTCTCAAAGTCTACACCTGAATGGCTTGCTGAGCCTGGTTGCGGGTGGAAACAAAAGTTACTGAACCAAATTTGTGTTCCATGTGCTTTGGCACCCCTGGTATAAATTTCCAAACCCATTCCAGGGCATCTTTGGAATCTCTTAAGAAAACTGAGGTATCAGTAGTGTCTTTATTTATTTTTTTATTATGTTATGTTAGTCACCATATAATACATCATTAGTTTTTGATGTCATGTTCCATGATTCATTGTTTGCGTATAACACCCAGTGCTCCCTGCAACACATGCCCTTCTTAATATCCGTCACTGGGCTAACACCTCCCCACGCCCCCCTCCCCTCTGAAACCCTCAGTTTGTTTGCTGGAATCCATAGTCTCTCATGGTTCCTCTCCCGCTCTGATCTGCCCCTTCACTTTTCCCTTCCTTCTCCTAATATTCTCCATGCTCTTCCTTATGTTCCACATATGAGTGAAACCATATGATAACTGACTTCCTCGGCTTGACTTATTTCACTCAGCATAATCCCCTCCAATTCCATCCATGTTGCTGCAAATGGTGTTTAGACATTAGTTCTGAGTCTGTAGAATCCCCTTTCCCCCAAATATCTCCAAATATTTATAACTTCAGGCCCTGGACCAAATCAGATGTATTTTGGATTAGCTCTGGCCTATGATAGTGTCCTAACTGTTATTTGGGGTTTAGGCTCATTCAGTTTATCCTGTGGCTATGCTCAGATAATTTGCCCTTCGATTTTTAAATACTGACCATTGACTCAACAACATTTGCTGTGAGCTGCCGTGTCCATTGCTGAGGCAAATTCGTAGAGGGATGACTGCCCTCTCCTTGCCTTCAGCAACCACACAACGGTCATAACCATGCGGCATGAATGGCAGGGACTGACTCGGAGGTCCTCCCCACCCTGAGAAAAGGAAACAGTATAGTTTTTGAAGGATCGAGGCATTTCAGACAGGAATCTGAGGGCATTTTTTATGATAGAACTTCACCTAAGGTTGTTATTTGCCATTTTAGCTAACTTTTAAATTAGAAAAACAAAACAATCTCAAGATGACACTTATTCTACTGAGTTGCAGGAATATTACTGAAGACATATCTTACTGAGGACATATCCTACTGTTTGCTTTGGTTTAAGATTTCTGTCCCTAAAGAGTGCCCACCATCACACCATGCCCGAATTGCTCCCTTTTAAACAGAGAAGGCTTCAGTAAGGCACCAGTCAGGGAATCTGGAAGGTCGAGTACATGAATGAGGCAACCCAAGGATTTTATATTCTCCTCGATAAACATCAGTTAAAGTAGGGATCATGCATGATTTATCCTGGAACAAAATCCTCAATCCCATGGAAAAGAGCAGTTAAACATCATGTTACTCACTTATAATTTTAAGACAGAGTCTGACTTTTTCTTGTAATAAAGAGCTTATCCCATTTTTCCATATTTCTGTACAGCCAAATCGGAGTATTGAAAAATACATTTTTCTTGATATGTCCAAAGACCATTTGGAAGCTTCCAGCAGTTGTGTAGAATACAACAGTCTACATTTATGATATAGAACATAGCCAGGCCTCACAGTGAGCAAGTGAGCTGTGTAACAGTGAGAGATTTCACTTTTTCTATAAAACTCTATGATTTTATTATGACCTGATTACTTTGTAAATTGTTTTCTCCCCAACTCCTCCCTGATCACAGAGATTAGATGGCAGACTCCTAAAAACCGTTATAAAGTTTATATATGTAGAACTTAGAAATGTGCACAGGAAAAATCTTTGAACTAGGTGACACTCACCACTGGATTGGTGGAGAGAATTTTATTCACCCTCTATTTCTACAAAATCTTCGAGGAGTTTTTAGCATAAGAAAAACAAATGCGATAGCATTACAAGAGCAAACCAGAATGAGAAATGGCCAAGGGCAGAGGACTCTTACGCAACCCCAGACTGCGGACAGAGTTGAGGTTAGCAGCAGTGCTCTGATGGCAGGACACAGAAAAACAATCAAGTGAAAAGCTCCTCACTTCTCACAAATGGAAACTGCATCTTTCAGTTATTTTCCAGACTCTAGTTCATTTGTAACAGAAACAAACCCACTGAGAAATCTCTGGAAAATCGCAGAAATCTTTTCCGGGCTCTGTGCCTATTCTCCGGGCAGGCCATAACGCTACCGGTCATCCCCATGCACGGAGCTGTGGAGTCTAACATATGTCTTCATAAACAGACACAAATATTCTTCCATCCCTGGGTCATGCTCCTTTGCCATGCAATTCTGCCCTTCCCACCCCCTCCGTCAAGAGTCTCTCTGCTCCCCTCCGCGTGGTCTGGTGAACAGAACGCAGGAAGAGTGATGTTGTAGGACTTCCTAGCTTCTCAAGAAGGCTTCCAGCTCTCCCTCTCGCCCTCCTATTACCCTGAGATTACAGTCTAGCACTACTGCGCTAGATTTCTTGAGGAAGAAAAGATCCTGGAGAAAGAGGCCCAGCCAACAGCTAAGACCATTGGTCAGAAAAACGAGTGAGGCCATCTTAGACCCAAGCCCAATTCAAAGTGAAGAACTGTGAACAAATCATTTATATTTGTTTTAATTACCACGTTTTGGGTTGGTGTATTAGACAGCAGAAGATGCCTGGGGAAAACGTATACAGAAAGGCACATATGAATGTCATCTGATACTACCAAGGCCTTTGAACCTCAAATGAGATATTCCCCCCTTAATTTCATGGAATCTCTTTATTTTATATTTTTTTTTAGATTTGTTCATTTATTTGCGAGGGAGAGAGACAACACAGAAGGAGAGGAAGAGGAAGAAGCAGATTCCTTGCTCAGCAGGGAGCCCGATGCGGGGCTCGATTCCAGGACCCTGGGATCATGACCCGAGCTGAAGACAGACACTTAACCGACTGAGCCATTCAGGTGCCCTGTGAAATCACTTTACATGGTGTCCTTTGCTTCTATCACAGTGAAGATCTTGGATGTGTTACACGTCTTTGACCTAATCAGAGAAAATGAGCTCATAAACCAAGCACGAGGCATGAAAAGGGAAGAAAGCAGTTATCACTGCATTCATGAGGACATTCCCTAATTTTTCCAGTTCTCTCTCTCTTCTAGGACATGGTTAAATATCCCTACCCTGCTTCTTCAAAGTGAGGTGTGCTATGGGATTTACTTGGGCCACTGAAACTCAAGAGGAAGCCCTAAAAGCCAGGGAATCACCAGACACATCTCACCCTTCTCTTTTCTTATACTACAATGGCCAGGCTCTAGATGGTTCTTCCACCACTACGTTGGTCTTCCGTAGTCAGGACAAGCCACGGAGTCTCCAGCTCATCTGAGATGAACACGCAGCTGGGGAGCTGGGGAGTAACAGGCTGTTAACTCACTTATCTTGCCAGATAGAGATGCTCAACTAGTAGATTTTAGACTGGCGATGGGGTGGATACTGACTTGGCCAAAAGCGCTCTCGTACTGCCCACCCCCCCTCCCCCCGCCGCCAAATCGCTGAGATTATTTAAGAGACAAATTCATTCCTCTTTGAACATTATTCTCAAAAGAGACCTAGAGCAATCCCTTTGTTGAAAAGAATAAAAGAGCAACACTGAATTGCAGGTATTCTATCCCTTCATTCTGTAAAATATTGTGCAAATATTAAGACTGTAGACATTTTCCTATGGCTCATATTTCACTTTTAAGCTAACATTGTATCTCAAATATAAAATTGCTTAACATCTAAATGAAGATTTCTAGATCCCGGAGTCATCAAAATTACTGCTTGTACATGAAATCTTCTTGCTGGTAACTTTATATTTAACCTCCAAGGAATATAACAAATAACTGTTTACAAAGCATAAGAAAGCCCATCTCACTGAATAATTTCAGCAATGGCTCCTAAACATGAGTGCTGGTGATTTTAAACTACGATTCTGCAGATTGTTAAGAATGATTTTCACATCAGGTATCTTAATAAAGAGGCTGTGTTTCAGGAATCATTACCCTGATTGTCCCTGTGAACCACTGCCTGTTTTAGAAATTGATAACAGAATAGTTTTGCCAAATAGGAAGCAAAATAAATACTTGATTTTCACACAGATAACAGTTAGCCTAACCCTCTTGCTGGTTCCTTTAGCTTCTGCACCCCCCTTCTATTAGGAAAGACTCACATTGCTCTGTGAAATCAATCTGTTCCTTCTTTGACTGTGGGATCTTTCCAGGGTATAAACATAGTCTTTATGCTGCTAAGGACTTTATATGTTATGACTTACTTAATTACATCATGAACCTATGAGGCAGGTTTTATTTTCACCATCTGACAGATGAAACACAGAGAAGTTAAATGATTTGTGTAATGTCACACAGCCTATAAAGAGCAGAGCTAATATTCAAACCCAGGTCTGGTGGGTTCCAGATCCTGAATTTTTTCATCAACCTGGTATTATTTATGTTGCATGAAATTTTTTTTTCTTTTTATCCAGACATATAACCACAATGATTCATGTACCATAGTGCCTGAAATTTTACTATTTGGGGTTTATTGTTGTCCTTTCTATTCTTTTTAAGAAATGTAATGCTACTAAAAGGGGTAACTCATTGAATTACTAAAGTGCATGAAACGATGTGCATTATTTAGGTGTACTAACTTACATATGAATCCTGGGAGAATCAGAAGCAGAATGAAGTTGCAAGAGGTCTAAAATCCAGGGACTCAACAAAAATGGGAAAAGATCAAAGAATGGGGAGTGTGGGAGGGTGGGCATCAAAGGAAAACCTAATTCATATGTCCTTTACCTCAGAGCTCATTCTGTATTTAAAGAAAACATCTCTTCCTGTATCATATGAAGGTCATGTTATCTATAGTATTTATTGTGAGGAGAAAGATTCAAGGAACACGTGTTGACACCTGCTATTTATAGACCAACTGACTTCTTGTGTTTTCTTTGGCAAATGCAACCCAAGAGCAGCCGGAGTGAGGGAACACAGAATGAGATAGGAAGGAGGGGGTGTGCACACACTGGACACAATGTCATGCTGACCACAGCTGTACAGCTCGTCTCTAGACAGCTGGTTGACCACACAGGACATCTCTAGACAGACTACTATGGAAAAAAAATCACCATCTTGGAAAAGCCCATAGAGGCAGGAAGGGAGGGAGAACTGATCCCATGTTTAACACTGATCAAAGTTCACCTTAGAGGAGACATAATTCCCAGCATATGATATTTTTAATCTAGTTGCTTCCATTGTTCACATTTTACTGTAAATGAGTGTCTACATATGCTAGCTGAATCAACATGGAGAGTATTGCATCTGAAATGAGAGAACAGAAGAACTCACTTGGTTTTCAGGCCTGCCTCCCAGCTGTCTATCACAGAACCTCTTACCTTGGACTGTTTTGGTTAAGCACAGGCTCAAGAGTCATTGGAACACACAGTTCCTCACGTGGGCAAGGCGAGTTCATTTTACTGTTGTGGATCTGTTCCATTCTTGACTCTGTGAGTCTATCTTTAATATCGAGTTATAAATGGTAAGATTCTGACTTTTGAGAATATTGGAGAAATGAGACAACATACAGAATATATTAAATGATTTTTTTTGTGAGACCCTGGACAGAAATTGTAGAACAAGTTATAGACCTTGAGAGATTTTCACCACCAGGAGGCTATTCATAAAAGCACACTGCTCACGATGGCAGGTATCTGTGGAAGCCAGCCGGAGGGCAATTAAAGTTAATTGATATGTTATTGTTCTCTGTGTTGTAGCATTAAAATATAGGGGAAAAATATGAGTGTTAACTTGTCAAATTGTTCTTCTCTGTATCAAAACCGAAAACAAAGATGTACTTATGATAAAGGTATTAAATATTTTCCTTGACTTTGACCTTAGCCTTCTTCCTAAATGGTACGGTAAGGCCTAAAAAAAATTTTGCCCGTTCATTTTATATGCACCTTTATACAAATTTACTTGAAACAGTGGTTTCTGATTATGGAAGAGTTCATTGCACTCAAAGACATTTGGGTCTTTTGTTATTAATTTTATCTACATTAAAGTTCAACCATAGTATCTTAGTTATATTATCAAGTTGACCTCTTTGACTATTATAAACTGGGTCCATTTTTGTTTTGCCTTCTCTCCTATTCCTTCCATCTCTTTAATTGCACACACGTAAAAAAAAAATCTGGTTAAAATGATTCAAGGTTCCTCTATGCCAAACAAGTTAACTAACCACAGAAATCAAGAGGACAGTTGAATTCTATTTATTCTACAGGTACAATATCCATCCATAAGTTACTAAGTCATCCTCAAACACTTTGTTTCCCCATAAATGGTAATAAAACAATTTCCATTTGAGAAATCAGGAAAATAATCAATTAGGATAAGTGACAACTAACATTTATGGGTGTTATATGTGTCCCCGGCATACACTGCTTATTTTTAATCCTCATAATTTTATGAGTTAAGTGTTATCATCGCTCACATTTTAATGATGAAACTGAGTCTTAGATATTTCATTGCTACAAACTGTTTCTTTCCTCTTCATGTAGGTATTACCTGCCTCATGTCAGGAATCTATTCCTGGAAAACAGACTTTCTGCACGGAAACATGAGCCCATTTCTATCTATTTTAAATGATAAAAATTATAATATGCTATATATCAAATCAAAACTGCCAATCAGGTTCCTAATAGGTACGAAAAAAGAGTGAAATTCTGACATAGGTTAAAAAAAACTATCAGGTTAGGACATCATACGCCTAAAGCTATATTTCCTGGCCAACACACAACGGACGTGGCTGTTGACAATGACTGTGTCCAAGTAACATGACTGCTCTTAGAGCCAGCAACGGCCAAGGTGGACATGCCCTGGGCTGGGACTCCTCTCACTCTCCAAAGGATTCTGACAGTTGTCTTTGGGGTGTAATTTGAGGTTTACCTGCACAGTGACTTGTTTAAAATTGTTCCTTTGTAAATATTAGCCATAGATTGTTTAGATGGGAATTACGTCTACGTATAGGAAATGCAAATGAATTATGCAGGGTAACTGAGGAATTTGATAAAGGATTATTTCTCAAGATACCAGCAGGGTTAAGGGAAACCTGTCCTAGGCCTAAAAAATTGAGGGGTCCTTAGTGGCATTAGGAAAAGGTAGTTACAAGTATAGAAGTAGATGTGGCCTTAGCAGACAGAGAGTGCTACCCATAGCCTACTTGGGAAGGGCCTGGGGAAAAACTACCCTGTGATCTCCTGCTGGTTTCCCATTGGCTAAACTCAACTGGAAGCCAGAGATTAAGGGAGCCCGCTGATGGAATCCATAAAGGCCAGCCTTCCGGGGCACCAAGCAGGGTGCAGAAAGGGAGGGAGCAGGTGAGAAAACATCCATCACAAAGAGTAGTTGTTTGTCTTGCCTTGAATCCTCTGCTCTGACTCTGTGTTCAGTTGATTTCCATCAATGATATCAATTCTCTTGTTCTTCTCCCCTATCTTCCAGAAGCAAGACACTGAAGTGGGAACCCGGTTCACCTAAAAACTCCTAACAGTTTCTTATTGCAGAGATCCCTCATGTAAAAATCACCTCCATGAACACTCCTCAGACCAATGAATAACTCGTTACATGTTCCAGACAAGAAAACCCCAACTGAAATGGGTTTTAAGCCTTCCCTTCGCAATGACAATATTTGTGGGATGAGTTCTATCTGTAGAACTTCATTCAATTCAAATCCCCTGAATTTTCCAAATTGGCTTAGAAGCCTTAGGCATTTCAAAACTACCATTGCCTCCAAAATCTTTGGTCAAAAATAGACTCCCACTACAACGTGGCAGCTGCAGACATCAGCTACTTGTAGGAAGTTAAAACTGACACTGTCAGAGAATTAAATCATCCTCTGGTGGGCTGCTGATAGGCCAACACCCTCCAACCCCTTCCCAGAAGGAATCGGGCAATAGGGTGGTTCTATCTGCTGCTGAGTCCTAGCTCTATGGAACTCTCCCAGTCTTGGAAGGTTTGTGCTGCTTTACCTGAATGCGGTGGTCTGCTCAGAGGACATGGCTAATTGCTTGCTCACTGTATGAGGCAGCCAAGATCCATGATCAGCCTGGAATCAGAGTAAGTCATCCACCTTGATAAATTGGCTCCCGACTCACCCTATTCTGCCTGCGGGAACTCATAAGGGCCTTGGTCTGTCACAGGTGTAGGCTCCTTAGATAAGGAGCCAGCTACACTCAGAGGAAGTAGATGTCAAAACCTAAGCCAGTGACTGCAAGCTTTATGTTGTTGTTCTTAGTTTTCAAAGATGACACTGCTGATGGTGTAGGGAAGCTGGAAACCCTGCTGTAGGACTTCAGATTCAATCATAGCCTGCACTCGTAAATGCTGCCCTTCAGCTGGTGGCTGCTGCCACTAGTTACAGAACCACAGAATCCTTATTTCCCCAACCCACCAAATGAGCTCTCATTTGCTGATGTATATGTTTTTGTAGGAAATCTTTTCAATGGTGCGACTGGTGGAGGTTTGTAGAGTATGTTACTTACTCATGATGGTTCCACAGGCCCACAAACAAGCTGCAGGGGAGAAGGAGAGATTCTTTTTCAGGGTAATGAGTACAACTGTTAATAGGTGTTTCCTATTTTTAATCATTGCTCCCTAGCTCATTGACCATCATGTCACTTCCAGCTTAAACCTTCCAAAGAGACCTTGTAAAGAGAGGAAATCGCCAACTCATAATTATGGCGGACCAAGTTTATGTCTTGCATCTGACTACCCTCCCACTCTGTCTGCCCTCCCGCTAGTTCTGCCCCATGTTGGACCACTGCGCTTCCCGTTCTCACCACAGGAAACTACCCCCCCGACTCATTCTCCAGGTCCAGTCTCTCTGAAGTGTTACCTCTTCAGAGTTATTCTAGAAAATTCCTCCCTATTACATCATCCTGTATGTTCGCTTCATAACAATTTACTAAAATTGAAATAAGCTTTGGGGCGCCTGGGTGGCTCAGTGGGTTAAAGCCTCTGCCTTCAGCTCAGGTCATGATCTCAGGGTCCTGGGATCGAGCCCCACATCGGGCTCTCTGCTCGGCGGGGAGCCTGTTTCCCCCCCTCTCTGCCTGCCTCTCTGCCTACTTATGATCTCTCTCTGTGTCAAATAAATAAATAAAATCTTTAAAAAAAAAAAAGAAATAAGCTTTTAAAAATTTTGTTTTTGTCTACCACCTCTATTTTGTTTTCTACAGAATCCCCATTCCTAGAATTCTTAATACATAGTACCAAATACATATTTGTTTAAAGATGTATTTATTTATTTATTTGAGAGAAAGAAAGAGAGTTGGGGGGAGGGGCAGAGGGAGAGAGTTTCAAGCAGACTCCACTGAGCGTAGAGCCTGACTAGGGGCTTGATTTCATGAACCTGAGACCATAACCTGAGCAGAAACAAAGAGTCAGATGCTTAACCAACTACACCACCCAGGTGCCCCCTGACCAAATAAATATTTGTGGAATGAGTTTCTCTAAATCTAATTCCACTGGACTGACCGTCATCTTCCTATGGATTATTTTGCACTATTTCACGTGTCTGTGTGGTCCTGGGCACGTGGGTAGCAAGATGATGGAAATATGGAAGACACTAAAGATGTGTCCCTGTTTCAAGAAACAGGGGTTCTACCACCTTCTCAGGTTTGAGAAATATTAACATATGAAATATACTGATTCACCCTTAAGCTTGTATATATATTCATTTTAATATCAATTCACCTCATAGTAGAAATTACCTAAATTCCCAAACCAAGTTGGAAAATAATTGTCACTATGGATATTTATTCATGTTGTTATTTACCTTTAATTGCCAAAAGAAAAAGTAAAAAAAAAAAAAAAAATACAAGTCCTCCTTGTCTTTCTCTTAGCCAAAATCAAGAAGGCCCGCTCTAATATTCATAAAATTAACACAGGAAATGGGACTCTTAGTTACCATTGGTTACTAGAAAACTACTTAAAATTTTCCTGCCTCAATTTTCTCAGTAAACTTCCTTCTTTATGTGGGTAATAAAATGCCTTTCTCAAAGTAAGTATTAGTCCCTCGTAGACGGTGAAATATCTTCCCTACAGGCAGCTTTTTCAAAGGTTTCAAATTCTTAGGTCTTTTTCATTGCCACAATCGCTATGAACACAATCAACTAACATATTTTGTTCATGAGGTGCTCTCTGACCTTGTAGAATTAATAGTATATTTTAAACTAGGAGAAAAATTCTCTCTAAGCCTTAGTGGGAGCATGGCTGGTCTATAAAGCCCTTAGAATGTATTTTGAGCTGCTGGGAGTTACTTATATTGGATGTTTGATGTACCCATTCTGTTTTGCTTTCCTCTGAAATAATTCATTTGCCTTCTAAATGGAATCATGAAAATACTTAATAAAAATGGTAATACATCCAAGGGCACATGGTTATAACTGAAGGACTGATGCAGAGAAAATTTTAGCGAGTGAAGGTAGGGGGTAGTGCATGGAGGCTGGAGAAGGGGTTGGGGTATTCATTAAGTGATTGTCGGCTTCATGACATTTTTCTTTTGAATGATACTGAGTTGTGGTCAGGATTCTTTTTGTAAGTTTTATCTGGGGTTAATGCATCTTTCTCTCGCGAATCCTTCATAACCAGTCACAAATCAGGGTACAGTAGAGAGCTGCTATTTAGAAAATGAGACTGGAGAACGATTTTGAAGTCATAGACGCTCACATCCCAGTTCGGGTTAAGTCTTGAAAACATAAGCATTACAGATAAACCTCTCTGATCACAGAGGAGAGATGTAGGGAATGCGAAGATACATTTCCCCAAGCAGTCAACAGTTACGGTCCTGGGGCACCTAAAATCCAGCAGCAAGCTTTGGATTGTGTGTTCTCTACCCCATGCCTTCTTCAAAATACAAACGAGAGTCTGACGGCGAGCACCTCAGGCCAACAGCAGGGTTCGACTCCATCTGCCAGCTTGTGAGTCGGCGCCCACCCTTCCCTTGCCCTTTATCCACAGCCCATCCTTCCCCATAGCTTTTCCTTCCCCTCCAGAATCCTGAATACTCCGCTTAATTAGCCCCTAGAAAGTCAGAATTGAAGGAGCTACTTACGGCCCCAAGGTTAGTTACTGCTGAGCTATGCCGAGG